>JARHVA010002561.1:2127500-2485575 GCA_037957365.1 Torreya grandis | reverse complement strand
GTGTATACACACACACAAATATATATATATATATATATATATATATATATATATATATATATATATATATATATATATATATATATATCATACATACATGTTTGTTTACAAATGTTATGCATTTATTGACTAGGATATACATTGGATACTTGTTTAGATTTGTATTATGATAATACAAAAGTTGTTTTAATAAGATATATATTAGTATTAAGTTATTTACTATTGAAAAAAAATATCTAAAGATAAACCCCATTTAGAGATGAGCTTTGTTTTGGATATGTGTGATTTCAATTATCTAAATTAGATATTTGATGACATACAAAGTAAGAGAACCAACATTTTGTTGAAAATTTTTATAGCAAGTTAATAGATATGAAGGTTATAAAAAAATTGAGACACCATGACTTTGAATATTCAGTATGAATAAGAGAGAGATAATCATAACTAGAAAAAAAACACCCCATTTTAAAAAAATTATTTTGTGGGATTGGTGATATTATATTAGCTTGATATATGGTTTAATCCATGATATTTATATATATTTTTGTATGGATAAATACATATATTGTATTTATATATAATGGATAATGTCATGTTATATTATGTGTAATTGTATGACATGTCATATGTTTTTAGTTATTTTAACCTAATAAATGTAAATTAATGTAAGCGATGAAATAATATAGATTATGAAAAATATAACAATATAAATAATAATCCAAAATTAATAACATTAAGAGATATTTTAATACATCAAATTATAGTTCACAAGATAATAGAGGGATACCAAATTTATTTGATTTTGACTATTTATCACTCAAAGGAGGTGCAATTATATTTTAAAATTCTCTATATGTACTTCATCAAATAATTATACTTGAAATAGAGGCTAAAGACCTTTTTAGACAATTTTGATAGAGTTTAATCCCTATAATAGCCAATAATGTCCAAATTTTACCAATAGTGTCTATGTGTAATATATGGGGATATAACTAATGATATACTTATGTGTGTACCTATAATTATTTCATTTGTGTGTGTGAATTTTTAATCTATATAATCATTTTCATTTTCATTCTCTTTATTCTAAATTGTAACTATGTTTGATCGACCAAAAGATGCCCTTAAAAGGGGATATAATTTTAAGTTTGACAATCCCAACCATTCCATACTGAATAATTAAATTTTTTATATGCTTGAATGATCTTAAGAGGGATCAAACCACATGTATTTTTCCCCATTTGTGTGTGTGTGTGTGTGTGTGTGTGTGTGTGTGTGTGTGTGTGTGTGTGTGTGTGTGTGTGTGTGTGTGTGTGTGTGTGTGTGTGTGTGTGTGTGTGTGTGTGTGTGTGTGTGTGTGAAACATCATGAAAATATACAATTCAATGTTGTATTTTGACCTTTGACACTTTACACCATACAACTTTGACTTCATGCTTTTATATTTTGATCTATGGAATGCTATATAGTACCTCTTTGAAGTTTTGATATGTGTATATACCTTTGGACATATGTTTGAAGAGATCACTAAATTAATCCTCAAGTTTATAAGTGATTGTATAGATGAACATAGCCTTAGGAATTATTTTTATATGTAGGTGATACTTTGTTAATTTTACATTATGATGAACCTATTAAATGTATCTAAGCCAACCTAATAGATAATTTCTAATTTTAAAAATATATGTTGAGTACATATAGACACTAATAGTATATGGAGATGCCTATGGTAACTGAACCTATCTAGGATTAACGATAATGCCCTATAAGTGCACAAAAATAATCTAAGATATTGAAAATGTCTATATAGGAACATGAATATAATCCTACATATACTAAGATAACCATGAATAAGTATGACTAGTTAATAAAGGTGGATAAGACAATTTATGGTTATATGAACAGATGGTAACTATTTCCAATACCTAAATTTATGTGCATTATCTAAGCATGTCAAATTTAATGTTTCAAAAGTTCCAAAGATAAAATTTAGGTGTCTACAAATGACCCATTATAATATATTATTTAAAATGTTAAACTAAAAAGATAAATAAACTAAATATAGTATCAAAAATAAGAGTTATCAATATTGATAGACACGACCAAGATGTATAATTTGACTAATTTGAAACCTAAAAGAAACATATATAGGTCAATTTCTTCTTAAAATAATTAATATAAAATAATTTGAATTGTTGAAAAAGATATAAATTAAAAATTCAAGGAATGAATACACCTGAAGGTATGAAACCCAAGATACCAAATTTTGAACTTGATTGAATATTATCCCCAAGGATATGCAACTTCTAAAATTGTGATTTGAGGAGCATAAATTCCCCAAATGAAACTTAATAACATGGTACAAAACTTTTATCAATGTGGTAACCTTATTCAAATTTCTTTGATTATCATAATATTTTTTTTGTGGAACCCTAAAATTAGGTTCATAAATAAAATGTAAACATAAAAATAGGTTCTTAAGGAAAAATGGAATATTTAAATATGTTCATCAAAAAAGTATAAATTATTGTAGATATATACCCAAAGTCTGTATGTTCTTTACGTAATATCATTGTTACCTAATGATCATCAATATATAAAATAGTAAAATGTTTTCATGAATATGTTACATGCCTTATGTGATCAATTTATCCCTCAAATTGATAGATAATGTAAAAATCTATCTTGAAATTCATAGAATCTCTCAATTATTATTCAAATTCAAGAAAAATACCTAACTATGACTCAAGCTACTAAATATAACTCACCTAAACTATATAATTTGTCTCATATTGTAAAATGTTCTATCTAGCATGGTTTGAATCTAAGAAATAAGACCATTATATGGATTTTTTATATAATAGATGAAGCCTTAAATTTAATCATGTAAAAATAAAGATTTATGCACATTAGGTGTTATATAAAAAAATATAATCATGTAAATTACATGTAAAAACATGATATGATATGTCCTCATATAACAATTTTGATCATTGTTAACACATATGAAACATGTAATCCATGAATGGTAAGTTATTTTTTATAATCACACAAGACATAATCATTATAATAAATTTATAACTAGGTGTCAACATGAAAAGATATATTAGTTAAGCATATAGTAATCGTAGTTATAGTAGATTCATGATATAAATCATGGAACTATAAAGAGAAATAGATAACACAAAATAAAAATGTGTGATGTGTCATAGAACAAAGATCATAGTAATAGTGAATTTATTATTTTAAAATATATGTGTTTGCAATGGGTTAGGATTAGCCTGAAACTATCGTATTTATTAAAGATACAAACTTAGATAAGGTTAGTCAAAATAACCCAATGATACTGAATGATTTGAAATATGACCATACAAACCTAGTACGAGGATCACATATAACATAATGTTAAAGGAAAGGGGTCCAAATACTTTAAGTCAATAACATAATGAAATAGATTTAATTATATCTCTATTTTTAAATATTATAATATTGAAAAAAATTTAATGTAAGGGGAAGGGTTATAAACATATTAGAATGGGTAAGGATCCATGGTAGGTAAATAGAAACCTAGGCTACCTAATGTGGATAAATGAAAAGTTTGAATAATCTTGTTGATGTGTTGTTTGGCATAGCTTGCTAACATTAAGCTCTTGGGGCAGTGAAACCCATCTAGCCTCTCTTGAAAGGAGTCCCATTAGGTGAGTCTCCCCAAGGTCTATATCTACCATGTCATGGTGCACTAATATTTTCTCAAATTTTAACTCTGATAGTTCTAGTTAAGGGATTTGATGGTGGTGAAATATTCTAACTTCCTATATTCTTGAAAAAATTGATGGTAGTTATAGAATTAGGTGTTGTTCAAATGGGTTTCAATCATAAACTAAAATTACAAAGAACATATATACATTTACCCAAATGTGAAATTAAAATTTGAGGTAAAAATAATTTAAAATGCTAATTTTAGGTTTTCATTCCGTTACATTAATACATTTAACAATGCAAAAATAATATAAGAATGAAATAGGAAAAGCAATAGAGATAAACATGCATAAATAGATTGTTATCAAATGAAACCCTAGTTTAATAGATTTGATTAAAAAATAAAAGAGGGAAATAGATAAATCCTATGATAATGAGGAAGTATCCAAATTTATCAATCACATGAACACATAAATTATTACTTGGTTTGATCCACATGTGCACAATCGTAGACAAAGTTAATCTAAGCTTTGAAGGGAAACATACAATGAATAAAAAACCACAACCACCATTATGAATGCGTAGATTGAAACTAATAAATCCACAATACTATATTGATCAAAGTATTCATATTGAAAATCAATTAATTTTTTTCTAGCATAACCATAGGGTTACAAAAGAGGGATATGAATTAAATATATGAAATAAAAAATAGGTGATTTACTCTAAGTTTTTTGGAGAAACAAAAATCCAACCCTTACAATGACCAGGGTTGGCCTAATTATATACTATATAATTCTTCATTCACTTCATTTTCCACCAAAATCCATCCTTCACTTTTAAAATACTACAACTCTACATTTTTATCCATTTTAACTCTTAAAAAGACAAATAAAAGCTACTTTTTACAATTAAAATATCCACAGATAACTTATAAACTTAAAACATTAAAATATCATTTTACATGAATAATTTTTAGAAACTCAAGGCACTAGGATGTCTGCATCAAATTCTAATTTCTAATGACTTTGATATTTTTGAAAATGGGTTATGGGGACCAAGTTATGGTTGAAAAATCACCATGAGATCTAAAAAGGTATTAATATACCTACTTAGGTTCAAGAAAGCATAGATTTCAATTGTGAGAAACTTTTAACTCAAGTCAAATTGAGTGAAATTGATGGGATAAAAACATTCATGATATAAAGAGTTTCTTGGAAGTATAATCAGATTCAAAAACTAACTACCAAGGTGAAAGTTATGACCCCTAAAGTGGCAAGTAGTCTAAGTGGTAAAACAGGTTAAAAAGATACCCAAGCTCCTCATTTCGCATTGAGATGCACTTTTTGACAATTTGAAAATCCTAGTTCTAGTCAAGCTTCAGAATCTTGAATAAAAATAAGGACACCATTATGGCTTTTCTAATACCTAATAATGTCTTACTTTTCTGATAAAAATTAGAAAAAAAAGTGGGAAAATCAAATTTAAATTTTTGAGGGGGTCCAAGACCTAATCAAGATTGGGACCCCAATTAGAATTGGAGGGAAGTGGTGAGTGAGTGAACAATTTTAATCAAGATTTCATGCCTACATATCATTGAAAATAGATGGGAATGGGCCCATAATACATTTTAGGGTTTGAAACTTGATAATAAAAGATATTTTGGGCCCCAAGTCATGATGAACTAATCAGGGCCCAAAATTAAGATAAATAGTAGGGGAGGCCCTAACCTAATTAGGGTTCTTTCCTTACATATAAATAAACCTATAGTTACCTATTCCCATGATACCTAATCAAACTTACAATTTTTAATATAACTTATAACACTCACTACCCAATCCTATACCAATGCCAAACTAAAGTTCTAAATAACACTAAGATGAACCATAAGACCCTTGATGACCTAATTGGGGATTTGATCCCTGATCACAACTAAATGTCCCCCCAACCCATTTAATGATCTAATCAGAGATAAAAATATAAATACAACTAGACCTACCCTCACCTAACTCCCCAAACCTAATCAAGGATATGATCCCTGATTAGAACTAAGACTACCCCACTCTAACCCCGATGAAGACCTCATGAACCTAATTGGATAAAAACTTTTGATTAATAAAGGAATTCACCAAGGCTAGCTATGAAAACCTAATTAGGACATTTACTATGATTATAACTACACTTTAAATGAAATATCCCCTAGACCTATTCTAGGTTTGAAAGCTCAATTAGGTCTAAGGCCTTAACAATTTTGAAACCAAGGAAAAAATCACCATGAAAAGATCGATTATAACTAGGAATGTAATTTTTAACTCTATAGACCAAATTGGAGAATTTGAAAAGTTTTTCACCTAACCAAAAAATATTTTACAAGTGGGATATATAGGTCAAGAAGTCATCAAATGACCATGTTCCAAATATGAAAATGACTCACATGAGACTGGTCAACAAGACAAGATGATTATCTAAGGTTGAGAGGGAATTAAAATCAAAGTGACACCCCAAAAAAGTAACTATAGGGAGCTAAGAGAAAAGAGACAAGATTGTCAAGCAAGTGTAAGTGTAGCAAGACTCTACTTTGGGATCAAATCTTTTATATGAAACTTTACCATTCAAAATTAGTCATCACAATGCGACAATTTTTTTGAGCCATAATGGCATGGAAATTGATAAACCCCCTAGAATAGGCTAAGTGGGCTAAGAAATATAGGTTAAAAACGAAAATTAGGAAGTCAAGACTTTAATTTCATGTTAAGTGTTATATATGAAGTTTTCTCATATGAATGTGGTATTTCCAATGATGATGGTTTTAAGTCCCATTTTGGTATGCAAATCAGGACAAATCACCAAGTAAACTTGAGAGTGTTGAGACCATTGAGCCATGAGCACAAGAAGGAGAAGATACAAAAAGAAAAAGTAGGTTACTTGATTCTTAGAATAATTAGGGCATGTTATTCAAGGAACAACAAATAATGACTCTACTAGAAAATACTCATGAGTATTTTATAATGATAGAAACATGCATACAAACCCAGAATCTCTAGTTGATACTACATGTGGAACATGAATAGATTCGAAAGAGGGGAAAACAAGAGTGGATAAAGGAAAAAATATGACATTCCCATTTATTTGATGTGTGTGAATGAGTTAAATTACCACTTCTTAGAACTTGCAAGGACTAATTATCATGGGTCTAATCACCAAGATAGTGAATCCTTCCTTAATAATGCTTGCCTAGATATTGCTCTGCTATTATTAAGTGTCCATTTTCTTGATAAATTTATCTTTGATCCTATTCAAGGCCTTACACTACTATTGGTCAGGTGTCCATACCCCCAGTAGAGGTTACCTAAATCACCTAGAATTGAGTTTTATTGAAATTGATTTTTTATTTTCTTTTCTTGTTTTCTCTTTTTTATTTCCTTTATTAGCATCTCAATTCAAGGTTAGGGACAATAGTGTTAAGTGATAAAAAAAAATTTATATATTCTTCACCTTATATATTCATCATAGTAGTTTCATCTAGATGAACCTCAAAACCATTAATATGTGATTTTTATGATTGGTTTTGAGAGTGTGTCTTCATCAACTAAATAGTTTACCCAAAATTAACCCTAAACGAAAAAAATTATTCATAATAACTCAAGATTTTGAAACTGATTTCGAAATAAAATCTAACACTACAAACTACTCAAAGTACTTACACACTAAAATTTTATTCATATCACTTACCTAAATGCCTTCTTATCTTCATTATTAGACCAAAAGGGAACCTACATGGAAAGATAGATGGGTCAAACCAAAAATAGATAAGTAATGAGACTGGACTAACAATAAAAAGAAAGAAAGGAAATAAAATTAAACTAAACTAACAACAAATTATGATATAATCAAGAAATAAATTAGTAACTAGAAACATAAGGTATTTATAATAACTAACTAGGATAATTCAATCTTGGAAGTGGAGTTTGAGGAATTATCCATTGATAGGCAATGGGACATCTTCACCAAATAGACACCTTAGGTAGAAAGAATTTTTCCTAGGATTTTAGATAATTGGTAGGGACCCAACCATAAGGCATAAAATTTGTTATGTTATCCCTTTTTCATATGATCCTTGTCCTAAATGAGGAATAGATCAGAGATCTAAAAGGATTTAATTTTGGCTCATTTTTCAAACCAATGTTTGATGACTCCTTAGTGTTTGATAAAATATAGTAGGACTACATCACATTTTTATTCTTATTGGATCAAGTTAAGGAGGCAAGCTTCTATATTATCATTAGTTTCCAAGTAGTCTCTCATAAACTATAATGTGTGGATTCTCAAGTTCACCAAAAAATAGGGTATTTTATATAAAAAATATGGTAAGGTGACATACCTAGGGTTGACTTAATTTTAGTCCTATCAAACCATAATGTGAATTTTAAAATATTATATTAGTCCTTAGGGTTCTTTACCAATACTTTAATAATTACATAATTCAAGTTATTATTCATTGATTCAGCTACCCATTCCCTTGGGGGTAATAATTAGAAGATAACTTAAGGATTTCCTAATTTTTGTAAGAAAATTTAGTAAATTAGAGAGAAGAGAAAGCATGGCCATTATCACATACCAGAGTGGAAGGCATCCCAAACCTAGTGATGATATGCTCTTTTAGAAATTTGATTACCACATCGGTTGTGCAATTATTAAATGTTTGAGATTCATTATAATGGGTATACTAATTAGTTTCCATAAGAATTAACTTATGTCCTACATATGAATTATCATTTCTCACTCCAACTAAGTTTAATCCCCATTTTGTGAATGGTCAAATCTCAATAACTGGCTGAAAGGGCATAGTATGGGTACATTATATGTGCACAGTAACTTGGTAGGTATGATAGATCTAGATGTAAAAATGATCATACTTAAATACATGAAAATATTAATAACCTAACATGAGTATTTGATGAGCTATATCACTCCCTAAATTATGAATACTTCCATACTTCCCATGGAAGTCACTAAGTACTTCAACCACTTCTTATTTATTGAGGCACCTCAAATATATGACTTCATGATTAATATTATATAGCATGCCTAATTTGATCATGAATTTATGTATTTTCAAGCATAATGATCTTCTCTAAGTGGAATTTATATGAGTTGGGTACTAGAAAATAATAGACCACATCCTAGTACCAGTCATCATTTGTGATATCTTACATCATGTATTATTTGAAAATGATATATGGTCTAATTCAACCATTTCCTTACAAAGTTTTAAACCTCATACAATCTTCATTGGTTTGAGTTTAAGGTCAAACTCTTTGAGAATAATCACACACTTACCTCTTCATTCACCAAAATCATTTTTCATTAACATAATTTTCATGAGTGGATCAAACACAATGGTAAACACTTTTCAACATAGAATGTAGTGTTTTAAATTTTTAACCAATTTGATTAAGGCAAAATATTGTTTTTCAATAGTTGAATACCATAGCTCAGAATTATGGAGTGGATAAATCATGAATGAGATAGGCCTTTCATCTCTAGCTTCTTTATTTTATTTTAAGACAGTAACGCTAGAGTGTTTTGAAGTGAATGAATAGATGTAGAAGGGTTATAGTTAGGATTGATGAGCACTGGATTGTTTAAAATTATTGTCTTGATCTAATAAAAATGTGTTTATGTCTTAATCATACATTTAATATTAGCATCCTTATTTAGCATGTTGTTTAGTGCTCAGACTATCTATGCAAAGCCTAATATGAACTTCCTTACAATGTTAATCTTTCTAAAGAATGACTTCAGTTCTTTTTTTTCTTCCAAGAAAACAATTTTTTAGAATTTCCTCCACACTCTTTGGGTCTATATATATGCCTCATTTTGAGATGACATGACTCAGTAACTTATCCTTTATGACCCTAAATATACACTTCTTCAAATTCAAGGATACTCCATGATCTTTGCACCTCTAAAATACTACTCTCAAGTCTTTCATGTGATAATCCATTTTCTTAGAAAAGATAGTTAGGTCATCCATGTATATGAATATTCATTTATTGATAATATCCTTAAACATAATATCCATGTCACATTGGATGGTGGCACCTACATTGATTATATTAACGTCATCCTTTTGTATGTGAATGAACCCCATTTTATTGTGAATGTTGTATTTATTTGGTCCTCATAGTTGACCATTCCCTAATTGTAGCCTGAATACCCATAAATAAATGATATCATTTGATAGTATTTCACTATCTATAACACTTCATCTAGTGAAGGCAATGGGTATTTATCCTTTTTTCAATCTTTGTTTAGGTTTTATAATTTCACACAAAGTTGTATTTATCCATTCTTATTCAAAACTATAAGTATATTAGCCACCCACATGGAGTGACTTATATTGTTGAAAGAAATTTATATACTTCCTTGAATATCAATGGCTCTAGAAATGGATTCATTGGTTTTTACATATGATGGAATGGTTTGACTCCTCACTTGAGAGGGATACAATGCATGAGAATGAAAGTGTTAAACACTTTTAAGTACTCATATCTCCATGCTATAACATCCTTAAAATATTTTAAGGCTTGAAAAAACTCTTGTTTTTCCTTTTCTGTACATGTTGTGCCTAAATCACATGTTTTGATTCATTGGCATTACCTAGATTATAATGTTGGTGTATCATACATTTGACAAGGGATATTTTTTATTTTTCACATTGATAGTCTATGTTAAATAGATATTATATTTAGGCCATGCCTTTTGGTATAATGTTGGTTTTAAAATTGACTACCCATTCTTCATCGAGTTTAAACTCTTTTTATCATCTTCATCAATTATCTCAAATTCAAATACATCCATATTGGTGATGAAGTCAATTATATGTTGATCATCATTGAATACCTAGAATTTATGGATATTATTAGGAGTGAAATGAGTATATACTAAATCCATTGAGAATATCCTTAACTTGGAGTCAGTTATAGGTTCCAAAGTATTGGTAATTATTTTTGATGCATTTGTCATATAGTTAACCAAATTTGACTTCAAGGTCAAATTTGCACCCCTATAGGTAAAAAACTTGGGTTTTCAGATGTTTTAGGGGTCTAATACTTTAAAATAGGATATTTTATATTCCTTTTGATTTAATTTGATTCCTCTTTACCCATAGTCATGATCTAATTAGTTTATATGTCATTTTGGGTCACTTAATAGCCATTTATAGGTCATAAATACAAGTGGCATAGTTTTAAAGGTGTCCAAGTGTCCTAGTTTCATTTAAAACATATGAGAAGTCATATTAATTGTCAAGAATGTTTGTTCCATATAAATCTTATTGGTTATCTAATTTAAATTCAAGAAACCAACTGAAAAAGGAGGAGTTTGGTACTTGTATGACCCATGAGGGAAGGTGACACATGGGAGAAGGTCATGGAACATATACTGATCTTCCTAAGACTCATATCAATTGTTGACATTATTTTTAAGTGCTAAAAAATTTCCAAAACATTTTTACTTCTTATTCACCCTTCTTGGCACATAAAAATGGTTAGAAGGTTTGTGCTTAGTATGGACAGTTAAAGAGGTTTCAAGTAAAAAACCTTTGGGAGGTGAAATTAGGCATATATGTGTCCATTTAAATAATAATATTTCAAGTATTGGTCAATTGTGTTTTATGAACCATCTCTAGCAAGTTGACTATGTTTATCTACTCACTGTTTCCTACACCATATCGATTTTGCTCCAATTTGGAAGGCTCATAAAATATAGTTGGTGATGTTGACTCTAGAGGATGTTGTATCTCTTATAAAATTTTATTCATGCTTTTTTTCATGTTTCATTATGTTTTTATAGGCAATTTATCTCATGTTATAGGAAGGTGTCACCATTGTGAAGTTTTAGTCAAGTTTTCCTTGTTGTATAATGTGTGTTTGTCTACAGAGGTCTCACGTAAATGGAATATGATGTTTTACATATATAAATTTCATAATATTTCCTCCCTTCATGTTTTATTTCATCACATAATGTTTTCATCAACATTT
Organism: Torreya grandis; assembly: GCA_037957365.1. Lineage (NCBI taxonomy): Eukaryota > Viridiplantae > Streptophyta > Pinopsida > Cupressales > Taxaceae > Torreya > Torreya grandis. Next base: position 2,473,831 of record JARHVA010002561.1, on the reverse strand, counting down.
AGTCTTGCCATTCTCATTATCAACTCTCTACTCACTCATATTTGCAGACAAATGTATGAGGCTTGCCTATATTATTCTTGGAATTTTAATGAAGGTGTATCAATTTTTTTAATTCATAAATAGATTAGGAGAGTTATTTTGAATTTTTGAATAAGATTCAAGTTTGGTTTCTAGCTCATGCACCACACAAACAGTCACTAGTTATCCCTACCTGCTATGTAACAAGTGTTTACAAGAGGATCTCATGTTGGAACAGAAGGTTTTGAGACTTGTATCAAGATTATCATAAGTAAAAATAATAATTTGAGTAATTAATAATTATTATAAGCATGTTAATGATACCATACATCAACATACATTATTCCAATTATATCAACTACCCACATACAACTCAAATGCACCTACAGGAGTCTCCTTGATGATGTCATATTGAGATGGAGAATATGATAGATGTTTTAATATTTTAAGATTGATAAGATTACATTTAAACACTTGGTGAAAGAATATAAGTTATCTTAAACATATACATATTACATATTTTCCAAATTTTATACCCACTGCCTGTATATGCAAATACCCACCTACAGGTTGTACCATAAAGCTATAAAGGTCTTTGTATGGGGAAGTTGGAATATGGTAAGGCATTATCTTAAATCATAACATGTGGAGTGAAAATTTTAGACCTATATGAAGTTTAAAATGGAAAAATGGAATGTATATAATCTTTTAAGAGGTGATGACTAAGTTTAGAGACACTTTCCCTCAAGGGTGAAAACATAGGTCTAGGCCATTTTGTGAATATCTTATAACAAGGTTATCATGAGATCTAGTGCATCCAAATGACCATACCTTATATCCTATAAGAAGGAGAATACATATGAAAAATATGGAGTCAATAGGGCTATTGAAATTTGGTTATTGAATAGCTTAAATACTCACTTTTATGTACTAATTTCAAGTAGTGATCACCTACAAGTTTGGTCCTAAAAGACCTCTCTTCACCTAATGTTGAAAAGATAGACTATGCCACCATGTTGAATGGTTATAAATATTTAATTTGGAAATTATAATCTAAATATTCATCAATAAGATTTAATGGATGGTATTTCAAGATTCAACCTACACCTATAGGTGTCCCATTATGCCAAATACAAACCTGTATTTGACTGTAGGAGCACACAATCTAGATAGAGGCTTAAACAGGGAGTCACAAAGGTTGAAATATGAAATATTATTTAAAATGGTTTATGATATTTAATAGTGATGGGTAACCCTATAAAAGATGAATATTCACCTATAAGGTTTTACCTTTTCCCAACATAGTTGACTGTGTTTGACCATAATAGGTAGTGGGTTGAGGAATGAAGTTGAGGGTTAACAATGCATAGAGATGATCCCAAATGGGACCAAAAAAACATATAATTATATTAAGAGGATATAATTTGATAAAAATACTTTATCTCAAGCTGAAAGAGGCATGAACACTTATAAGTGTACCTCCATGACATGAAACACAATAAAGAGTTAAAACTCAATCTTGACTAAGAAAGGAGTGTGAAATGTATGTAGTAGGTTAGAGTGATTAATATGTTTTAAAAATATATACCATGATTTTTATAAATTTAAAGTGATCTAACCAATGAATATCATGCACAATAAAGAACTCAAACCAAGAAATATATAGTTTAAAGTGTAACTCTACACATAGTCTGCCTACATAGGAGTCTATTTTGGTTTTTACAAGTGTTGGGGGTCAATTAACATGAAAAAAAGTTGAATTTTTGTGTATACAGTCCTCACCTCTTATAGAAACCCCTCTAATATTTGGTCTGTCTAGACAAATAGGGTATGTTTCCTCTATTTTTACTCAGATAAAGGGCACTCCCCTTGTAAATGAAACCTACATTTTTGAGGAAAAGGAGTTAAATGGATGAAATAATAGATAAAGAAACCTTATTAAAAGGTTTGGAAAGATGAATCACACTTTAAAAACATGTAAAACTAAGGAAAGAAGAGATAATTTTAGTAAAGTGGTCTGGAACTCCAAAGTTACAGTCAGGCCTATTAGGTAAGGTTTAATCCCAATATCCAAATGGGATGTCAATGTTAGTTATACCATTAGGTGGTCATTATAGCATATTAGATCATGTTTTTGGGGTCACTACAAAGGAGATAAATCTTATGGAAGTTAGATAAACCATAAGGAATTCATTTTTGAGCTTAGAAATAGTCCAAGCTTGAAAGAAATGGAGAAGCAAGCTCGAAAAGGTAACTTGGAGTGCTCATATCTCCCTTGGCACTTTTCATGGGTACCAAAGAAGTTTTGAGGTGTTTAAAAGGGTGTCAAATCTTGTATTTTTGGAATTGGTTTGTAGTTACAACATCAAGGCTTTATGAACAAAGATTAAGGACAAAAGAGACCTAAAACCCTTACTAACCCTTGGATAAGGACCTGACTGAGAAAATGAAGAGGGAGATAAATTATAATGGGATATAATGGCCATGAAAGTAATTGGAGGTTATATAGGACTCTACAGGGCTCCTTCTCATCAATTTTGGTGTTACCCTACCTGTATGAACATGGTATATAATGACTTTATTTGACTATTTTTTACATTTTGTAGGTTTTAGGGACTTTCAAGAGGATAAATAAACTTTGGGAGTGATATTAGGACTTATTATAACTCACTATTACCATTTCATATTACATAAAATATCCTGAGTGTTACTTCTAGTAGCTTCATCTTAGCCAATCAAATGTGCATAGTGAACATGACAGTGAAAAGAGTGGAAAACTTTAAGTAGTCTAATTTTATGGTGTGCCTTATGAATCTAAGGACATGGATGCACTTTACACATGTAATTAACTCCCTTTTATGTATTTTCATGGGAAATTGAAGCCAAATTTGAAGCCAAGTGTGCAAGGTGTGTCAAAGAGGAGTTTCTTTAACTACAAGCAGTGATGGCTCACTTCCAAGATATTTTATATGATTAGGAATGCATCCAATGCATGGATAATAATATATTTAATCATTAACTCTCATTCCAATCATGATATTTCTCCCTATTCAATTTTGGTATGTTCTAATAGGGGTGATTGATGAAGGTATTTTTCTTGTGCAGAATGAGAACTCTTACACCACTTTTCAAAAGTTTAAAGATTTAGATGGAAACTTATACTTTATAACCTTTCATGGTAAATTTCACATCCTCTTCTCATGAAAATTTAACCTATTTTCTCAACATGACAAGTTTCTAAGAGACCTTTGGAATTCCCTTTCCTTGTTCCTCTCCTAAATGTTATAAGTAGTGACCTTTTGGGCTCTTTTGAGTAGTGTCTATTGGTTAATGGTGAAACCCTAGAATTTTTTTTATTTGAATGTATTTTTAAGTAATAAAAAATTTAAATTACATACTTTCATGCTACATAATTAGTCTGCTTACAAATCTTGTTGATCTTGTCTATTAAAAGTTAGCCTTTTCTAGCATGCTATCCTTGATTGTCCACCAAGTATGCATAAGAGTAATTATTGCATGTATTTTTTAGTGTTTATTCTTAGTGTATGAAAGTTTTATAAGTGTTTTATGACTTTATTTTACAAATTATCATTCATTATCCCTTCTAAACATCAAATATACCTCTTGAACCTTGCATATGAGACATTGATCTAACAATCTATCTTGAGTTATGAGTTATGTGTGAAAGAAGCTTTGATTTGTTATAAGTAGTATAATTTCAAGAAATAGGATGAAAATTTTTATTGTTTCATCACATTTTAACTTTAATTTTGTCTTCTTAACCCTTTTCATGTAAAGTTGATAAGTAGGAAAGTACTTGAAAGAGTGCATCAAGGGAACTATCCCTTTTAGAGATTTATCTCACCTATTGGTTACCCATAGCTTGTGATATGTTTACATTGTGCCACTTGGATGAGGAGAGATGATACATCTCCTCAATTGGTGAAAATCTAAGTGATTTTTTTTTTGGCACACCTGGTGGGTCCCTAAGTCTTATAAGATTATCCAAGATTGGCATTAATCTTCACATATTTGTAGTTGTAACAACATCTATATTCAGTACCTGGTGACTCCACTAATTTTTCACCTCTTTGGTTGTTGATAAATCCTTACTTTCCATGCCAAATGTGACAAATAGGTCTATTACTAAAGGTATACCTTTTGAGTTTGTGCAATTACCTTGTTATTATATCAAAAGGTTAAGATTTGTGAATACTCATCCTTATTCAAGGGAGTTGGTTTTTAAAAAGTCCAAATTTTTTACTTGGTTCAACCCCTAATACTCACAATTTCCTTTCCAATATGTCTATAAACCTTCCTTTTATAGATTTCATAGATCATATCATTTGAATCTTTCCCAATATGACAAAATTCTTGGAGCAACCCTTAAAAGTGTTCCATAATTTTAGTGGATAAGGTCCTATTACTCCCATTAAACACATTATAAATATGTAAAACCATTGAAATATCCATAATATCACTCAAGACAATGTATCCATCAAGTTATTGGCATTATATTTCAAATGGAAAGCTTTATATTGGTATGGAACTATGCCTCATAATTTCATTGCTTCATGGGATGAACTAGGAAACATATTGTCTAAGAGGTTTGAAGAGAAGAGTGATAATTTATCACTAGATAAGAAACTGAATACTATCAATAGGTTTCATCAAGAGTTCATGCAAGATTTTAACTCTATATTTTAAAAGACATGGGATATGATCCCATCTTTTGTAAGACCCACTCCAAATTATGCCTTCTTATATTACCTAAAAAAAAAATAGTGATGTATCCTTGATGATCCAATCCATGGGTGGGAATACACTAATTGGTTCCTATGAGATAGTTATTAATGCTAAGAATTTTCTTGTTCAAGTATCTAAGATCTCCTAGACCACCAATGTCATTTTTTCCTAATCTGTAGCCTCCTAGTCAAATTACATTATCTACCTTGGCTCCTTTTCCTAATAGTCAAGAGAAGTCTTCCCTTGCCCCTAAGAATGAAATTAATGAAGTCAAGAGTTTGATTAAAAGTTTTACTAATAAATTGGTTTCTCTAAAAATACAAAAATCTCAAAATTACATACCTTATTAGTCTTACAATCAGTTTGGAAAAACAAGTAGGCCTCTTTTTCAAGGTAATGCTCAAGGACAAGGTCAAATAACTCAAATTATACCTTACCAAAATTTTAGTCCTAATACCCCATCATCTTATATATCTCTTGTTCCTACTAAAAAAAAATTTGTTCAAGAACAACCATGTTACCCTTCAAATGACCAAAATCAAGGCTAAGTTGCATATGCCAATGAAATGCCTGGTAAAGCCATGACAATGTAAGGTAGTCAAGTACCTCAAGTTTCCAATTTTGAGATTCCAATGAAAAATGGAATGGAAAATGGACAAAAACAATCTTATTATAATATTATGAATCATCTAGAGGGAGAATTTTATGTCATAAATCATTTGGGAAGTTCAAATAATGTGAATGGTAGTGTATCTTCTAACACTAGATCTAAGAAGAGGGTTGTAAAAGAGACAGAAGAGACAAATCAAGGACATTTTTTGACTCATCCATAAAAACCAATGGTATTTGGGTCTAAATCAACTCATAGGTGCAAGAGAATCAAAAAAATTAGCTCCTATACATCCACCTTCACATGCTACACCACAAGGTACTAATGCTTTCAAAGAGCAATTCAATTTGAACACTCCTTATATCAATGTTTTGGATAAAATGAATAAGTTACACATGATTATTTAATTATGGTATTAATTTACAATACTAGGACAAAAGGATATGCTCTAAAATTAATTGCTTGGACTAGGTAAACAAGTTGGATCAACTAAGACTGAAAATGTTATTTTGGTGAATAGAACTTATCCTGTTGATAGACAAGTGATTAAAACTGATAAGACTCATCCTTTTTATCTATAATTTATCATTGGTTATTTTTTATTTCATAATTGTATCATACATAGTGGGGCTATTACTTTAGTTATGCCCGAGTCAATAGTGGATAAACTAGGCCTCAAGTATGAACCAATGGCTATAGGAGTTCTACAATTAGATGGGTCACTAGTAAAGGCCTTGGGAGTATTAAAGGATTTAAATTTTATTTTTCATACTTATCCTAATTTTTCCATCCCTCATGATGTGGTTGTTGTAGATTTACCCCCATACTTTGTTCTTTGTTTTTCAAGAGAGTTTACAACCAAAATAGGTGGATACTTGGTAATAAATTGGTCATATATGGTTTTTATGACAAAGTATGGTACCAAGGTAAATATTTATTTATAAATTATTCATCACAATAATTTATATCCCTACATGCCTAAAGTTACAAATGTCAATTATTTTATTCTTGATGAGCAATAACTTCACATGTATCAATATCCAACTTCTTCTCTTGAAGGAGTTTCTAGTTTATATCTAGATGAATGGGGAGCTAAAGATTATGAACATGATACTTAAAATTTCATAGAGTAATTTGGTCTTGGAGTGTATTTCCTTTATGAAGAAGATTCTTTCACACCAAATTTGATGAAGCCAAATGTAACTATGGATGGTTTATGGTAGTTATTCTTTGATGGATCAAGAAGCAAGGTTGGATCATGTGGTAGAGAAATGTTAGTTTCTCCATCCAAGGAAAGGTATTACTCTACTTTTATATTTAATTTTATTTTTAATTTTAATGTAGTATAATATGAGGCCCTCATTCATGGCCTTGAGCAGGCTAGGAAAAAAGGTGTGAAAGAGTTATAAGTTTATGGTGATAGTGAGTTAGTTGTGAATCAAGTGAAAGGTCAAAATATGACTAAGAACTCTTGGATTAAGTCATATAATCATAGAGTGTGGGATCTTGTGGTATATTTCCAATATTTCAATATTTAATCTATAGTAAGAGAAGATTAAAAACATGCTGATAGGTTCACATCCATTGGAGCTCAATTTGATGTTCCAAAGGGGATAAGAGATGATAAGAAATAGACTCATCTCAAAGTGATTGTAAGGCCCTCTATACCTAATAATTTCACTAATTGGAAATTATTTGATATTGACCATCAAATAACTCTTTTTTTACAAGAGGAGGCTGATTTTTCCTAAAAAAACCAGTCCAAACTACAACATCAATATGGAGGGCAAATTTTTCAATTAAAGAAAAACAAGCACCCTAAGGGCTTAGTCACACGTGAGATTATCTTCAATGATGATGATCAGTTGAATAAGGAAAAGGTAATAATGTATAATAATCAATAAAATATGAGAGAGTACAAATCTTGAAGGATAAGTTGCTTGCTCTTGGGAAGGTATGTACTAGAGAAGAAAGATATGCTTTCATTGAATTATGCAAGGAATTTATCATGTATTTGCATGGGAATATATTGATTTAAAAGGATTTGATCCAAACTTATCTCAACATAACATAGAGATAGATGAGAATTCTAATCCTATCAATCAAAGGAAAATCCAAATCAATCTTAAGATTGAGCCTCTTATGAGGAAGGAGCTTACAAATTTGATAGATTCTAAGATCATTTTTCCTATTAATCATTCATTTTGGTTTGAAAACTTAGTCATGGTAAGGAATAAGAATGGGGAGATCAGGTTATGTGTTGAATTTAGAGATTTGAATAGATTTTCCTTGAAGTACCATTATCATCTTCCTTCCGTGGAGCAAATTTTACAATTTGTGAATGTTAGTGAAATGTTCTCATTCCTTGATGGATATTTAGGGTATAATCAGATTTTGGTAAAGGAAGGAGATCAATACAAGATAGCCTTTACCACTAAATAGGGCACATATGCTTATAGTAAAATTAATTTTGGTTTGTCTAATGTTAGGGAAACATTTCAATGTGTAATGGATATGGCTTTTTAAGGCCTAATAAATGATATAGTGATGGTGTGTCTTGATGATATCTTTTCCAAGGATGTAAAGGATCATTTGACTCATCTTAGGAATATTTTTGAGAAATGTATAGAGTTTAGAATATCTTTCGATCCAAATATGTGTGTTTTTATTTTCCATGAAGGAAAACATCTGGAACATATTGTTTCAAATAAAGGTATATCCATAGATCCTGAAAGGGTGAGTACAATCTTGGCATTGACTTTACCCAAATACAAGAAAGGTTTTCAAAGATTATTTGGAAAAATCAATTTCATAAGGAGGTTTATTCCTTATTTTACTAATTTAGTCAAGCCTCTAACCTCTATGCTAAGGAAAGATTAAATGTTTACTTAGACAAGGAAAAGGAAAGAGAGTTTTGAAGATATCAAGAAAGCTATTGCTCAAGATCCAACTCTTGCAAGTCTTGATTTCTAAAAGGATTTAAAATTGTATAATTTTGGAAATAAAGAAGTAATATCTACCATTCTCACTCAATTAAATGAATAAAACTTGTATCATCCTATTTCCTTCTTTAGTCAAGGATTGGAAGGCTATGAGGTAATGTACACTTATGTAGAGAAGTAAGTAATTTCAGTTGTTAAAAGCCTAAATAAGTTTAGGCACATGTTATCTCTAAACAATATTCATATATTGGTACCTCATCCTAATGTCAAAAACTTCATTTTAAGTAGATATTTGAATGAAAAAAGGGTTTGTTGGATTACAAAAGTAATGGAGTATGATGTATAAATTAAGACAACCAAACTAGTGAAAGGAAAAGGACTATGTCAGCACCTTGATTTAGACTTCAAGGAATATAAATAATATGTTATAACTCTTCAATATTATCCTATGACAATTGTATCCTCACCAATGAGGAGTTAGACACAAAAAATGATCCATTTTCTTCAAACTAATCAATGTCTGCAAGTCCTAGATAGAGTCAAAAGAAGGTACTTCAGATTAGAATTTATCCCTTATGTACTTATTGATGGAGTATTGTTTAGGATATATTTATTAGGTATACTATTTAAATTTTTTGAATCATATCAGGTTGAGAAGATATTGTTTGAGTTTCATGATGGACCGATAGATGATCACTTTGCTCCAAGAACTACAGCTACCAAGATTATGAGAGTTGGATATTTATGTCCTAGTTTGTTTAGATATACTCATGCCTGGGTAAGGAAATGCCATAAATTTCCTTTCTTTGATGGGAATAAAAATATTTTAGTCTTATCTCTTCATCCAATATAATTAGACTAATATTTTATGCAATGGGGTCTAGATTTCATAGGCCTAATCAACCCACCTTATAATGCTAGTCATAATTGGGTGAAAGATGGCACAGATTAATTTACAAGATGGGTGGAGGTTGTATCTCTCAAGGAAGCAAATGAAAGTTTAGTTTTAGACTTCTATTAAGGCATAGTGATAAGATTTGGGGATCTCTCAATAATAATTTTAGATAATGCTTTGTATTTCTTTGGAATGAAGACAAGTGAGTGGGTTTTGAAACATGTTATTTATCTTAGTACTTCATCCAACTATTATCCACAAGGGAATAGACTAGTTGATTCCACTACTAAGAATCTAATTAGCATTATCAAGAGGAAAATGGAAGAAAACCAAAGAACTTGGCATTCAAAATTGAAGATAGCTCTTTGGGTGGATAAAATCACCCCTAAGAGAGCCATTGGAAACTCACCATATACACTTGTTTATGGAAGATAGGCTAGCTTTCTTATTTCACTTGAGTTACTATATTTGGACCTCACTTACCAGTTGGAGTTGATGGAAAATGAATGCATAGAGGTTAGATTATGTGATTTTATAGAGCTTGAAGAAATAAGGAACCAAGGTATGCAAACTAATAGAGCTCATCAAGATCAAATAGAGAGATATTTTGATAATAAATCCATGCCAAGAACCTTAAAATAAGGAGATGTTTTTTTTAAGTGGGATGAAGATACGCTTAAGCCTAGAAAATACATATAGTTTGATGCTTTGTGGAGTGGCCTTTATGTCATCACTCAATGCAAGTAACACAATGCTTTCCAACTCTCAAAGTTATATGGAGAGGAGATTCATATCCAAGTCAATGGGATATATCTTAAACATTGATACTAAGGTTATCCTTTCTCTGTGTACATAGCTATTATTTTTCTTGTTTTCCCTAAGTGCTTATGCACATGTGTAAGTCTTATTGGTGTCTTGCTTTGTTTTGTGTTGTTTGGTGGTTTTGTGTGTGTTTTAGGAAATTATTTACCAATTGCATTCAATAATTCATTGACTCCCTTAGCCCATAGATTGGATAAGGCTAATGATCTTTAGTATAGTAGCTATACTACCCCTATGAATCATAATTTTGCTGACCAATTTTTACTTTAAGGTCAAATTTGAACCCTTATAGGTAAAAAACTTGGATTTTTAGATTTTTTATGGGTATAATACTTTGTAATAGGGTATGTTATATTATTTTTTATGTAATTTGATTCCTCTTTATCCTTAGTCATGATCTAATTATTTTATATGTCATTTTGGGTCACTTAGTAGCCATTTAGAGGTCATAAAAGCAAGTGGCACATATTTAAAGGTGTTAAAGTGTCCCAATTTACTTTAAAACATATAATAGGTTATATTCCCTATCAATAATGTCATTCTTATCTGAATTTTGTAGGTCATCTAACTTAAATTCAAGAAACCAATTGAAAAAGGAGGAGTTTAGCACTTGTACGACCCATGAGGGAAGGTAACATTGGGATAAGGTCATGGAACATATATTAATCTTCCTTAGAGTAATATTCTTCATTTAAATAATTTTTAAGTTCTAAAAAATGTCCAAAAATATTCTACTTCTTATTCACTCTTCTAGACACACAAAAATGGTCAACACGTTTATGTTTAGTATGGATAGTTGAAGAATTTTCAGGTCAAACACCTTAGGTAGGTAAAATTAAACTTGGAGAGTTATATTTACATAAAAATATTTCAACTATTAGTCATCTATGATTTATGAACCATCTCTAACAATTTGAATATGTTTTTATGTTCACTATTTCCTACACCCTATAGGTTTTGCTCTAATATGGATAGGCTCATACAATCCAATTGGTGATTTTGACTATATAAGATGTTGGATATATTATAAAATAATATTCATGCTTGGTTTCATGTTTCATGGTTTTTTTATAGGAAAGTTATCTCATGTTGTATGAAGGTATCACTATTGTGAAGTTTTAGTTAAGTTTTCCATACTAAAGAATGTGGGTTTCTTTATAGAGGTCTCATGTAAATGGAATATGATGTTTCACATATCTAAATTAAATAATACTTCATATATTCATTTTTTATTTCATCACACCATGATTTTATCAACATTCAGTCTTCTCATTCTCATGGTCAACTCTCCACTCACTCATATTTGTAGTCACAGGTATGAGGCTTGCCTAGCTTATTCATGGAATCATAATAAAGGTGTATAAATTTTTAAAATTAATTAGGATCTTATGATATTTAATTTTAATGTTTTAATAATATTCAAGGTTGTTTCCTAGCTCATGCACCACACAAATAGTCACTAGTTATCCATGTCTGCTCTGTAACAAGTGTTTGCAAGAAGATATCATGTTAGAACAAAAGGTTTTGGGACTTGTATCAATATTATCATAAGTATAAACACTAATTTTAGGAAATTTTAATTATCATAATAATGTTCATGATATCATTCATAAACATACATTATTAAAAAAAAATCCACTTCCCACATAAAACTCAAATGTACCTGCAAGAGTCTTCTTGATGACGTCATGTTGAGATTGAGAATTTGATAAATGTTTCAATATTTTAAGATTTATAAGAGTGAATTTTAAATATTTATGAAATATTATAAGTTATCATAAACATATACATATTACATATTTTCCAAATTTTATACCCACTATCTGTATATGTAAATGTCTACCTACAGGTGATACCAAAGAGCTATGAAAGTCTTTGTATGGGGAAGTTGGAATATGGTAAGGCCTTATCTTGAATCCTAAAATGTGGTTTTAACACTATATACCTATATTAAGGTTAAATTGGATAAATTTAAGGGTATATCATCTTTGAAGATGTGAAGACTGAGTTCAGAGACACTTTCCCTCAAGGGTGAAAATAGAGGTCTAAGCCATTTTATGAATAGCTTATAACAAGGTTATCATGAGATATGGTGCATACAAATGACCATAAATTTATCATTTATGAAATAAAATATGTATGAAAAATATGGATTTAATAAGGATAATGAAAGGTGGTTATTAAATATCTTGAATATTCACTTTTATGTATTAATTTCAAGCAGTGATCACCTACAAGGTTGATCCTAAAAGACCCCTCTTCACCTAAAGTTGAAATTATAGATTGTGCCAAAAAGTTTAATATTTATAAATATATAAAGTGTAATTTATAATCTAAAATATCATCAATAATAGTTAATGGATGGTGTTTCAAGGTCCAACCTACACCTATAGGTGTCCCATTATGCCAAATGCACACCTACAGCTAACTGTAGGAGCACACAGTCTAAATAGAGGCTTGAACATGGAGTCACCAAGGTTGATATATGAAATATTATTTCAAATGGTTTATAATATTTAATATTTATGGGTAACCATGAAAAATATAAATCTTCACCTATAGGGTTTTACCTTTTCCCAACACAATTGATTGTGTTTGACCATAATCGGTAGTGGGTTGAGGAGTGATGTGTGAGGTTTACCAATGCATAGAGATGACTAAAAATGGGTACATAAAAACATATATTGATATTAATAGGATCTAATTTGATAAAAATACTTTGTATCAAGATGAAATAGGCATGAACACCTATAGGTGTATATCCTTGACATGAAACACAATCAAGAGTTGAAGCTCAATCTTGATTAAGGAGTGTGAAGGGTATGTTGTAGGTTAGAGTGGTTAAGAGGATTATAACATATACACCATGATTTTTATACCTTTAAAGGTCTCTCACCAATGAATATCATGCACAAGAAACAACTTAAACCAAGTAATACATAGTTTAACCCTGCACACAGTCTACCTACATAAGAGTTTATTTTGGTTTTTACAAGTGTTAGGGGGTAAAATAACATGACCATAAGATGAATTTTTATGTATAAGGTCATAAAATCTTAGATAAACCCATCCAATCTTTGGTTTGTCTATACAAATATGGGAAGTGACCTCTATTTTGTCTCAAATAGAGGGCACTCCCCTTGTACATGAAACCTACATTTTCTAGGAAAATGAGTTAAATGGATGAACTAAGAGATAAATACACATTATAAAAGGGTTTGTAAAGATTAATATAACTTTAAAAAACATGGAAAACTAAGAAAATAATATATAATCTCACTAAAGATGTCAAGAACTCCAAATTTACAATCAAGCCTCTTAGGCAAGGTTTAAGCCCAATATCCAATTGGGGGGTCAATGTTAGTTATAAAAATAGGTGTTAATTATAGCCTATTGGATCATGTTTTTGGCGTCAATACAGAGGTGATAAAGCTTTTGAAAGATAGATAAAACATAAGGAACTCATTTTTTAGCTCAAAGATAATGCAAGCTTGTAGAAATAGAGAAGCAAGCATGATAAGGTAGCTTGGAGTGATCATAGCTCCCTTATAAATTTTCATGGGGATTTAATAAGTTTTTAGGTGTTTAAAATGGTCTTAAACCTTGCATTTTTGGAGTTGGTTGGTAGTTCTAATGTCAGGCCTTTATGAACAAAGCTTAAAGATAAAAGAAACGTAAAACCCTTTCTAACCCTTGGATAAGGACTCAACTAAGAAAATGAAGAATGAGAGAAATTATAATGGTAATGGAGTGGACATGAAATTAATTGGATGTTACAAAGGACACTTCAGGGCTCCTTCTCATCAATTTTTATGCTACCCTACATGTACGGACATGTTATAAAATAGATTTCTTTGACTATTTTATGCATTGTGTAGGTTATAGAAACTTTAAATAGGATAAATAAATTGTGAGAGTGATATTATTAATTATTATAAATCATTATGACCATTTCATACTACAAAAAATATCTTAAGAGCTCCTACCAATAGCTCCATCTCAGCCAGTCAAATTGACATAGTGAACATGCCAGTGAGAAGAGTGGAAAACTTAAAGTTGGTTGATTGTATGGTGTGCCTGATTCCTATAAGTACATGGATGGCCTTAAAACATGTCATGAAATCCATTTTATTTATTTTATTTGGAAAATAAATCCAAATTTTAAGCCAAGTGTGAAAGGTGTGTGAAAAAAGAGTTTTTTTGACAACAGTTAGTGATGGCTCACTTCAAGAATATTCTAGATGATTAGGACTACATCCAATGCATGGAAAATAATTTTTGTAACCCTTACCTCTCATTAAAATAATTATATCTATCCCTATTTAGTTTTGGAATGTTCCAATAGGGGTGATTGATGAAGGCAATTTTCTTTTATAGAATGAGAACTCCTATGCCACTTTTATAGAGTTTCATGCTTTAGATGGACACTTGTAATTTATAAACTTGAATGTTTATTTTAACATCCCATTATCATGCACATGTAACACATTTTATCAGAATTACAAGTTTCCAAGTGAACTTTGGACTTACCTTTCCTCATTCCTCTCCCAAATGCTATAAGTAGTGACCTTTTGGGCTCTTTTGAGTAGCCTCTATTGGATAATGGTGAAACCCTTGCCAATTTTGTATTTTAATGTATCTTAAATAAATAAATAAATGAATTTTCCTAAATTCATGATACATAATTAATTCTAGTTACAAATCTTGTTGATCTTATTTAGTAAATGTTAGCCTTTTCTTGCATGTTATCTTTGATTGTCCACCAAGTATGTAGAAAAGTAAATATTGTAGGTCTTTATTAGTGTTCCTTCAAAGTGTATGAGAGTTTTATAAGTTTTTTATGACTATATTTTTAATAATATCATTCATTATCTCTCTTAAACATCAAATATACCTCTTGAACCTAGCATATGAAAAATTGATGCAACAATCTATCTTGAGTTGTGAGTTATGTGTGAAAGAAGCTTTGATTTGATCTATGTAGTATAAGTTCAGGAAGTAGGAGGAAAATTATTATTGGTTCATCACCATTTGAATTTTGTTTTGTCTTCTTAACACTTTTCATGTAAATTTGGTAAGTAGGAAAGTACTTCAAAGAGTGCATCAAGGGAACTAGACCTTCTAGAGATTCATCTCACCTATTGGTTGCCCACAGCTTGTACGATGTTTCCATTGTGTCACTTGGATGATCAGATCTGATACATCTCCTTAAGGGGTGAAAATCCAAGTGACAACATTTTTTGGCATGCCTAGTAGGACTCTAAGTCCTAGAAGATTGTCCAATATTGGTGTTGATCTTGGAATATTTGTAGTTGTAAGAGCATCTATATTCAGTACCTGAGGACTCTACTAAGTTTTCAACTCTTTGGTTGCTAATAAATCCTTATTTTCCATGCTAAAATTGACTTCTAGGTCTAATTCTAAAGGTATACCTTTTGATTTTGTGTAATTACCTTGTTACTCTATCAAAAGGTTCAAATTTGTGAATATTCATCCTTATTCAAGGGAGTTGGTTTTTATAATGTCCAAATTTCTACTTGGTTCAACCCCTAATACTCATAATTTGCTTTCCAATATGGCTATAAACCTTCATTTTATAGCTTTCATCAGATCATATCCTTTGAATCTTGACCAATATGACCAAATTCCCTGAGCAGACCTTAAAAGTGTTCCATATTTTAGTGGAGAAGGTCCTATTACTCCTATTGAACAAATTAGAAACATGGAAAAAAAATTCAATATCCATAATATCACTCAATATAATGTATCCATTAGGTTATTTTCATTGTATTTCAAAGGGAAAGCTTTAGATTGGTATGTAACTCTACCTCATAATTTCATTGCTTCATGGGATGAACTAGGAAATCTATTGTCTAAGAGGTTTGAAAAGAAAAGTGATTGTTTGTCACTAGCTAAGCAATTAAATACTATCAAGAGGTTTAATCCAGAGCTCATGAAATATTTTAAATCTATATTTCAAAATACATGGGATAGGATCCCATCCCTTGTAAGACCCACTTAGAATTATGCCTTCTTATATTACCTAAAAGCATTGAATAGTGATGTAACCATGATGATCCAATCCATGGGTGGGAATACACTACTTGATGCCTATGAGATAGTTATTAATGCTAAGAAATATCTTTTTTAATAAGGTAATATTACTCCTAGACCACCAATGCCATTATTTTCTAATTTTTAGCCTCCTAGTCAAATTACATTATCTACATTGGCTCCTTTGCCTTATAGTAAAGAGAAGTCTACCCTTACCCCTACCAATGAAATTATTGAATTAAAGAGTTTGTTTCAAAGTGTTAATAATGAGTTTGTTTCTCTTAAAATACAAGATCAAAATTATAGGCCTTATAAGTCCTACAATCAGTTTGGACAAGCAAGTAGGCCTCCTTTTAAAGGTAATGCTCAAGGACAAGGTCAAATAACTCAAGATAGACCCTAAAAAAGTTTCAATACTAATTCCTCATCATATATATATATATATATATATATATATATATATATATATATATATATATATATATATATATATATATATATATATATATATATATATATATCCTACTCAAAAAAATTATTTTCAATAGAAACCATGTTACCCTTCAAATGACCAAAATCAAGGCCAAGTTGCATATGTCAATGAAATACCTAGTCAAGCCATGACAATGCAAGGTATTCAAGTACCTCAAATTCCCAATTTTGAGATGAAAATTTAAAATGTAATGGAAAATGGACACAAAAAATCTGATTATACTCTTATGAATCATTTAGAGGGATATTTTTATGCCATAAATCATTTAGGAAGTTCAAATAATGTGAATGCTAGTGTATCCTCTACCACTAAATCTAAGAAGAGGGTTGTAAAATAGACACAAGGGATAAATCAAAGACCTTTTTTGACTCATCCATCAACCCAAATGGTATGTGGGTATAATTTATATCCTAAGGGGTAGGATAATTAGAAATTTTAGAATTCAAAATTAGCTCCTACACATCCACCTTCACATGCTACACCACAAGCTACTAGTGCTTCTAAAGAGAAATTCAAGTTGAACACTCCTTATATCAATGTTTTGGATAAAATGAATAAGTTACACGTGAATATTTAATTATGGGATTCATTAAAAATACCAAGACAAAAGTATATGCTCCAAAAATAATTTCTTGGGCAAGGTAAATAAGTTAGATCAGCTAGGACTGAAAATGTTATTTTGGTGAATGGAATTCAGCCCATTCATGGACTCCTCCTTTTTATCTATCCTTGATAATTGGTGATTTTTTAGTTCATAATTGTATCATATATAATGGGGCTATTACTTTATTTATGCCCAAGTAAATAGCGGATAAACTAGGCCTCAAGTATGAACCAATGGCTAAAGGAGTTATACAATTAGATGGGTCACTAGAAAAGACATTGGGAGTAGTCAAGGATTCAAATTTGATTTTACATGATTATCCTACTATTTCCATCCCTTATGATGTGGTTATTGAATATTTAACCCTGTACTTTTCTCTTTGTTTGTCAAAAGAGTTACAGCCAAGATAGGTGGATACTTGGAAGTAAATTAGTCATATATGGTTTTTAGGACAAAGTATGGTACCAAGGTAAGGCTTGAATTAGAACCTATTAATAAAAATAATTTATATCCCTACATGCCTAAAGTTTCAAATGTCAATTATGTTATTCTTTATGAGGGAGAACTTCACATGGATTAATCTCCAACTTCTTCTCTTAAAGGATTTTGTGATTTATATCTAGATGAATGGGTAGCTAAACACTATGAACAAGATCCTTACAAATTCATAGAGGAAGTTAGTCTTAGAGTGTATTTCCTTCATTAATAAGACTTTTTCATGCCAAATTTTATGAAGCTAAATGAAACTATAGATGGTTTATGGAAACTATTATTTGATGGATCAAGAAGCAAGGTTGGATTAGGTGGTGGAGTAATGTTAGTTTATCCATCCAAGGAAAGGTATTACTCTACTTTTACATTTCAATTTAATTGTACTTGTAATATGGTATAATATGAGACCCTCATTCATGGCCTTGTATCAGCTACGAAAAGAGATGTGAAAGAGTTATAAGTTTATGGTGATAGTGAGATGGTTGTGAATTAAGTGTGAGCTCAAAATATGACTAAGAACTCTTTGCTTAAGTCTTATTGGTATAGAGTGTGGGATTTTGTATAATATTTCCAAGATTTCAAATTTCAATCTATACCAAGAGAAGATTAAAAAAACATGTTAATAGGTTGGCATTAATTGGAGCTCAGTTTGATGTTCCAAAGGGGATAAGAAATTATAAGAAACAACCTCATCTCAAAGTGATTGTAAGGCTCACTATACCTGATAATGTCAATTATTGGCTAGTATTTTATAAGACCATCAAATATCTCTCTTTATATAAGATGAGGTTGAGCTTTCCTCAAATAATTAGTCCAAACTAGAACAACAATATGGAGGGAAGATTGTACAATTGAAGACAAACAATATCCCTAAGGGATTAGTCACACTTGAGATTATATTAAATGATGATGATCAGTTGAAGAAGGAAAAGGTAAGCATGTATACTAATCAAGAAAACTATGAGAGAGTATAAATCTTCAAGGATAAGTTGTTTTCTTTTGAGAAGGTATGTACTAGAGAAGAAAGATATGATTTCATTGAATTATGTAAGTAATTTTTTGATTTATTTGCATGGGAATATAGTGATTTAAAAGGCTTTGATCCAAGCTTAGCTCCACATACCACATATCTAGATGAAAATTCTAAGCCTCTCAAGAAAATTCAAAGGCCAATCAATCCTAAGATTGAGCCTCTTATGAGGAAGGAGATTACAAAGTTGATTAATTCTAAGATCATTTTTCCTATTAAGTATTCATCTTGGTTGACAAACTTAGTCTTGGTAAGGAATAAGAATAGGGAGATCAGGTTATGTGTTGAATTTAGAGATTTTAATAGAGTTTCCTTGAAGGAACGTTATACTCTTCCTTACATGGAATAAATTTTACTAGTTGTGGAATGTCATGAAAGGTTCTCACTCCTTGATGGATATTCAGGGTATAGTCAAATTTTAGTAAAGGAAGGAGATCAATACAAGATAGCCTTTACCACTAAATAGGGTGAATATTCCTATAATAAAATGCCTTTGGGTTTATCTAATCATGGGGTAACATTTCAACATGCAATAGATATGTATTTTTAAGGCCTAATAAATGATATAGTACTAGTATATCTTGATGATATCACATTCTTTCCAAGGATGTAAAGGATCATTTCACTCATCTTAGGAATATTTTTGAGAAATTTAGAGAGTTTGGAATCTCTCTCAATCTAAATAAGTGTGTGTTTATTATCCATGAAGGCAAACTTTTGGTATATATTATTTCAAAGAAAGGTCTATCCATAAATCCTAAAAGGGTGAGTGCAATCTTGGCATTGTCTTTACCCAAACACAAGAAAGGTTTGCAAAGATTTTTTGGAAAAATCAATTTCATAAGGAGGTTTACTCCAAATTTTTCTAATTTATTCAAGCCTCTAAACTCTATGCTAAACAAATATGAGGTGTTTACTTGGAAAAGGAAAAGGAAAGAGAGTTTTGAAGAGATCAAGCAAGCTATTGCTCAAGCTCCAACTCTTGCAAGTCCTTATTTCTCAAAGGATTTCAAATTGTATACTTTTGGAAATGAAGAATTAATATCTACCATGCTCAGTCAATGAAATTAAGAAAACTTGGAGAAGTCTATTGCCTTCTTTTGTCAAGGATTGGAAGGCTATGAGGTAAGGTACACTTATGTAGATAAGAAAGTAATTTTAGTTGTTATAAGCCTAAATAAGTTTAGGCACATGATATCTAACAACAAGATTAATAAATTGGTACCTCATCCTAATGTCAAATACTTCATTTTGAATAGATATTTGAATGAAAAAAGGGTTGGTTGGATTATAAAAGTAATGGAGTATGATGTAGAAATCAAGACAACTAAACTAGTGAAAGGAAAAGGACTATGTGAGCACATTGATTTAGACTTGAAAGCACAAAATGAAGTTTTTATAACTCTTCAATATGATCCTATGACATGTGAATCCTCACCAATAAGTATTTTGGACACAAGAAATGATCCATTTTCTTCAAAATGGTAAATGTCCATAAGGCCTAGATAGAGCCAAAAAAAGGTACTTCAGATTACAATATATACCTTATGTAATTGTTGATGAAGTATTGTTTTGGAAATATTTATTAGGTGTACTATTGATATGTTTTGAATTAGATCAGGTTGAGAAGATATTATTTTAGTTTCATTATGGACCAGCAGGTGGTCACTTTGTTCCAAGAACTACAACTACCAAGATTATGAGAGCTAGATATTTTTGGCCTAGTTTGTTTAGAGATAATCATGCTTGGGTAAGGAAATGTTATAAATGTGATCTATTTTATGGGAATTAAAATATTACATCCTTACCTCTTCATCCAATACAAGTAGACCAACCTTTTATGCATTGGGGTCTAGATTTCATAGGCCTAATCAACCCACCTTCTAGTGTTGGTCATAAGTGGGTGTTATATACCATAGATTACTTTACAAGATGGGTGGAGGATTTATATCTAAATGAATCAAATGAAATTTCAGTTTTATACTTCTATGAAGGCATAGTGATAAGATTTGGGTCTACTTCAACTATAATTTCAGGCAATGCTTTGGCTTTCCTTATAATGAAGACAAGTGAGTGGGCTTTAAAACATGGTATTTATCTTATTACATCCTCAAACTATTATCCATAATTGAATAGACTATCTAAGTCCACTAATAAGAATCTAATTAGGATTATTAAGAGGAAAATGTAGGAAAACCAAAAAACTCGGCATTCCAAATTGAAGAAAGCTCTTTAGGATGATAGAATCACCCCCAAGAGAGCCATTAGAAACTCACAATATACACTTGTTTATGTAAGAGAGGATATATTACCTATTTAACTTGAGTTACTAGCTTTAGAACTCACTTACCAGCTAGAGTTGATGGAAAATCAAAGCATGGAAGTCAAATTATGTGAGTTGATGGAGTTTGAAAAAATAAGCGATCAAGCTATGCAAACTATGAGAGCTCATAAAGATCAAATAAATATATATTTTAATAATAAATCCACACTAATAAACTTCTAATAAGGATACATTATTCTAAAATGGGATGAAGATAGGGTTAAGCCTAGAAAACACACAAAGTTTGATGTTTTATGGAGTGGCCCTTATGTCATCACTTAATGCAAGAAACAAAATTCTTTCCAACTCTCAAATTTGTATGGTGAGGAGATTAATATCCCAATCAATGGGATCTATCTTAAACATTACTAATGAGGTTATTCTCTCTGTGTGTACATAGCTTCTATTTTTCTTGTTTTTCCTAAGTGCTTATGCACATGTGTGAGTCTTGTTGGTGTCTTACTTTGTTTTATGTGTGTTTTAGTCAATTAATTACTAGTTGTCTTTAATAGTTAATTGAATCCCTTATCCCATGGATAGAATAAGGCCATATATCTTTAGTATATTAGGCATAGTACCCCTATGAGTCACCATTTTGTTGACCAAATTTGATATCAAGGTCAAATTTGGACCCCTATAGGTAAAAAAATTAATTTTTTAGATGTTTTATGGGTCTAATACTTTTTCATAGGGTATTTTATAGTCCTTTTGTTGTAATTTGATTCATATTTATCCTTATTCATTATCTAATTAGTTTATATGGCATTTTGGGTCACTTAATAGCCATTTCAAGGTCCTCTATGTGTCTAAGTGTCCTATTTTATTTTTAAATGTCTAAGAAGTAATATTTTATATCATTAATTTCAGTCCCATATTAATATTGTAGGTTATATAATTTAAATTCAAGAAACCAACTAAAAAAGGAGGCGTTTGGCACTTGTACGGCCCATGAGGGAAGGTGACACATGGAAAAATGTCATGGAATATATCTTAATATTACTTAGACTCATATAAATTATAGACATTATTTTTAAGTTATAAAAATTTCCAAAACCATTCTACTTCTTATTTTCCCTTCTAGACACACAAAAATGGTCAACGGGTTTGTGCTTAGTAGAGATAGTTGAAGAGGTTTTAGGTCAAACTCATTTGGGAGGTGAAATTAAACTTAGAAATATTCATTTCCATAAATATAGTTTAATTATTTGTTAATTTTGATTTATGAACCATCTCTAACAAGTTTATTGTATTGTTATGCTCATTATTTCCTACACCCTATAGGTTTGCTCCAATTTGGATAGGCCCAAAAAATCTAGTTGGTGATAAAGACTCAAGATGATGTTTTATCTCTTATAAAATTATTGTAATTCTTGTTTTCATGTTTTGTGGTGTTTTAATAGGAAAGTTATTTCATGTTGTAAGAAGGTGTCACCATTGTGAAGTTTCAGTCAAGTTTTCCTTGTTAAAGAATGTGTGTTTCTCTAAAGAAGGATCATGTAAATGGAATATGATGTTTCAAAAGTCTCAATTTAATAATACTTACTCCCTTAATTTTTGATTTCATCACACTATGTTTTGATCAACATTCAGTCTTGCCATTCTCATAGTCAACTCTTTACTCACTCATATTTGCAGTCACATGTATGAGGCTTGCCTAGCTTGTTCATGGAATTGTAATGAAGGAAAATAAATTTTTTTAAAGTCATTAGGAGCTGAGGAGAGTTAATTTTAATTCTTTAATACTATGCAAGGTTGTTTACTAGCTCATGCACCACTCAAATAATCACCAACTATCCCTACCTACTCTGTAATAAGTGTTTGTAAGAGGATATCATGTTGGAACATAAGGTTTTGAGACTTTATATATATACATACATATATATATATATATAATATAATAAGTCCAAACACTCATTTTAGGAATTTATAACTATATTAATCATGTTCATGACCATTCATCAACATAAATTATTCAAATTTTATCCACTACCCACATACAACTCATTTTCACCTATAATAGTCTCCTTGATGACATCATGTTGAGATAGAGAATTTGATAGATGTTTTAATATTTTAATATTGTTAAGAGTGAATTTGAGAACTTTTTGAAAGAATATAATTGATCTTAAACCTATACATCTTACATATAATCCAAATTTTATACCCACTTCTTGTATATGCAAATGCCCACCTATAGGTGATACCATAGAGCTATGAAGGTCTTTGTATGGGGAAGTTAGAATATGATAAGACCTTCTCTTGAATATTAACATGTGGGTTGAAAATTTTAAACCTATATGAAGTGTAAAATGGACAAATGGAATGGTAGATCATCTTTGAAGAGGTGATGACTGAATTTAGAGACACTTTCCCCCAAGGGTGAAAATAGAGGTCCAGGCCGTTTTGTGAATATCTTATAATAAGTTTATCATGAGATATAGTGCATCCAAATGACCATACCTTGTATTATATATGAAGGATAATACCTCTAAAAAATATGTAGTCAATATGGCTAATGAAAGGTGGTTATTGAATAGCTTAAATATGCACTTTTATGTACTAATTTTAAGCAATGAACACCTACAAGCTTGATCCTAAAAGACCCCTTTTCACCTAATGTTTCAAAGCTAGATTGTGCCACCATGTTGAATGGTCATAAATATTTAAAATTTTAATTATAATATAAATTATAATCAAGAAAATTTAATGGATGATGTTTCAAGGTCCAACCTACACATATATGTGTCCCATTATGCCAAATGCACACCTACGATTGATTATAGCAGCACACAGTCTAGATAGAGGCTTGAACATGGTGTCACCAAGGATAAAATATTAAATATGATTTAAAATAGTTTATTATATTGAATAGTGATGAATAAATTTGAAAAATAGGAATCTTCACCTACAGGGTTTTACCTTTTCCCAATAAAGTTGATTATGTTTGACCATAATAGGTAGTAGGTTGAGTGAAGTGTGAGGGTTACCAATGCATATAAATGATTCAAAATGGTCCTAAAAAAACATATAATGATCTTAAGATGATATAAGGTGATCAATGGACTTTGTATCAAGTTTAAATACATATGAACACCTACAGGTGTACCTCCATGACATGTAATATAGTCAAGACCTGTAACTCAGTCTTGACTAAGCAAGGAGTGTTAAGGATATGTATTAGGTTAGAGTGATGAATTTTTTTATAAAATATCCAAAATTATTTTTATATCTTGAAATTTATCTCACCAATGAATATCATGCACAATAAATAACTCAAACCAAGCAATACATAGTTTAAAGTGTAACCTTGCACACAGTCTACCAGCATAGGTGTTTGTTTTGGTTTTTACAAGTTTTTGGTGGTCAAATGACATGAAAAAAAGATTAATTTGTGTGTATAAGGTCCTCACGTCTTAGAAAAACCCCTCCAATATTTGTTTTGTCTAGATAAATAAGGGAAGTGCCCTTTATTTTGTCTCAAATAGAGGGCACTTCCCTTATACATGAAACCTACATTTTTTAGGAAAAGGAGTTAAAATGATGAACTAAGAGATAAATACACCTTATAAAAAGGTTTTAAAATTTTAATCACACTTTAAAAACATGGAAAACCAATCAAAGTGGTCTAAAACTTTAAAGTTATAGTCAGGCCTATTAGGCAAGGTTTAAGCCCAATATCCAAATGGGGGGTCAATGTCAATCCTAATATTATGTGGTCATTATAGCCTATTTTATAATGTTTTTTGGGTCACTATATATTTTATCAAGATTTTGGAAGATAGAGAAAACATACAAAATTCATTTTTGAGCTCAAAGATAGTCTAAGCTTGCATGAAATGGAGAAGTAAGCTCGATAAGGTAAATTGGAGTGCTCTTATCTCACTTGGAACTTTACATGGGAACACAATATGTTTTTTGGTGTTTAAAAGGGTCTTTAACCTTGAATTTTTGGAATCTATTGGCAGTTTGAATGTCAGGGCTTTATGAACAAAGCTTAAGGATAAAAGAGACCTAAAACCCTTGCTAACCCTAGATAAGGAGCAGACTAAGAAAATGAAGAGGGAGAGAAATTATAATGGGATGGAATATAAATTAAAGTAATTAGAGGTTTTAGAGGACTCTTTAGGTCTCCTCATCAATTTTTGTGATACACTAACTATATGAACATGGTAAAAATGGCTTTCTTTGATTGTTTTGTGCATTGTGTAGTTTCTAGGGACTTTTAAGAGGATAAATAAACTATGGGAGTTATATTAGGACTTATTATAAATAAATATGACCATTTAATAATACTTAAAATATCCTAAGTGTTCCTATCTAAAGCTCCATCTCAGCCAGTCAAACTAACATAGTGAACATGATACTAAGAAGAGTGGAAAACTTTAAGTAGTTTGATTTTAAGGTGTGATTGATGCCTCTATAGACATGTATGGCCTTGAAACATGTAATTAAATCCATTTTATGGATTTTCATGGGAAATTAAAGACAAATTTGAATCCAAGTATGTAAGTTGTGTGAAAGAGGAGTTTCTTTGACTATAAGTAGTGATGGCTCACTTCCATAATATTCTAAATGATTAAGAATGTATACAATGCATGGATAATAATGTAACCCTTCCCTCTCATTATGATAATTATATTTTTCCCTAGTTATTTTTGGGACATTCCAATAGGGGTGATTGATGAAGGCAGTTTTCTTGTGTAGAATGAGAACTCCTACGCCACTTTTCAAGAGTTCCATGATTTAGATGGACATTTGTACTTTATAACCTTTAATGGTTAGTTTAAAATCCTATTCTCATGCACATGTAACCCCTTATCTCATCATTACAAGTGTATAAGTGGCCTTTGGAATTTTCTTTCCTCATTCATCTCCCAAATGCTATAAGTGGTGACCTTTTGGGCTCTTTTGAGCAACATCTATTGGTTAATGGTGAAACCCTAGCCAATTTTGTATTTGAATGTATATTTAAGAAATAAACAAGTGAATTTTTATACTTACATGCTTCATAATTTATTCTAGTTACAAATCTTGTTGATCTTATCTAGTAAAAGTTAGCCTTTTTTAGCATGTTATCTTTGATTGCCCACCAAGTATGCAGAAGAGTTATTGTTGCCGGTCTTTGTTAGTGTTCATTCTTAGTGTATGACATTTTTATAAGTTTTTTATTATTTTATTTTTCAAATTATCATCAATTATCCCTCCTAAACATCAAATATACCTCTTGAACCTAGCACATGAAACATTGATGCAATAATCTATCTTGAGTTGTGAGTTATGTGTGAAAGTAGCTTTAATTTAATCTAAGTAGTATAAGTTTAGGAAATAGGAGTAAATGTATTATTTTTGCATCACCTTTTAAATTTTATTTTGTCTTCTTAACCCTTTTCATGAAAATTTGATATGTAATAAATTACTTTAAAGAGTGCATCAAGGGAACTAGCCCTTCTAGAGATTCATCTCACCTATTGATTACCCACAGCTTGTGAGATGTTTCCATTATTACACTTGGATAAGGAGAGCTAATACATCACCTCAAGGGCTGAAAATCCATGTGAAAATAATATTTTCTTCTATGATTTAATGTTTTAATGTTTAATACATCAAAATATTCTATAAATTTTCATACTCAGGTGTAGTATCTAGATAAACACTTGTCATTACAAGTGTATTGGATTCTTACTTATTTGACCTCTAGTTCTGAGTCATCAAATACCTTGAGATTATCAATTTTTTTACTTATATCATACTAGAGACTATAATTCAGTGCCACATATTTAGCTACCTTTTTTGTGCAATAAAATTACATATGAAAGGTAGCTAAGTTTGACTTCCCTCATGGATTGATGAGTTCAAAGCTAACACCACACCCACTCTTGGACTTAGATCCATCAAAATTTAGAATCTAAAAGTGATTTTTTATTACATATGTAGGATTATAATAGGTATGTGTTACTTCCATATTGACCTCTTCATTATTTTTATCAACCTCTAGTGGGCACACCCTTGGTTTGTCAGTTGATAAGGACCTTCTGGTTAGATCCTTAGTGGCAAAAGTAGGCATAAGGTTATCCAATATGTTCATTTTATCATTATAAGAGATTGAAAACACTTTATTTTCATTTGGATCAGCCTTTTCACATCCTCATGTGCTATATCAGTACCAGGGAATGAATTTATCTCTTATGCATACATGAAATCATCCTCATCTAGATGATCTAACTCCTCAAATTCTAAATTTTATTTCATGGAAAACATGTTAATGGAGAGGTTTCCATGTGTTTATATTTATTTATCATGTGAAAAGGCCCCAAATTTAGACTCTTTGTATAATAATTCATTCATCTTGTTATATTTTATGATCATTCATTTATAGCTCATGCTTAATTCTGATCTGATTGGGTATGCCTCACCATAGGATACACATATGAGAGAACTCAGTTACTATGTAACCATTTAATGTTCTCAACTAATCTCTACTCAAGATCATACCATAAGCATTAGGTATATCCACTACTTGAATATCAATAAATTATTATAACCTAAGATTAGATGCCAACTACATGTGGATATGGTTCAACTCACCAACAACCTTAAATTCTGACTTGTCAAACTAAACAACTTTTCTCTTTAAATTTGTAAGATCAAACCCAATTTTTATAAAATTATATATGACATCATGTTACCAAAATCACTGAAATCCACCAAAACATTACGTAAGTTCTTACCAAAACTATGGATTTTTAAGAAGAAAGGAGAAGTTTCAATCTTTTATTTACATATTATAATATGAGCATTGATTGTCCTCTTAGGTTTTTTCCCTTCAGGAGTAGATAATTATTTTATTAATAAGTCTTTTTGGATGGAAATTTCAAACAAATAAAACATTTTTATATTATCCTTGGTTAGTTTCAAGTCATATACAATGCTATATCCATGTTTGTTTGGTTCCACTAGTTTGTTAGTTTGCAAGGGTGTATAACTATTCTTGAGTTGATAAGGCATGTTAGGCCCCTTGGGTGGAAATGTGTTGTTGCTCAAGTTTTCATAAGGGATAACTTGAGTGTTGTTTAAAGGAGTAGAGGTAGTCAACCAAACTTAGATCCTACTCCTCAACTGGTATTTGTTTCCCTTTGGAATTATTTAAATGTATGAACCTCATCCAAATTGTCTTTAGTCTCATTTTCACTCTCAAATAATAACTCGTAAGTCTCAAAAACTAGATTTGTACTAGGGATTCTCTACTTGGTTAGAGTTATTATTCTTAGGTATAGGCACTCTATCTAGGTTGTCAATCATTTTTAGAATATGTTTGAGGCCAATATGAACTCAACATAATCAATTTCAATGTGATCAACCATGTTGTGGAACTTACGCTAGGTGGGAAGCACTAAATAAACCAAGTTCACTATGTTAGAATCACTACTTTTATTGTTTTGATTTACATTATCAAGTGGACTAGGAACACCTCCATTATTGGGACTCATGTTCCACCACATATTTGTCTTATAAAAATTGGATTTTCTATTTTTTGTGGGGCTATTTATATTTTTTTGAGTGTTTTATGGCATTTGTCTACACAAATTGACCATGTCATTTTTTAACCTTTGAACCATTTACTACTTCAAGGTTCATGCTAGAATTCTAACTATTTCCCATTTGTTCTTTTGGGTTAACCATAGGTGTAGTATATTTAAAAATTTAGGGAAATATTATGTGTTTCATTATGGAATTATTGACAAATGTTTGATTATTTATAAATGATGGGATAGCCTATTGATTGCCAGTAGAGGTGGCATAAACACTTGTGCTAGGCATGGGAGTAGTGTTTTTGTATGAAATAGGAACAAGTTGTTGATTTTTTTTGGTGATAAAATTTGGTTTGGAAGCATATAAGTATGATTTTTAGGCATATATTTCACAGGAATTGGGTCATGCATTAGATTCAAGATTGAATACATGACACTTTGGATTGTATTCATCAATAGATGGTTACATTGAAGAACCTAGTTAATCATTGTAATTTGATTATATACACCAATTTGGAATAATAAAGTTAAAGGACCAACTCTATATCCTATCAACATCATCTATTGCTCAATGTTGATAGATTCATTGGAGGCCAAAGATAAGGATGTAAGTGTTGTTAGGATTTTTATAAAAAAACATATAAGTCATTGAATCAAAATCCCTTAGGTAGGTTTGGATGGTAGTCTCTTCTATTTATGTGTAGGGGTCATTCAACCTTTGATATAAATTGTGGAAACATTTATTAAATACACTCATTGGTTCATTTAATTCCCTATGGGAAACAACAAAATGATGGTACAAGTTAGTTGGATCAATGGGGAGCCTAAGGTTATTGATAAAAATTATTTATAGATCATTCTAAGAGGTGATAGACCTATTTACAAATCTAAGGTACCAAATTTAATTAACCTCCCCCAAGGAGTAAGGGAATAGGTGACAATCAATGTCCTCATGTTGAATATAAGTTTGTATGAGGGAATCTTTAAATGCCTGAATATGTTCTTCAGTGGTTTGAATCCCATTAAGTACATATTTTTCAAAGTACTTGTAAGTATTATTTATTAAATCATGGGTAAGACCTAGAACATTCACAAGGAATCAACCTCCACCAAGCCAAGTGGGATTAACTATCATTGGTGGTATTTGACAAAGCAATAAATAGATTGATAAAGGAAACTACAACCATAGGTGAGCTAATAGTTGAGTAAGTTTATCTAGTTTTTAGTTTTCCTTTATTTGGTTCTAGATGTTTAGTGAGCTCTAATAACTCAAAGTTAGCCCCAAAAAACTTTGATCTAGTAATTATCTATCTAGTTTCCCATTTAAATTTTAGAATACCTTAGCATGGGTAACACCCTTAAATGTTCAATTTGGTTAAAATCATCAATGTTACACTTATTGGCCCTCCTAATGCCAAAACTATTGAAATGTCATTTGATATGACTCACCAACATTAGGATTTTAGGGTGGTGAATTTTGTCGAGCCTCTCCTGAAAGGATTCCCACAAGGTGACTCTCCCCAAAGTCTATATATATCAGGTCATGGCACAGTGATCTTCACTCACTTGAATTGTGAAATATTCTAACATCCTAGATCATTGAACAAACTAGATACTAATTACAGATTTAGGTGTGATTTAAATGGGTTTCAATTAGAAACCAAATATGACAAGGCACACATATATTTACAAAAATTTGAAATTAGGGTTTGAGGTAAAAATAATTAAAATGCTAATTTTAGGTGGTCATTCCCTTATATTAATACATTCAAAATGTGGAAACAATATAAGAATGAAATAGAATAATAAATCAAGATTAAAATACATAAATATATTAATATCAAAATAAACCCTAATTTAATATATTTAATTAAAAAATAAAAGAAAATGGTGAAAGAGATAAATCATTTGATAATGAGGAAGAATCCAAAATTCTCAATCACATGAACACATATATTATTGCTTGGTTTGATCCACATACACATAATCCAACACAAAGTTGATGCAAGATTTGAAGGGAAAAAATAATGAATAAAATACACAACCACCATTCTAAATGCATAGATTGAAAGCAATACATCAGTAATATTCTATTAATTAAAGTATTTGTGTTGACAATCTGTTACAATTGATCATGATTGATTGATCAAAAAAAATTCAATGTAACCATAGGGCTACAAATGAGTGATAGGAATTAACTCTATGAAATAAAATTTAGGTGATTAAATCTAAATTTTTTGGATCAACAAAATCTAACCCTTACAATTACTAGGATTGGCCTACTTATATAATTTCTACTTATTCATTCACTTCATTTACTGCCAAACTCCAATATTCACTTTTCTAATCCTACTACTTTTCCCTTTTCTTCATTTTAGCCTTCAAAAAGACAAATAAAAAGTTACTTTTTACGATTAAAATATCCACATGTAAGTTATAAACATAAAAAATTAAAATATCATTGCATGGGAATAAATTTGGGAAACTAAAGGCACTGATATGGCTATGTCAGATTTAAATTTTCAACAACTCTAATAGTTTTGAAAATAAGTTTATAGGCACCAAAGTTATAGTTGAAAAACTAATATGAGTTATAAAAATTCACTTAATAAACCTATTTGGGTTCAAGAAATCATAAAACTCAATTGCAATCAGATTTTGACTTGATTTAAATTGGATGAAATTGGTGGGACCAAAACTTTCATGGTGAAAATAAAATTTTGGTGGTGTAAGTGGTTTCCAAAACTGGCTCCTGATATGAAATTTATGCCCTCTCTAGTGACAAGTAGTCCATGTGGATTATTAGATTAATAAGGGACCTGATCTTCTAGTTTTGTATTAAGATTTGCTTTTATACTATTTTAAAATCCTAGTTCTAGTCAAGCTTCAAAATCTTGAATTAAACTAGGGACACCCTTTTGGCCTCTCTAAGACCTAATTAGGGCTTACTTCTCTTATTAAAATTGGTAGAAAAGGTGGGAAAATAAAATTTAAAGTTTTGAGAGGGTATAATACCTAATCACACTTAGGACCCTCAATTATAATAAGTGGTAATCAGTGATCAAGTAACTGTAATCGGGCTTTTATGCCCATAAATTAGAGGGAAATGGTCCCCTAGTGCATTTCAAGGTTTAAACCCTGATTAGTGAATATATTTCTAGCCCCAAGTCCTGATAACCTAGTCATGGATTGGGCCTTGATTATAACTAAGATAAATGGTAGGAGAACCTTTGACCTAATCAAGGTTTTTCCCCCACATATAACTAGACATGTTACCACTTATGCCCATGAGACCTAATTAGACTTATAATTCTAAATATAACTATTAACACTCCCTGCCTGATCCTAACCTAATCATAACTAAAGTTTTGAATAACACTACAATGAACCCTAAGACCCCTAGTGACCTAGTCAAGTATTTTATCTTCGATCACAACTAAATACCCCCTAACCCATATAAATACCTTATTGAAAATAAAAATTCAACTACAACTAGACCTACCCTCACTTGACTCCCCAAACCTAATCAGGGATATAATCCCTAATTATAACTAACATTACCCCACTCTAAGCCTGATGAATACCCCACTAACCTAATTATAAAAAAAATATGATCAATAAATGGATTTCCCAAGGCTACCTACAAATACCTAATTGGTACATTAGCTTTGATTACAACTACACTTTAAATAAAATATCCCCCAAGACCTATTTGATATTTGAAAGTGAAATTATTTATATATCCTTAATAATTTTTAAACCAAGTAAAAATTCACATTTAATATCATGATTAAAATTGGGAATGAACTTTTGAACTTTATAGACCAAATCAAAGAATTTGACAAGTTTTTCACTTGACCAAGAAATATTTTTTCAAATGGGATATAGAGGTCAAGAAGTCATCAAATAAACAAGTTCCAAATATTAAAATACTTGAATGATATTAGCTGATAGGATGATATGATTATCAAAGGCTAGGAGGATATGAAAATCAAATTGATCCCCTAAAGCATCTATAGGGAGCCGAGAGAGCAAGGAGGTAAGACTGCCAAGTGAACATAAGTTCAATAGACTCCACTTCAGGGTCAATTATTTTATATGAAACTTTACTAGATAGACTTAGTCATCATAATGGGATAGTTTTTTTGAGCCAAAATGGCATGGTAATTGATATGATCCCTTGTATTAGGCTAAGAAATATAAGTAAGCTAGGCTTAAAATGCAAATTAGGAGATCAAGACTGCTTTCACACTGCGTGTTGTATATGTTTTTTTCTCATATGGATGTGGTATTTATAATGGTGATGGTTTCAATTATTAATTATATGAACTAATATAAACCATCAAGGAAAATTGATATTTTTGAGACCATCGAGTCTTAAGTACAAGTAGGAGCATCTACAAAAATCAAAAAAAGGTTCCCTACTTCTTGGAAGAATTAGTGTGTGTTGTGCAAAAAACAATCAATCGTATATCCACACTAATTTTAAGTATAGCTATAATTAAAATAAGGAGATAAAAATTAATTAACCAATAAATTATTTATATTCTATATATAAATAGGAAAGAGCTAGGATTAGAACATACTTACCTTAAACAAGACCTATCAAGCCTCAATCTCCCCTTGGCCAATGGTGCTCTAAAACATATTATTATGGTTGTAAGTATATCAAAGGATGAATTAAGTTAAAATATAAAATTAATCCTCATACTATATCTAATACTCCACAAGATAAGATTTCCCTCTAAGACAATATCTATGAAATAACTCCTCCAAATGTAGACTTAGGGAAGAAGTGTGAGATATAGAAATTTAAAATGAATGTTCATCTCTATTGGATTAAAATGGTAACTTGTATTTATAGTGGTGAATGATCTTAATTGCTGATAAATATTTATCCAATGTTATTTTCCATCTTGATTTAGTCTGAAGTAGGCTTACTAACCTATAACTATGTTGGTGAGGCTAACATAGTTTTGACCAACATAGTTGTGAGGCATGCACTAGAATATTTGAAACTGCATTGATCTAATTAATGTATTTGGGACATGATGGATAATGGTTATAAATACATCAAATTGGATGACATAGTAGGAAATATAATTCTTGATTAGTTAATATGGAAGGAGATATCTTATAGGGTCAATATTGAAGAAGTCATAATGGATGTAGGAATGATAAATGGGCAATAATGTCTCTCAGAAAGCTCTATCAGTCTAGCCACCCCTTTCTATTTATTAGTAAATGATAAATTTTTAAAAAAATATGTGTATACATATGCCCCACCCAAAGCTAATCATGTGTCACCAGAGTGTAAATGGGATGGTGCTTCAAGAAAGAACATAGGTACTCAAAAATTGAGATAACTAAATTTAGTATAAATTTAAAAATAAATGAAAGTAAATAAATTGTAACTACATATCTTCACTTACCTTTTTTATAATTAAAATAAGTTTCATGTGTAGTAGATGATGATAAGCACCCAGTGTGCAGAGTAAGAGATGAACTTGAAAAATATGAGAAAAAACATTTTTTTAACAAAAATGTTCTACTAGTAGTGAAAAAGTATTTGGATCACCAAGATTTTAAGGATTATTCTGGTTCATTAAATGGATCTACAAAAATAAAGATATGATCAAAATACAAAATTTATTGTTAAATAATTGAAGTCTAAACTTTTTGAAAATATTACTATAAAAGGGTAAATAACTTTTTATTTATGTAATTTATATTTTTGAAAATTATATCACTGTGTATCTAAATATATAAAAGTGAGATATGATGTCCCACACATAAGTATGATGAGTATTTTTTGGATGTATCACACTTGCAGCTAAGGTGTTATAGTTACAAGATGCATTAATTATTAACTTTTAGCTTTTTGGATAAAAATGAACTAGATTAGGAAAAGTAGGCACCAAGGAAATTCATGTAGTGAAATTTTTTGGAGAGTTTTCAATGATGTCATGATGATTTCATGTAGGTGTACTGGTGAGTGGATGAAGTTCTTTGATAGACTAAGTGACAATGATAGAGTGTGCAATGTGATTTTCCTAGTGTGCTTGAAGAAAGCTTGGTTGATCTTCAATTTTGACATGGTTATAGATGTTTAGGGATGAGTATGGAGTATTGAGAATGTGAAAAATGTTCTTAATATGTTTTATAATCTTTTATATTTTTTGTGCATACGTGGAATTCATCTAGTAGTCCATAGTTTTAATATAGACATTTTCGGTCTAATGGCAAAAAATATTAGGCAATATGCTGACATCATCATTACCATGTGTGAATGAGTCAAATGGATTTGGTTATATGGTTATGATCAAATTAGTCCCTAGTTTTTATACACTAAGTCTAAGTTCATGTGCTTAAGCACAATCAAATATATTTAGGTGTAAATTTTGGGCTCCCAGGTAGTTTGGCAATGTTTTTCCATACTTAACCAATTTTGCATGAGGTAAAAAAGAATTGAGTAAGCAGATTGGTGATGGAATATATCACATGTTTGGAAATTTAAGAAAAATATGATCATATGGGTTTGTTTATTTTTTATCCTAGTCTATTTTCACTAAATTTTAGATCATACGTCAAAGTAAGTGCATGTGCAAAGTTGGCCTTCTATGTAATTCTTAACATTGTTGGCTCTGTGGTAAAAAAATATGAGTGAGTAGATTAATGTTATTATATATTACATATAAAATTTATTTAGGAGGATTTTGACACATAATTGGATTCTCTTATGTAAGGAGATCATATGGTCCAAATTTAAAAACATGCAAGTCAGTGAAGAAAAAGATATGACTATGCAAATTTGTCCTTCTACGTAGATAAGCAGGGTTCTCATAATTAGTTATTTTTACAAAATTTAAATTTCAATAATCATCAATGAAGTGCGTTACTCCAAGAAGTCAGGAAGTATAAAAATGATGCCAATTTTTCAATATTTGATGTTGAGCAGAGATAAAGATCGATCTTCTTCTAAGGATCGATGGTGAGTGGGTGATCATAATGATATAGATCAATGGTACATGTTAAATTCAAGATTTTAATTTGATAGTTATTTATCATTATTAAAGGCCAAGATACATACAAAATATTGATGGAACACATTGAGTCAAAGTTTCTAGAGTGCATGAGATAAGGTCAACATGTTCAAGGTTTAATGTTTGGCTTTGGAAAACTATGTGTTAAAGGTCAAGATTCATATAATAAGATCGATGGAGAATGTTTAATAAAATAAATGAGGAATTGACATGAGATCATAGTGTCTGATGTTTAACTATGGCCATTTGCATTTGAATATTTAAATTTTGTAAAAGAAAAGACTAGTGTCTAGTTTTTGTGCCATATCTTTTAATCAAGGATGAATTTTAGCATGGTGTAAAAAAAATGGTATAGGCATATAAAATTAATATATAAATATGGATTTGAATATTTGGAAGTGTGTACAAAAAAATATATTGAGCTCCATAGTTGATTGTGTGTTTTTGCATGTTCTACAAGGAACTTGAGAAGGGTAATTGAGCTCATTTTGATGTTGTTTTGATATCTCTTGATGAATTATCTATTAGATAATGTTTTATAATACATGAGTATGATTTTTTTTTGAATTTTTGATCAATTATATGCAGTATGAACAAAGGTTTATAAGTTGACTGTTTCTTCGTTCATAATGACTGTGTGTACAAAGAGTTGTTTGAGCAAATTGTGCTTAGGCAAGAGGGTATTGTGATGGTTTTTGGAACTTAAGGAGTACATATAGATCATGTTTAATGGGTCAATGCATTATTAAAGTGTTCCTATGTTTTATTCTTCTTGGAGAAGTGTCAAATAGTTAAATAAGTCTTCATAGGACCTACAAGTGACTTAGGCCTATTTGAAAGTAGATTATGCTTAAGTGTGACCCATGTGAGATGTCTTAAGGGCAAAGTCATGCTTTATGGATGACCAAGATTTTGATAATTCATGATATATATATATATATATATATATATATATATATATATATATATATATATATATATATATATATATATATATATATATATATATATATATATATAAATCAAAGATGATGATTTCTAGACTTGATAAAAGACTAGTGAGAGAGACTTGTGCAAGGTGAATGTGAGAGTTGTGGAGTGAAGGAGAGGTAGAGTGCCTAATTGGATGAGTTGATAAGTAGAGCATATTTAATACTATTTTTATGACCTATAGGTCATATTTTTTATGTCCTAAGAGTTATCTTGTAGTTTTAAGATATGTGAAGAGGTTTGAGTGTGTATATGAGGATAGTTTGAGTGAAGAAAGAGAGAGATTATGGCATGTGTATGTGAAAGGCATGTTTAAGATAGAGATATTTTGTGCAAGGGTTAGACAAATAGATATCCATCATCAGGTGTTGAAGACATAATTTTTAAGGTGGAGGTGTACAAATGAGGGTCTAAAGCACTTGGTCTTCCTTAGGGGAAGTCGTTCCTTATGAAATAGGTGTCTCACTAAATACCTTTGGTCAGGAGGATATGATCAAGTTTTTTTGGTATAAAGGAGTTGATCAATCTCTTATTTTTAATTTTTTATATGACATTAGTCCATGTTTTTCAAGCTTGAGAGTTATTTTTATTACCCATGAGGGTTTCCCTTAAGAACTATGTGTTATGTGTTTGATGTTGTGTATACATTGAATGAATGAGCTCTCTTATTAATGTTTCTTGATCAGGTTGATATATGTTGGTTGTTTAATACTTTGAAATGGATAAAATTTTAATTGAAATCTTTGGGATCACTAATTCACCCCCCTCATAGTGATTATACCTCTAATAATTGGTATCAGAGGAGGTCCTTTAGTAAACACTTGATATCTTAAAGGTGATCCAAGGTACAATATGGGTATTCATCAAGGAGGTTTCTCTACTAAGAAAGAATCGATGTTTAATGGATCCAATTATTCTTTTTGTAGTGATAGAATGAGGACATATATTATGTCCATATGGTTTGATATATGGAAATCTATTATGGATGGTTATGTTGTCCTACTACTCTTCCATCTAGTGTTGTAGACAATAATCTATTTGAAAATAATTATAAGGAAATGAATGCCATCACTTATGGTCTTACAAAGACTAAGTTC
Organism: Torreya grandis; assembly: GCA_037957365.1. NCBI lineage: Eukaryota > Viridiplantae > Streptophyta > Pinopsida > Cupressales > Taxaceae > Torreya > Torreya grandis. Next base: position 2,436,143 of record JARHVA010002561.1, on the reverse strand, counting down.
ACTAAGGTAATCCATTGTAAATATGCTAAAGAGATATGGAACAAAATTTAGATCATTTATGAAAGAGATTCAAAGGTCAAGCTTGTTAAGTTATAGGCTCACATATGGAAATTTGAAAATCTCAAGATGAAGGAAGAAGATTATGTGGCATCCTTTCTATAGAGATTTTATGAGATTATGGACATCATTAGAGGTCTTAGAGAGGACCTTGAAGAGGCTATTATTTTTCAAAATGTTTTAAGATATTTATCCCACAAGTTTGATCCTAAAGTATCAGCTATAGAATAAAGTCATGATATTACTCTATTTAATATGGATCAATTGCATGGCACCCTTACTACCTATGAGATGAGGAAGAATGATGATATACTACCAAAGAAGGAATAAAATTTCAAGACTAAAATAAAGAAAAAATATAAGTTCCAAGGTAATAAATCTAAAGAGGATGACATTTTTGATATAGATGAGGATGAACTAATTACTTTGATTTCAATAAAATTGAGAACATGTTTAGGTAAGTATAAAGGTAAATTACCCCTTAAATGCTTCAATTGTGGTGAGATAGGACCTTTTGCTAATAAGTGAACTCATAAGTATAAGAAGGATGATGATGAAGAGCATGATTAAGGTCATGATGATGGTAAGAGATATTTTATTCAAAAAGATTATTTTGTTTTAGTTTTCATGCCATTAAACACATTGATAGCTTTTGTTAGAATAAAGTAATACAAGTTGAGTTTCAATCAAGGAGTATGGTTTTCTATAACTGTGAACAGAGAGGTCACATTTCTAGATTTTACAAGTAAAATCCATTAAGTTAGAATAGATTTTATCAGACTCTTAGAGTGAAAGATAGAAGGAAAGTGAATTCATGGAGACCAAATGTGGTAAGTAAGAATTATGATGATTCTTTAGGTCTAAGTAATATGTTTGTTATGGTGGAGAATGCTATAGAAGTTTAAGAGTATCAAGGGATCTCATTATCTACTCATGTTGTAAATGAAGAGACCAAGCTAAAGGAGAAGACTAAGGTAATGGTTGAGGCTAATTTTAAGGTAAGTATAGGTCTAGGAGAACATCCTATTATTGTTGAGCATGTTTCATGTAGAGTACATCAGTTGTCTATGCCTAGTAATGAGGTTCCAAGATGTAAGATTTATTCTTCAAATGAAAAGGTATGTCAAGATTCCCTAGTTACTCCATGTGTTGTCAATTTTATCTGAGAAAAGAAGGTGAGTGGTATATAAAAGGAACCAATTGACATAATTCAAACTAAATAGAACAAGAAAAAAAGAAAGACATATTTTAGCTACAAGACAATTCTATTAGTTACTTGAGGATATGTGGGCCACTCCTAGCTTCACTTTGTTTTAGAGCATTATAGTGCAAAGGATGTCTCTACCTATGCTTCTTAAGAGACACATTTTAGTGGATAAGAAAGTATAGATATGGTGTTCTTGAGATGGCTATAGAATACTAGATTTGAGTGTTCTCATTTAGAGTAGGTATGTCTAAGTGGAAAATAAGTTGAGGTGATGTTATGATATTGATAACTATATATGGAATAGTCTGTACAATTAGATTCAAGGTTCCCAAATAACAAAGGAGGATTTGTGAATTGTCAAGATGATCTTTTTCATATAAAGGTATGTTAACCTTATTATAGCATGCTCCAAGTGGTATTGTGATTTGAAGGTATGTTAAAATCAAATTGGATATTTTTGTTTGCTTTCAGGTTTCCTAGTTTGTACTTAAGAGTATGTAAGTCCTAAATTGGGTTATAGGAAGTCTATGCTCCCAAATGTGTGGAAGCTCATATTTTTTTCCAAAAGTGTGTAATGGTTATCTCTATGTGTATAAAAAGTTTTAAAAGTGGATGTTGACTAGAAGGTGTTGTGTTGACCTTATTTGTTTTTGAGATTCTAGGGTTTTGGGCTCTGTTAGAAAAGTGGTTTTCCTTGTGAGTTGAGATATGAGGATTTTTAATAATTTAAAATGGCCAAATGGGCTGTCAAATAAATATTCATATAGATTTTAAGTTTTATGGTTATCATGTTATTCAATTTTTTGTCAAGTTAGATTCTTAATTAAGTAGTTAGTTTTTTAAGGAAGTATATTGTAGATGATGATCTAGTTGTTGAAAATTTATGTCCTTGAGGGTGCATATGAGAGTGATCTAGGTATGAATTTTCAAGTCTTGAATGTGTGTCTTCTAAAATTTGTGGGCTCTACAAGTTCTAGATAGGGCTATAAAGAAACTAGACATACCTAGTGTGAAGAAGTGTGCCTTTTGTTTATTTTCTCCAAAAGATCAAGCCCTGAGTATTTCAAGGTGATTTCTCAAGTTGTTTTAGAGAAATTTTCCTATTCAATGTGTGGCATGAATTTTTGTTGGTAGTTCTTGAGGTGGTTTGAGAAAGAAGGCTAGTAACCCTTTATGGTGGTTCTTCATAGTATGTGGAGATCTGAAGATGCTCAAGAGGTGTAATGGCTTAGATATCCTAGGGGGAGTCCCTCTTAGATTATTCTTCATGAGTTCCATCAGATTTTAGTATTTTGTGTTTTTTGTCTTCATTGTTTGTAATGCTTAGCTGAAGAGAATGTTGGCATATGGCAAGAGGAAGGTATCAAGACAAGAAGAGGTAAGCTCAAGGTAAGTGGGGTTTGTATCATATTTCTAGGTGGTCCTCTCCTATTTTTTATCTTTTTAGGTCCTCAGGATCATTTGGTTCCCACTTTGTTATTGTGTCAAAGGAGGAGAAATTTCCTCTTGTAAGAATGTTTGAAGAGAAGGAAGGTGAGCTGAATGATGTTTGTTGGCATCAACAATAAAGGGGAATAATGTTGAAGAGTTGTAATTGATGTCATGGAGGTGTCCTAGTGATTGGATGAAGTTCTTTGATATCCTAAGTGACAATGATAAAGTGTGTAAAGTGTTTTTCCTAGTGTGCTTGAAGAAGGCTTGGTTGATCTTAAGTTTTGACATGGTTAGAGATGTTCAAGGATGAGTATGGAGTAATGAGTATGTGAAAAATGTTCCTAAGATGTTTTCTAAGATTGGAGAGCTTGTGTGCATAATTAAAATTCATCTAATAGTCCATAGTTTTCATCTGGGCATTTTGGGTCTAATGGTAGAAAATCTGAGTAGGTAATTTGTTGATGTCACCATTACCATGTGTGGATGAGTCAAGGGGAGTTGGTCATATGGTTGTGATCACATTAGTCTATATTTTCTATGAACTAAATATCAGGTCATGCACCTAAGCATAATCAAATATATGTAGGTGCAAATTTGGTCTCCCTAGTAGTTTGATAATGTTTTTTTATACTTAGCCAATTTTACATGAGGTAATAGAGAATAACGTAAGCAATTTGGTGATGGCATATCTTGCATGTGTGGACATTTTAGAACAAGATGATCATATGGGTTTGTTTAGTTTTGAGCCTAGTTTTTTATACTAAATTTTAGATCATGCATCGAAGCAAGTCAAAAGATATGCATGTGCAAAGTTGGCCTTATAGACAATTCTTGACATTGTTAGCTTTATGGTAGAAAAATATGTGTGAGCAAATTAATAGTGTTATATCTCACACATAAAAAGGCTTTAGGATTAGTTTGACACATGATTGTATTATCCTATGTGAGGAGATCATATGGTCCAAGTTTGAGAACATGTGAGTGAGTGAAGAAAAATATATGACTGTGTAAATTTGGCCTTCTAGGTAGATAAACAAGGTTCCCATAGTCTTTTTTTCACAAGTTAAATTTTGAGCATCATCGATGGACCACTTGATCCAATAAGTTAGTAAGCAATGAGATGGTTCTAAGTTTTTAATGTTTAAAGTTGAGCAGGGATAAAGATCAAGCTTCCTCCAAGGATCAACAATGAGTGGGTGATCATAGAGATAAAGATTAATGATGTGTGTTAACATTAAGATTCCAATGTGATAGTTATTTATCATTTTTAAATACTGAGCTACATACAAAAGATTGACAGAGCATGTTGACTCAAAGTTTCTAAAGTGCACGAGATGAGATCAACATGTTCAATGTTTAATGTTTATCTTTGGTAGACTATGTGTTAAAGTTAAATATTCATAAAATAAGATGAATGATGCATGTTTAATCTAAGAAGTGAGGACTCAAAATGAGAGAATAGTTTTTTATGTTTAACTGTGACCGTTTGCATTTGAATATTTTAATTTTTCAAAAGATAAGACCAATGTCTAGTTTTTGTGTCATATATTTTAATCAACGATGAATTTACTAATGGTGTAAAAATAAAAGTGGTAGAGGACTCCAAGATGCATCTATAAATAGATATTTAAAGATATGGAAGTATGTATAGACAAATATATTGAGCTCCAAAGTTTATTATGTTTTTGTGCATGTTCTATAAGCAACCCAAGAAGGGTAATTGAATTTTTTTTATGGTGTTTTGATATATCTTGATGAATTAGCTATTGTATTGTGTTTTATACTCCATGAGGATGATCTATGTTCATTATTAAGGTTTGTTCAATCATATCCAGTATGAATAAAGGTTTAAAATTTGACTATGTTTGTTCATAATGAGTGTGTGTATAGAGAGTTGTTTTGGTAAATTATGCTTAAGCAAGAGGGTAATGTGATGGTTATTGCAACTTAAAGAGGACCTATAGATATTTTGAAATGGGTCCATTCATTTTTAAATTTTTCATGTTTTTTAGTCTACTCAGAGAAGTGTCAAAGAGATAAATGGGTCTCCATAGGACCTAAAAGTGACTTAGGCCTATTTGAAAGTGGATTATACTTAATTATGACCCATTTGAGATGTCTTAAGGGTGAAATAATGTTTTTTGGTGGACCAAGATGTTGATAATTCATGATAGCTCTATATATAGTGAAATCAAAGATGATGATTTATAGACTTGATAGAATATTGGTGAGAGAGACTTGTGCAAGGTGGATGTGAGAGTTGTGGAGTGAAGGAAAGGTAAGGTGCCTAATTGGATGACATGATAAGCAAATAAAATTGAATATTTTGTGTATGACCTATAGGTCATATTTTTTATGTCCTAATAATTGTCTTATAGTTTGAGGATATGCGAAAAGGCTTGAGTGTACATATGAGGATAGTTTGAGTGAAGAATAAGAGAGATTGTGGTATGCCTATGTGAGAGTCCTATTTAAGATATAAAGAAAGTTTGTGCAAGGTTTAGATAAATATATATCCAACCTTAGGTTTTGAATACATCATTTCTAAGGTGGAGGTGTACAAAGAAGGTTCTAAATGAATTGGTCTTCCTCAGGGATATTTTCTCCTTGTGAAATAAGTGTTTCACTAAATACCTTTGGTTAGGAGTATATGATCAAGGTTTACTAGTCTAAAGTAGTTGATCAGTCTCTTATTTGTAATTTATTATAGGATATTAGTCCATATGTTATAGGATTGAGAATGGGTTTTATTCCCCATGAGGGTTTCCCACAAGAACTATTTATTATGTGTTTGATCTTGTGCATGAATTAAATGAATGATCCCTCTTGTTAATTTTGCTTGATCAAGTTGATATATGATGATTGTTTAATAGTTTTAAAGGGATTCGATTGAAATTGAAATGTCTAGTCTCACTGATTCACCCCCCTCTCATTGATTGTACCTCTAACATAATTTCCCCAATAATTATAGGTTTAGAGATAAAAATAAGATAAAAAATAGGTAGGGGATGAAAATTCAAAATACAAGTTAGGGATTTTTTTGTGTCTTGATGAAAAACCACCAATTATTATAAATATTATTGGCTAGGCTAATATAGTTGAAAAACAAGGGTAATTTAAGCTAGTCGATACCATATGTGTTGGTCAATGTAGATGAACAAGTTTTGGTTGATGTCTTGGAACATGATTGATATAGTATAAAAGTGATAAATAAGTTGATGATGTATGTTATGGTTGATGGCATTAGAATTTATCCTAACTAATGTAGTTAAACATGTGGTTGATGACATATAATAGTTATATGAGATGGCCAATGATGTGTGTGTATAATGATGTAGTATAATATAAAGGATTATATAGTAAGTCATGCCCTACATAGTTTTGATTTATAAATGGCTAATTTAGTAAGGTACATGTTCGATATAGTATATGAAATAAGATGGATAATATAATAAGGTGCATGGACGATGAAGTAGTTAATTTGAAAGAAAAAGTGATTGTATTGGTTTTACATCTATTTTATTTTAATTTTTGGATATATTCCTTATTTTTGTTTTGTTTTTGGATATTTTTAAAAAGTTTTATATAATATGTATATATTTGCATGCTATGTGGTTAGAAAATATATTAGAGATGTTACTAGTAGCTGAATGAGCTCATTTAACTATGCTTGGATTTAATAGGATCATAGATATGAAACATATTCCATTGAGTGTAGATTTATTCACCATGTTATTAAGAACACAAGAGAGATTAACTAATACCTTAAAATGGGTTGTGTTTGGGGATACTATTGAGATAGTGATCACATTGGAGGATGTCTATGTTATCTTGGGTCTACCTATTATGGGCACACTAGTGGTGTATGATACTTTAAATTCCCCTGATGAGAGGAAGACTTTAGTTTTGTAGGATATAAATTCAAATAGATATGATGAGTAAGGGTTTCATGCTAATTTATTCTATTTATATGTATCAACCATTCTAGATATCTAGAAGGTGATTATTAGACTTATGACAGCTTAAATGATCCATCATAAGTTAGATGTGAGAGCTTCATTATATGTTATAGACCTATGTTATTATATGTTATATCATGGCATATTATATGATTTAGGTTCTATGATTTAGGTGCAACTAATGCATGATTTTTATGATATTTTGTCTAAAGTCTAGTAGACTATGGGGCATGTTATTCTTTTGGGGAGTTATATTTATGAGTACTTCCCTATGTATAAACCAATAATGTTACCCTATACCATGGATGATGCACTCCCATGAGTATGGAGATGGTCAAAGAATTGCACTATGTAGCATATTTCCCATATGTCATTATTACATATAAGGAAATGTGGGTATATCATTTGAAAACCATATGTGGGAGTTGTTGATACTTTACCATCATGTCCATCCACTATATAGGAATATACATGAGTGATGATTACATGACAATATCTATGGTGTATAGAGCCTTAATGTGTTATTATGTCCCTAGTCAATTTGGACTTCCACACCCAGTAGCTCCTCTAGTGGTCCCAAAATATTAGGTTCATTATGAGAACAAGTAACATGGTGTGGGATGCATAGGGATACCTACTAAAATACTAGTTATATGGACTCATCATCCTAGGGTGATGAGATAGTAGTGGAGGTAGTAACAAGTATGGCTTACTATAGGAGGAGGAGGAGTAATGGTAGTGGTAATGACTCTATAATATAAATAGGCACCTACATAACCACCTATATGATCATAGAGGCAATGATAGGTGTAGGCTCAACCATGATCACAATCACCATTATAGTTGCAGTAAAGGGATCCTACATCTTATCCAAAACTTAGCTAGATACTAATATGTTAGATATGTACTAGGACATGACATGATCCTCACATCTATCAATAGTATTACTAAGTATTTTCACTTCCTTAGAGTCATGACACCTGGGAGGTGTTAGGTGGTTGAGCTAATGGTAATACTTTGGGTGAGTAAAATGTGTTATATTTATTACTTGCATTGTACTTTGATATATATAGATATACGATTGATAGATGTATTAGGGTTTTAGATTATATATGAGATATTATGTTATTTTGGTTTGCATTTTATAGATGTTACTAGAGAAGAGTCCCATTATAGGACCATGGTGGAGACTTCCTACCATGATGTTTTAGATGACATGATATTGTATCATGATACTACTTAGTTGGGAGACCCATTTATCTCATCGATCTTGGGAAATGTCAGTTAGTTTAGACTAGATAGGGTAGCTACCCAAGAGATATGACAACTATCATATGAATCTTAGGATGCAACACCACCAAGAGTTAGTTAGAGAGAGCAACAAGTGTGGTAGGGGTTGGCTGAGGAGAGATAATTTCATCTAGCCATAACTAGATAAGTGTTGATATTACAATCTTATGTGACCAATCTATAGGGCCAGTTCTAAGGGATATACTCATGTATATGGTCTCTACAATGGATCCAATAGAGATGAAAATTTGGGTAGGGTGGACCTTAGACTTATATCTATTTGTGTACTATATTGTATCATTTTGTATCATGAGGTACTAAAATTTGAGATGTGTGTCTGTGGGGGGGGGGGGGCGGGGTTCAATATGACTCATGGAAGTTATCTATGGATATATTTTAATTTTATAACATGTTTTTTATTATTTATTATGATATAGGAAAAAATTGAGATATAAACAAGGCATCATAAATTATTATAATGAAATGTGAATATCAAATCCAATCATATAATAATGTTTATAATATTATAATATGACATAAAGGTTTGCTCATAAATGTTCATCTATATCTCGACATAAATCATCAATAACATTAGATAGGTCCCATTGTAATTAAAATTTATCTATAATCATAGTCTCATATATTTTCTTAGAGAGTCATGTGGGGACTTCCTACTACATGATTTCTCTAGATAATTTTGGAGAATTTGAAGAATAAGGAAGAGGGTTTGGTTCCTCCTATGATGGATAATCAATACAATGAAACTATATTAGTGTGTGGTTGATAGCCTTTAATTTATGAGGAGGTATAGGTTTATAATAAGGGTGATCCTTCTTCTGATAATGATCTTAATATAATTACTATGAAAATGAATATGGAGGCTATGTAAAGTCACATAAATGTTGTTCGAATAATCTACATCTATATGTATGGTATGTAACACACTCAATCCAATATCAATAGACTTTCCCATGCTTGGGGATATACTCTAGAGATATATTAGGAGGTAGATTAATTTTATTACTATAAGGTTGTCTTTTTTTAGGATGAAGTGCATCAATGTACTATTTAATTTTTTGGAAGTGTGTGGATGTATGGGTAGTTGTGCCATGAAAACAACAAGTTCACCTAGGTGGATTTGATTATAGAGGTCTATTATATGTGGCATGAGCATAGCTCTATGATTGCTTATATTATGATAATAATATCTAATACGATCAATAATATTTGTCCCAATGAAAATCTATATTTTGAAACTCATAATATGGATCATTTGTGCATTATGTAGGTGGAGATTCAGGATTTGGCATGGGTTATATTTCATCAAATAGATCATTATGATATATGCATATATGAGTAGGCTCATTAGTATGATCTATACCTATAATGGTAGTCTCAATTCATATCAGATTAATGTGTTTGACATCTCTAAGGTAAGGATAATCAAAGGATCACAAAGTCTAGCAAACTAGCTTGGCCCTTTCATGGCATGATTAAGGAACATACGCTAAAAAGGCTTAGAAGTGACTAGAATAGATTGAGAAGAAGTTGGTACTTGTTCCATATCATACCTATGAACATCAATATAAGAATAATAAATGTTAGGTGGAGTAGTAGGAGAATTAAAAACATCTACTAAATGAATAATATTTAAATATAAGGTAGACTCATAATAATGTTGTAAATAAGATCAATAATGAATAATTATTACATCCTTGGCTTGAGCATAATTGGCTAAGAATGGGTCATATAAAAAACATCCATCTACATAAATATGTATATGAAGATCAATTTGGAAGGCATAAATTACTTTCTCAATCAAGTAAAAATAAGGAGTTGATTATTTAGGCATGATTAATAAGTCAAGAAATTCATCTGTTAACTTTTGGTGAGAACAAGGTCATAAATAAGGAGGTAACTGAACAATAATATGAGAAGGGAGATTTGAAGTTTTAATCTTAATGTTTATCTCATTGAGATCATCATTTTTATAATCTTGTAGGTTATGAGGTATGTTTCCTACAAGTTCACGGTGTCCATTGTAACCTTGATTAGAATTTACGAGATAGTTGAATTATTGATATGTGTGAAAGGAAATGGTAGGCAAAGGTTCAAGGGTATGGATTTTAAAGAAACCAAATTCTTATATTTATTCAAAATTCTAAGGGTTTATATATCCTTGAATATTGTATATAGTAATTCTATGACTAAATTTGACACGCTGACATTCAAAATAGCTAAGAGTTATCATGTGATGTGTTAAGGGTCAGCCAAATAAAATATTATAAGATATAATAAAGTTAAAAACCATACTTTAACTTGAATTATGATAAGATGGACCATTATGGGGATATAAACATAACTAAGGGGATATATTTGTCATCAATTATACCCTTGAAATGTGATTCGGGTAGATTTAAAGTTACATTTAGATTATCAAAGAGTCTTAATGAAATCAAGGGATATGACACAAGTTCCTGAACCTTCATCAATCAAGTCACAATTAACTTGAATATCACCTACTTGAACACTAATGAATAGAGGAGGATCATCTACATGAAGTAATATTTTGTCGATAATTATATTATCAACAAGAAACTTAAGTTAAAGAGAGGAATCTAAGGTTTCATCAACATGGATAGAAATCTATTCACATTATTGGATAATACTATCCTCAGACCCCAAAAAAAGTGTCTTATTTCCTTATAGGTGAGGGTCAAGGGATATTCATTTCAAATAATAGTTGCATAAAATGAATATGACGATGAGGGAAATTCCTTGTTAGCTCAAGAAATAGAATTTGGGCAGGGTTTCAAAGGAGTTTCCATGATGGGGTCTCACTCATTATATTCTAAAAGAGTCGAGGTAGATATAGATGAAGGTGGGTAATATTTAGGTAATTCAATTGAGGGAGGGGTTGAAGTACACTTAAACTAAGTATAAATAAAATTATGTAGTTTTGGATTGGTTGATGTAGTTTGGCCAAGGATATTAGACTCCACTAAGTTGTTAGATGTAGTTTATTACACAAGAGATTTATAAATTATCTGCATTAAACTGGACAATGAAGTAGTAATAGAACTAGGAATAAAAGTAGATTTATTTGAGTTAGGTGATACAATCTGATCAGATCTATAAAAAGCTTATTATATTGAGATATTTGATGTAACTAGTTCAATTATAGATGATTGGATTGAGTTGGCTAATGTAGTTGGTTTGAATATAGGAATAGTTAATGGTATCAAGCTATTTGATGTAGTTTGTTTAGGTATGGCTTAATGTATTGGTTTGGCTAATATAACAATAATATAATGATGAAATTGAAATATATATATATAGTTGTCCAAGATAGCTTAAAATTGACTTTTAGACTGTATCAATGTCATTAATATAGTTTGAATGGGTGGTAATATGGGTAAATGCAACAATCTAGTCAATGTAGTCATAAGAGATGAGATGGAAGTAACATGTGTAAACTCAACATATATAAAATGAAATGGATATGTGTCTTAAATATTTAGGTAAGTTGTAAATTATTATAAGTATAATGTGGATAAAGATCAATGTAAGATACTACATTCCTCATGTTATTCATGCTGACCACATTTTCATCATTAGTTAAGGATTTAGCAACAGCTAAAGCTTCCAAAACATTGGAGGAAGGAGGTCAAATAGTAGTATATTGATGATTTATAAATGGATATTTATAAATGTAAAGGTGATTATTAGCTTAATTGAGAGGATCATGCTTAACTTTAGAATCATGGGCTTTATCTACCTTATCATAGGCTTTAATAATCATGGTTTCATGATAGAAATTGGGACCGAGGAGAAACTCAAGATAAAAATTCATAAGTTGTATACAAGTTCCATGAGAATGTACCTAAATTTCATGATATCAACAAAACTTGTGTGGATCATACCAATGTTTGGTAGTGTGATTATGATCAAGTTCTCTTATTAAATGTTTAGGAATATGTTTTTAGATTTCCATTAGGAAAGGACATTTATAGACAACAACATTGTTTAGACATGATCACGAATAGGGAGGAGGGTGAAAGGTACTTTATATGAGAGGTCTGGAAAGATTCACCGTATTAGAGCCACTATGAAAGAAAACATGGGTGGCATGTATAGAATCATAATTAGTAATAACACCATAATTGGTAACACATTTTTTATCATATCTCATAAGCATACGAGTTCATGATGTAGATTGGGAAGTATCAAACTAACTTATGAGGAAATCTTGGAATTTAGATTGATCAAGGGATTCTTCCAAATATTATGGAGAGATAGTCTTGACTCTATATTAGAGTTTAAGATAAAGAGATTTAGTGAATAAATGGAATTGGTTATCTTTTGACATGTTGTGTTTAACTTTGTTAGATAAAAAATTCCAATGTTCAATGAATTTTGGGTTGTTTTAGATTTTGTATGTTTATAATTAATGAAATGGGATAAACCATTTTCAATAAGATCATTATTTTTAAATTCCTAAAACAAGGTGTTAACTAAGTCTTCTAAACTAGTAATAGTATTAGACTTATGTTGATTGTACAAAACTAGGGCATCACCTAAAAAGTTTTTGGCTAGAAATTTGGTAGCGATTAATATATTTAGCTTAATAAAATCTTTATAAAGGTTACCAAAACATTTCAAATTTAACACATGATTATTAAATCCATTATAGGTAATATTAGGCATGATACCACTTATGGATATGTTTGAAATTTTTGGAATTAGTGGTTCATTTTTAATATGCTTGATGAATTTATTAATAAGTTGGGATTGAGGAATAGGGTTTCCATATGCATCTCTAATTGGAGCAGGGCATGTACATTTTGGATTTTCAATCCCCATTTAGGTTTTTGATGATGAATTTCAAATTACAATAGTTGATATTTCATTTGCATAATTTTATTGACATTGTTAGTTTGGAAGGTATCCATTTGATTCATGGCTTGTTAAAATATTTGATTAGTATTGAGAGGTTGTTGACTAATAGAGGTAGATTGAGATTCACTTGAGGTATCATTTACATGAGTATTAATATTGGTCGTGTGAGTAGGGCCACTAGAGAAAAGACTTGTCATGGTAGACATTATACTAGGCATGGTGGAATAAGGAAGGTAAGAAGCCATGTACTGACTTACCCAAAATCCTATAGAAATTATATGTGTATGTGTAGGTGAAGGATGACATCCTACGTGGGGTCTGATCATAAGGTTATAAATCACCCAAAGATCCTTTCCCCTATGTTGAGGTTTTTTATTTATGAAGATGATCATTTTGGAAGTATACTCAAGGTCACTCTCATTCTCGATAAGAAAAGGGTCAATAGGTTAAGTAATAGGGAGTGAATTGTAATTGATGGACATGTTATCCATGTGAATATTTATTTTATCTTATTTATTAATAACATTAAAATTATATTTAGGAGCTTTGTGGGAGTCAATAAAATCCATCATGTTGTGTTGTGTTATTTATTTAGAATCATCAAAGATATACTACATGATGAAAGGTTGAGATGAAAACCAAAGTGGGATAGACAAGTAAGATAAAATATATAAAAAGTAATTATATCTTATAATTGAAAAAGCATATGAGTTAACACTATATCAAACAAGTCAATGTAGTTGAGAATACAGTGATGAAAAACAAATTTTATCAAGTTGTTCAATGCAGTCTTGTAGAGAAATAAGGATAACAAAATTAGGTTGTATTGATTTTTTTCAATTCACTTAAATAGGTGTCAGGTGATAAATAAAATTTATTGACATGGTTGATATAGTTTATTCTTATAAGATTAAAAGTAATAGGAAATGGACTATGTTGTCATATTCAATGCAGTCTATAAGATAAAGGTCTAAGAATAAAATAGGTAGGAAATGAACTATGTTGAGATATTTGATGTAATTGCATAGGTAGATGTATTAGATATAATAAACTGGATTGTGTCAAGTTGTTCAATACATCAAAGGATGAAAACAAATGAAACTAAATTAAGCTAGTCAATGTAATTTGTAAACATAAATGATTATATCAATGATGGTTGATGTAGTTACAACACAAAAAATAGAACTCTATCAATGTTTTCTAGTGTAGTTTGAAATAAAAAATATAATAGCAAGAAAAAAATTACAATCTATTTTTTTTCCTAACTATTTTTCTAAGAATAATATCATATAGATGTACTAAAGGATTTGACTAATTTATAGGATCTCATATATACTTACTCATTTTTTGGATAGTGTTAGACCAATTTACTAGATCACTGATTATCGAGGAAGTACCATGTCCATAACCCATTAAACTTAGTTTTGAGGGTAAGATGAGAGAAAATTCCTAGAAATCACCATTAACCAGTGTACTATAGAATTAGATAAAATATGGATTCCTAAATATCAATAAAAATGGAATCTTATGCATTTATGATATATTGTGAGGCATGTGAAAACTTAAATCTATCTTTAAATTTGTACTATGTCTATGAGTATTTTATCAATCCCATCATTTTGTGATGTATTAAACAATATAAAAGGATTGTAAATAAAACACTGTATAGCCCTTCATGATAGTTACTAAGTAGTTTTAAAACTATCAAAACATAATTTTTAGGGAAATACAAATAAATATAAAATAAAGTTTGAAGATAAATATTGAAAACCAAATTTTAGAATTCAATGAATTGAAATAAATAGGGAGTCAATTTGAAATAAAAAGTGCAAGTAATTTTTGAAATGAAAAGTTAATTTTTCTTACTTATGCTTGAAAATTAAAAAAAAATAGAATTGTATCAACATTGGTTGATGTAATTGTACACATAGTATAGAACTATATGAAGTAGATTGATATAGTCTATGTCAAAAAAATTATAGATAGAGTTATATTATAATAATTTGAAAATTAGAACTCAGTTGAATAGGTTGATATAGTTGATCGAAAATAAATGAAATTCAAAACTAAATCAAATTGATTGATGTAGTCGATTAAAAAAATAAATGCTACACACAACTAGATCGAACTAATTGATGTACTTAGTTGGGATGAATTTTAGAAATAATTAAATATGTAAATATGGAACCATGTTGAGTAAATTGATGTAGTTCACTAAAAAAATTAATCGGAGTTAAAAATATATTGACTAGTTGGATATAGTTCATTAGAAATATGGCTAAACAAAACTATATTAAGTGGTTCAATATAGTTGGATGAGAGAAAAAATTATATCTCAGAATAATAGTGTGATATTTGATGATAAATTATATTGAGGAAATTATATGGATAAATCATGTTGAGTTGATCGATATATATTCCTACAAACAAAAATTGTAATTGAGATATATAAATCTATTTGATATGGTTTAATGGAATTAAATTAAACATAATAGAATCAATTTGTTCAACACAATTTGATAAAGAGGTGAAGTTAATGGTTATCTTCACATTAGGTTCACCATAATATATGAAATGGGTTAGGATCAACCTAAAATTATTGAATCTATTAAATATCCATATTTTATAATATTAATCAAAGGAACCCAATGATACTTAATGATTTGGGCTATGACCAATCAATCCATAAACATAGCAACAAGAACACCCATAAAACACTGTCAAAGGAAAGGGATCCAAATCCTTTAGGCCAATAACATAATGAAATAACTCTGACTAGATATTTATTTTTATATAGTCTAATATTGTAAATAAGTAATGTTATAAACATATCAAAATGGGTAAGGATCCATGGTAGGCAAATGGGGGCCTAGGTAGGTGGATAAATGAAAGGTTTAAATAATCCTATATCCATGTTAAGTTTAAGTGTAGATATAATTTAAATAAGAATATACACATTCATTAACCAAGAAATTATGCAAGTTATATCTATAAAAAGGAAAGAGATAGGGTTAGAACATATTTTCCTTGAACAATACTTGTCAAGCCCCAATCTCCGCCTTGGCTAATGGTGCTTTGATATATATTGTTTTCATTTTAAGGATATAAAAGGATGAATAAATGTCTAGGATAAAAGGACTCATCATATTGAATTTAAGACTCCACAAGATAAACTTTCCCTCTAAGATAATATCTAAGCAATAACTCCTCAAAATGTAAACTTAGGGTAAAAGTGTGAGCAACAACAATTGAAAATAAATGTTCCTCTCTATTGAAATTAAATGATAACTTATATTTATCATGGTGCATGATCCTAATCCATATAAAATATTTATCTAATGTTATCGACCAACTTTATTTACCTTGAAGTAGGCTGACTAACCTCAAATTATGTCATCTAGGCTAACCTAGTTATGAATCATGCACCTAAATGTTTAAAACTATTTCAATCTAATTGATGTAGTAGGGATGAGATAGATAATGGTTATAACTACATCAAACAGGTTTACATAGTAGGAAAACATAGGTCTTGATTAGTTAATATGGAAGGAGATAACTTAGAGGGTCAAGTTTGAGGAAGTTAGAGTGGATGTAAGAATGATAAATAATCAACAATGTCTCTCAAAAAGCACCATCAATTTGCCCGCCCCTTTCCTAGTGTACCCTTTAAGGTGTGCACTTAGAGAGATCAAAACTTAACATGTTATTATAAGAGATAAAGTGTCATTAAATGATAAATTTTAAAATAATTATGTATATAATTTTTAACCATGCTCATGTGCATAATATAGTAGTGAATAATTTCTAAGTGCACACATATGATTGTGAAGCATAACAACATATAAAAAATGACATGAATCTTACATTACATAAAATATAGGATCCTGTGATACATATAACACATGGAACTAGAATAAAAAATAATGTATCAACACAAGTATAAAATAGATCAATGATAATGCACTATCACAATCATTAATAATGAATAAGCATAGAAAAAGAAGTGTTAGTTTGTATAATCATTCAATATCATCATATAGTATATAAAATCACAATATCCATAGGAAATATCACTTATTAAAAGTTTTAACAACAAAGAGTCATGTATAAAAATTATAAATATGATTAATTAATCAACATATAAATATTACCTAAAAACTGTACCAAGATTCCCCCAACATGGGCATGCCTTCATGGGTGTGAGAACTGTCATGCAAATGCATGTCCATGTAAATATATAACTCAAAATTCCTACATATAAATAATACCATTAAAATAATAGGCATATGAAATAGATATGTAACTCACCATGTATATGACAAATGGTATCAACAACTATAAGTACCAACAAATAAATTCATTCTAGGTATTGGTTTTGAATTTTTGAAATATTTTGAATGTTTTCTAATTTTTGAAAATATTAAATATTTTTAAATTTAAGCATGTGTGTACACTCACATGCATGCACATGTGTGTTTAGGCTTTGAAAATATAATAATAGAAAGGATTCAAACCATCCATATCATATATCAACACATAGTGTGCACCAAGTGTTATATAAAACTAATATTGGTAATGTGCTGGAAATAAATATGTTTCCAATATATATTTAAATCACTAAATCATGTCTCAAAAGAGTATCTAGACATATAATTATGGATTCCCCTAATGGTAAATAATCAGTGTGTATAAAAATTATATAATATATGTAGGCATTAAATATGTGGTATCATATAAGCTCAATAGATGTCATTATAAATGTAATAATATATAGTTTGTGTGTGTGTGTGTGTGTGTGTGTGTGTGTGTGTGTGTGTGTGTGTGTGTGTGTGTGTGTGTGTGTGTGTGTGTGTGTGTGTGTGTGTGTGTGTGTGTGTGTGTGAACAAGTAGTATTCCACATTTAGGAATAATGTGATAAAATAAATGCACAAAAATATTAGATGACTATAAGAGATGTGCCATCCTAGGATATCTATCATGAATGTCCAAATAAGAATACACAATAAAAAGTAAAGGGAAAAAATAATGGTCAAAGAAAAAGGTGTATGTATAAGTCTATGTTAAAATAGAAGAATCAAGGAAATAATGATTCCATTCAAGAGAAGATGATCAATAAATTGAATAGTAAAAGGTTATGCAAAATAAAATGTGTCCAACCTAACCTACCATCCTATCAATGGGATGCTCACATGTATTTCATCTATGAATTGGTATGAAAGTCATAAGTCATGGATGAGTAATATCATGTATATCTCAATATAAATCTAAAAAAATGTTATGGGACATATGATATAGTGAATAATCCATATGGTCGATATAATTATGTACTATGTAACTCTAGTATTCATTATAACTTGTGGACTCCATCGCATGTTGGGAGTATCCATCAATTTTTCTAATAGAATACACTCATAAGGCCACTGATAAATTATTATTAGATGTGAAAAATGAGATAATGCATGTTGAAGTCAAATAGATCCATGATGTAGAGGAAGTTGGATAATTGGTCACCAAGGAAGATCAAACACTTATCATTGTAATATAATTTAAATTGATTTCTTACTTATGTAGCAAATAAGTATGATGTGTTATGTATAACTAAAGTAAAGAGAAAATATTTGTTTTAATGTATTTTTAAGTGAAATTATGTATGTGTTAAAACATGTTCTATGCTAATGATATCCTCATACAATGATTCCATCCATATATTGTTTCTCATATTTTGGTTTGTAAATATGTAATAGTCTCTTCATATCATATGTCACAATTTTCAACACAATTTATATATTCATCCTTTAATTGACACATGTCATTCAAATCAATAACATCTTCTATATTTTTTGTAAGGTATTTGTAATTTATCTTACCATATTTTAGAATTGGTTTTGTATATGATTTGTTATATTATCATAACTCTTCACTATCATGTGTTTGGTTAGGTCCCAAGTATTGAGATATGACCATATTTTTGCAGGATGCTCTTCTTAATTTTTAGTTGTTCTATCCCAAAAAATGGTAATAGGACTATGTCAGAGATAAATTTTAATGTGATAATTAAGTTCCTCCAAATACATTGAATTTAACCAAGGGGTTCTTAACATGAAATTGTACTTAAGCAACATGGGGTCAACATGAAATAGAGAAAGAATAATATTGGGAGCAAGAGATATAAGAAATTTAATGTACACCATTGTGACTTGCTAGGGTAAATCATTATAAGTCAAATGTTAAATGTTATATCTAGAATATGTCAAAACATAAAGAATACATGTATTAAATTGACCCTTATCATCAGTCATGGTGTTCTTGCATTGTTTTTATTTTATGTAAACAATAAAAATCAAAGGTTCTATGAATAAAGTGGAAGTTTTAGTTTCTATCTTGGAAACAATGTTTGTAAAATTAGTCTTCTTAAATACATAGTTATTATGAACTTCCTTGTTAGATTTATTTCTATTATAAAATTCTTTTTTAGGTATCTCTTTTTTATTGAATATATCTTGGGAGATGGAACCACAATTATAGTTGGTTGTAAAATATCATGTTGTACCCAACATCCCCCTTTTCTTTGAAATAAATGGGGACCCATTTTTTTAAGATTTTCATCTTAAGGTTGAGCCTCACTTTTTATGATTTATGAAATCTTGGGAAATATAAAGTATTTTTGCTCTTGGCAGGTTGTTATTGGCATTATGTTTTGTAAAGTATTTCACTGTTTGCTCTATGGCTTTTACGCAATGGTTATTTTTGGGTCTTATGTTTTAGAAGAATTAACTTTCATTCCTTGGGGAAACTATTGCAAACCTATTTTCTTCAAACTCATTCTATCAAAAAAATTCCTTTAAACATTTCATTCGAAGCAATTCTCCCAAAAGAATTGGGTTTGTGAGTTTTTTTCCCTATGAAATTATGGATTGTAGACACTTTGTCTAAATTTAATCATACGAAAGTACCCTTCAGGAAATTTAAAATAACCTTTCATCCTTTATGAAGTGGACCCTTTAGGAATTATTTGCCATGAAGTAGACCCTTTGAAGCTATTCCCCTTTTTCTTTGAGACTTTTTGACATACCCTTTAGGCCTATTGAAAATTTTATTTGCCCTATGAGCTAACCCTTCTACCTTTACTCTAACCAAATCCTTTAAGACCCATACACTTTGGGTTTTGTGAAAGCTACCTTTTATAAATATTATTTCAGCCCCTTTATCCTTTAGGATATACCCTTTGGGTGTTTTTCCTTTCCCCTTGTGTCATGAACCAAAGTGCCCTTTGGCCTTTATGTTTTGGGCCAATTGCCACAAACCTATCCTTCAGGTTTAGTTAAACCTACCCTATCGGATCTTTATCCTAAGTTGTGTGCCCTTTTCCAAGTGAAAACGTACCATTTGGATCTTTTTAACAAGACATTTAGTCCTTTATGGAATATCTAAATTCCCTTTTTCTTTTTCAACATACCCTTCAGGACTTTTATCTTGAAGCTTTTGTCATGTAGCTAAATTCCTTCAGACATTGTATCTGAGAGAATCTAACCCTTCGAGTTAAAGAAACATACCCTTTGGGTTTCATGAAACTTACCCTTTAGGGCCTTTTAAGTAACCCTTAGCCATACAAAAGTGCCCTTTGGAGATCAAAGGTGCCCTTCAGCCCTCCAAAACTATCCTTTGAGACCTTTGAAGTGACCCATAGACATACAAAAGTACCCTTTAGGAAAATCAAAAGTACCCTTTAAGGAGTTTGAAAATACCCTTTAGCCATGAATTAACACTTTATAATAATTATTTTGAGACTTTTTCCCAACAAAAGGACTCCTTCAAAATAATTGATGCAGACATTTTGTCTAAAACAATTCCCCTGAGGGAATTATCCACTAACATTAACCTAAAAGCATTTTTTCAACATTATACTCATAAGTGATTTATTACAAATAAAACTATTAAAAATTTTCCATAATTATCCAAAAAAATATAAAATACTTCCTATTTGATAAATACTAAGGGCCCTCTACCAACCCAAGCTAATAAATTTGAAATAAAAGCAAAGTGAACATTACATATTTATATCTCACAAACTAATATTTAATGTAAGATCCTATATAGACAATATATAGCCATTAAAGCCTTCATTTTCATCCAATTTAACTTTAAATCAAATCATATTCATTTTTAATAGTGACAAATATCCCTATTTCATATCTTCAGAATTCTATGAGTATAACAATGACTAAGCCAAGAGCCAAACTAATTACATAATACATAGCATATCGAAGCAAATTACAATAGTCCATAACATAAAACAATGGATTCTACATCTAAGACTTTCCAAGGAACAAATCCCCCATTTTAATTCTCAATTAATCATTCTACAAAGTTCAAGGACATTGTCTTTGATGTAGAGATATTTCAAGATAAGTATCATAACTATTGATAACTCTGGGATGCTATTGATTTAGTGGACATGTTTTCATTGGATGATGAAATGATAATAATAAAAAGGTAGTTCATTTATGAACTTATATCCTAAAAAAGCTAATATTGCATTTCACTATGGCCAAACTAGAAGTTATGCCTTGCATAGACCTTCTTAAGGATTTTTTCTTTTTTGACAAAATATCACAAGATGTTTACTTACTACATTCTTTTGGTGAATAGTGGTCACATGCATCTCCATAAATGATTTTCAAAGCTATCTATCTCTCAACATACTAGATGTCTACTATGATAAACACACTTGGGTGCAATTTAATGCAAAAACCTCAATCCTAAAGGTGATCTCCTCATGGCTACTCCCAGACTAGTCTATCACCTAGCAAGGGATGAAGCCAAAGGGAGTGATTTCAATTGACAAATTTAGGATGAGAATCTAGATAATTATGGATTTTATTAATAGATTATATGTTATACCTAGCATCCATTTTATAAATTTAGATTGGGTACTATTTCTATATATGATGTTGTCACACGATGCCACTTATGCCCTATGGAAGTAATCAGTTTGAGATTGAGAGAGAAAATTATGCATAAGGATAAACATCCTACCCCTATGATATATTGTTATATGATGTCATATTTGGTGGATGTATTCATGGGAATGTGTTATAAAGACTTGGGTAATATGTGGGATCTATCCATAGATTTCATAGAAAATAGAATCTATGACCACTACCAATTCATGCATATATATGTTTACCAGAAGCATATGATCAGGATATGTGAGGATGTCTACCCACAAGTATGGAAAGACATTCATGTCTTGCCTATGCCTCAAATTGGAGAAAATATTCTAAATAATTTGAGAAAAAAAGAAGACTATCTCTTGTACCCAGATTTTACTATCATCATGGTCTAGGGAAATAAGGTTGAGTCCATATGTCTCCCAAATTATATACTGAATAAGTTGGTTGAACAAGATATTGATTTCTAGTTATGGAATAACATTGAGGAGAATTTGGCTAGGTAGATAAAGGTCTTATACTTTAGAAGCTTAATTTCAATTGGCAGAATGGTATATCAAATAATGAAACATCTTGGAGATGTAAGAGGAAATCAAAATATTTATGGCTTCCCCATAATGGCATGCAGAGATTAAGACCTGCATGGGCTCATCCAAAATATATTTTTGGTTTAAATATTATTTATTTCAACCATCCTTATTTTTATGATTATCTTTTTATGAATGTTAAATCAGATGAAGAAGTGATGGAAAGAACATAGATTATTGGGCTACAAGAAGATCACTAAAAAATGATCTAAGCCAAACTTGATATTTCCAATATGAAGCTAGAAAGCTGAAGAAATATCTTTAAAGGATAATAAAATTCAAATTTTTGGAGAGGACAGTATGAAAAATAGGAAGCTTCCTCATCCCAAGGACTTCCAATAAAATTAAAATTGAAATTAGTGAAGAGAGAGCCTAACATCCCTAAGCCTAGTACATAGAGAGGAAGAAAAAAAAGATTTCCTATCATCTTGGACTCTGATGACAAAGAAGACAAGATGCAATAAATTCCTACTACTAGCACTGGTCAAGTTCCTATGGCTACCCCTTGTGTATCCACTATTTCATCTATTAGGGTAGCTACTTCACAAGCTATAACATCCACCTTCTAGGGCTTTCCCATTCAAGTAAAGACCCCTTTGGTCTATACCAGGAATTTTAAGACTCCCATAGGTATCCCTATAGTGTATACATCTCAAAGCTTACCTACTCTACCTCCAAGTTCATTGTCATTAAGAGAAGATGAATTTTTCATCAAGGACATAGTAGATGATTTAGATGAAGAGGCTAAGTTGGAGATAACCAAGGCTATGAGTCTTCGAGTTGACCCCATTGAGCTTCATCTCCAAGGTACTTAGACCTTTTCTAGTTTTCCTTTTGACTTTAATTTCCATTATTAATCAGATACCCATCTCTTTTATGGAAGTTCCCATTCTCTCTATTATATCCACCCCTTTTTTTCCTTACACTTATGTGTTCATTACTTCTATTTCCATAACCACCATTGATCCCTCTTTTATCACTACCACCCCATTTCCCATGACTATTACCTCTATACCCATTATCAATTCTACTATGAGAGTTCTTAAAAGGAAGAAGGCAACCAGGAAAGTATAGACTGCTCTAGCTAACTCCCAACTTCATGTTAAGTTTACATATATCTCCCTTCCACTCCCCACTTCCATTTCCATAGAAGAAACCACAATAACTAGCACAAGTAGGGGATGGAAGGCCAAGCCTCAAATAGTTGTAGTCTACCCACTCCCTCAAGTTGGAGGAGTGGACTGGTTCAAAATAATATGGCCTTCCTTGCTTGATTTTTGATAAAGGCTAGTAAGAATAAAAATAAAGTAGAAGAGGAGGATTATAAATAAATTGGTGTTACAACCACTGATACACCCCTCAACATTTTTCCTTGGGCCATGGATTTAAGGAGTCAATATTCTCAAATGTTGAGTTATAATTTCATTGAGATCCCCTTTGTGTCCACTTTGTTTGACCCCCCAATTGGTATAATACAAATATTAAATAAGAGAAAAATTGATGTTGAATGAGGTACAAGAATCATCCTTGAAGAACAACAACTGGTGATCTCCCTTACTAAGAAGAAAAATAGGAAGCTAGGGTATTCTATATATGAAGAGAATCTTTTAGACCTAGCTCAAGCACACAAGGATGTTTTGGTGTCCATTCATGAAGGTAAAAAATTAGATCAAAATGAGCTAAAAGAGGAGGTACAAGAATTATAAGCACATATTTATTAGCTTAGAGAACAATCTAGCATAGTGCATATTCCTATGGGTATCGAATATAAGGTTTAGGAAGTTGCATCCAAATATTACAATTCCTTAAAGGCCATATAATTTATGAAGGTTGAGAATTTACCTCATGTGAACTAAGAAAATAAACTCTATATCTCTTTAGTTTAAGATAGTGCCAATCTTAAAATGTTAGTTGTCTACATAGGCAACTCGTTAGATAGCCATCTTGAATTAATGACCACACTCAAGGCATGTAATTCCCTAAATCCATTTTTCATCAAGTATGAGGAGGTAAAAGAGTGGTTAAAATCAATTGTTTATTTAATTCTAGAGTACCAAGCACATGAGGCTCAGCTCCTCCAAATTTTGAATGAGCTAAAATTGTCTAAGGTAAGAGATTCTACAGGTAAATTGATTAGTAGAATCAATTTTGATAAAATTATCTAGGAAACTACTGAGAAATTCAAATAGACCATATAAGGCTTGGCAATATAAATAATAGAATCATATTTAAGCAAATTTACGAGGAAGATGACCAAAGTTGAGATTTTTAGGAGTAAGTCCCTACTAACTAAAGATGAATATAGAAGATTCCTCGAGCTAACCAAGAGACTCCATCGATAATAATTACTTAACTTAGACATTATTTATCAAAGCATAAGGTAGCACACAAATTCTATGAGGATAATGAAGCAAAAAATAAGTAGATTTCTAGAAGTATTCTTATATCTTCAGCTTCTAATTCAACTTCCACTCCTACTAAAGCCCATGCAACACTTCAAATAACATAGCCTTAGCCTTATGTATGTATAAATCCTATAGCATCATGTATATTTAGATTCTCCTTGTAATTAGACAAATCATTGTAAAATTAAATTTGTACATGCACACATTGTATACTTTTGTAAAGTCAGTTTGTCTATTTATAGTAATTTTAGCTTTTCTTAGACAATTTTAGACCATAGTTAGAACTACACATTCTAACCACCACATGTAACAATCATGCATAGTCTTAGAGGATGAGGTGACCCCTTCCCCAAGATCTATAAATAGAATTGTACCCACTAACTTTATTTTTGTTAGAAACTTTCGAAATACAGGTCATCAAGCAAAGTGTTTTGAGTATTTTCTTTCCAATGTTGTGTTATTAGTTGTTATTTTTATAGTTGTCCACTTCAATAATATTTAGTGTGTTAAAGTTACAAATATATTCTTGATTTATTTAATTAAATATGTTAATAATAGATGCACAATAGCTATTGAATATTGTTAAATGTATTTATTGAAATAGTCAAGTTAGATTGAATCATATTTCTGGATGTGTACTAGTATTTTCTTGGTGTAGTTTTCTTATTGTGTGTTATAACTGCCTTAGATAATTCATTAGCTCAAGCCATAATCTCCTAATTAAAGGGTGTGAAATAGCTACCCTGATAGAAGAAACCTTTATCTGAGGCTGGTTAACTTCCTGCATCTTCTTTTCCTTAGAATCCTTAGCCATGTATGTTTGTATGTGTGTAATTGTTGTTAGCAACAAGCATTAGTTTTAAGAAAATATAGGTCTATCCAAAAACCAACTATGGAAGCAATTCCTGAGACCCATGATGATTTATTTTCTACCCTACCTTACCCTCCTTTATGTATTTTGTTATAAAATATCTACCCGCCTTAGATTAAAAACCACTCACCCATCCAACTCACCTAGAAATCCACTTTCTTTAGGGTCCACACCTCTGTCTAAAAAACCTTGTTAAAAACATGCATGTTATAACCCTATTCCATCAATAGGTTGAAATAAACTACATACCTACAACTCATACCCTGGAATGAAGTTTATCTCCATTAAGATCCTAAAACATTAGAGGCTACCTTGTTTGACTTTGGTATGCATAAAACCCACATCAAAATTATTTCATTGGATCTAGAAGGAGGGCCCCACCACTTAACAATAGAGGTTATTCCTTGCATAGAGTTGCACTAGAGTCACCTAAGAGAGTGACCAGATCTAATTCTCACGCTAGTTTACTAGCTTCACCTTTGACAAGCCATAGGAGACCTTGAACTATACTAATAGCTCTAGTTTAGACCAATCAGTTTCCTCCTCTAGTAGGCAATCCCCCTCCAATAATGAATCCTTTTAATCAATCTATGGCATGACCTTAGTTAGTTGAATCTATTATTGCCATCCTTAGAGATATGCATTACCTACCCTAAATTATCAAGAAGCACTAGCCATATTTTTCTCCTTCTGAATCAAGGACAATAGAACACATTAAAGATATTAAAGATATGCCTAAATTAATGAATGTAGTCAAGAAGGATGTTGTATGTTGATTGTTTCCTTTCACTTTGATGGATTATGTTTACCATTGGTATTTGAATCTAACCAAAAACTCCATCACCTCTTGGGCAAAGTGTCAAACATCTTTTCTTGTGCAGTTTACATAAGTCACAAATCTAAGATTGGTATATCAACACTTCACCAGTATGAATAGAGAGCCTAATGAGCCCATTCATGCTTTCAATGTAAGGTGGAAAAAGATGTATAATTATTTGACTCTAGGATACAAACCATAGGTAGTATTAGCATTATAAATGTAAAAAAATACTTTGGATCCCATCATTGTTGTATTTCTAAGATGAATAGTCATTGTCAACACTCTGGCACTAGCATTTGAAGAAGTTATCAACATAGAAAAGCAACTCAATCCCCAAACACCTAGAGTACCTAATGATAATAATGGATTTCTTGGACTAAACTCAATACTATACATGAAGAAAAATGTGTCTACATACAAATATAATTAGTTATATATGTTTCCTCCATTGACACAAGTGACACAACTGAGTTTTGGCTATATGAACAATCATGTGGCAGGCCCAAACTACCAATAAACCAGAAAGCACCTACACTTCTAATTATTGTCTTACAATGTATAGATTCCATAAAGGATAAATTAGATTCTATTTAAAAGATGGTATAAAAATTGAGCAATGACTTCCTGAACATTCAAAAAAGGTGGGAAATAACATCCCAGATGTCAATCAGATCACTAGATTCTAGAGGTACAATAAGCCCTTTAACTAGCCTAAACAACCCAATAAGCTCTAAAAAATCAATAGAATTGAAATGGATCCACCTAATTGGTGCAAAATACATAATACCTCCCAATATGGTGAGCTAGATTACATCAAATTATATGTAGTGTTCAAGATCTTTTAGAGAGAGATGGTCAGAAATCACCTGCACTTCTAACTATTATCTTACAAGGTATAGATTCCATAAAGGCTAAATTAGATTTTATTTAAAATATGGTACAAAAATTAAGCAATGACTTCCTGAACATGCAAAAAAGGTGGGAAATACCAACATCCCAGCTGTTAATCAGAACACTAGAGCCAGAAAGCACCTGCACTTCTAATTGTTGTCTTATAAGGTATAGATTCCATAAAGGCTGAATTAGATTCTATTTAAAAGATGGTACAAATATTGATCAATGACTTCCTGAACATGCAAAAAAGATGGGAAATACCAACATCCCAGCTGTTAATTAGAACACCAGATTCTAGAGGTACAATAAGCCCTTTAACTAGCCTAAACATCCCAATAAGCTCAAAAAAATTATTATAATTGAAATGGATCTACCTAATTGGTGTAGAATACATAATACCTCCCAACATGGTGAGATAGATTGCATCAAATTATATGTAGTGTTCAAGATATTTTAGAGAGAGATGGTCAGACAAGATCAGATGAACAACCCACCAAGATCTAGGTTCTTCAAATACTGCCATGTTCTTTGAAACTCATGAGTTTCCTTTTCTAGGAGAAGATGACAATGTACCAGAAGATAATATGGATGAAGTACACACTTTCTATAAATTTTATATAGGTGTATACAATCTAAGGAACAAGAAACCCTTGACCACATTGACTCTTCCAAACACCATAGCAATTTCACCTGATCCCCAAGTAGACAACAATCCACCCCCTCCAAAAGGGAATGATCTATTACTAAGCAAGGAGGAGTCAAGTAAATCTAGAGGATATAACATCATGGAATATATCAAGAAAATCAAGGAAAATATCATGCTTCATGAGTTATCCCAAATCACTAAATAAAAGGATCTATTGTGGAAGTTTATCACTAAAAATACCACTATGGATAAAATTAGAACAACTTCAGACAAAAAAAGAAGTGAAAGTAGTTGATACCAATGTCATCTATAAAAGTAAACCTAAAGTGTCACCATTTTTTTTTGACTATCTGAGCATTCAGTAAGAACATTCATAGTTGTTTGGTTGATTATAGAGCATCTACAACTATTATGCCTACATATATGTGTCAAAATCTTAGCCTCACTCCAATTCTTTTAAAAAGAATGGCTTCTTAGCTAGACAAAATAGTGGTGTCCATAGTTGGAGAGCTAAGTAATTTGCACATTCAAGTGGCATCTAAACCCAAAGTCTAGATGACCATTGACATTTTGGTAGTGGACATACCAAAAGGCTATGCGTTGTTACTAAGTAGAGATTAGTCCAAAATTCTAAACAATTACTTCTCTATAAGTTTCTCTCCTATTTGACCACCATAGAGAGGAATTGTAAACTAGATCAGAATTGATAGAGAATCAAGAATGAAATACCCCATTACATAACACAATGTAAAAAATGTAGAGGTAAATTATGACCCCCCCTCCACTCTTAGTATTTATACTTTTACCACTCACCATCCATTACACAACTAAGAGCCTAAAGGTTTGAATCAGTTATAGACTATGCATTTTGATAGAGCTAGATCTAAACAATGATTAGGTGTAGGAATTGAGCTAATAAATCCTCAAGGTAAATGGTGATTTATAGCCTATAGATTGTAATTTTTGTGTACTAACAATAGAGATGAATATGAGGCTTTGATTTTGAGATTACAATTTCCACAAAAAAATAATGTAAGACAAATAAAAGTATTTGGTGATCTAGAAATGGTAGTTAACCAAGTAAGGAATAACTATCATTAATTTTATCCTATTTAAGGAGGTAAAAGCATAGGTCCTGGGACCTGATTGAAATATTTGAATATTTCAACATAGTAGTACTCCTAATAGAGCAAAATCAAGCCATTGATTCACTGGTCGCTACTGCTATCGATCTAGAACCACTACAGTAATCCAAGGTAAAAATGTTCTCTATTGAATTGGTTCTTTGTCCCTCTATTATAGATAATGTATAAAACTTATAGGTTTTTTATGATGACCAACACATCATCATATTCTTAACTAATTCAAGGGATTTTAAGTCCCAAATCATCGATGAAAAGGATGTCAATCACCTTTGTCAAGAAGAAATAGATAAATAAGGAATTCTCCATCTTAAGGAGAATCAAATACTACCTAGCTTAGTCTCCTTGTAAATGCCTTTTGACTTGGATCCTTAGACATAGCAACTCTGTCAACCCAAGGTCAACAAATCAGACTTCAAAAAAGAAAATCTAAGATATGAAGATAATCTGCATTATGTCAATATTGGTCTTAGTTATACTCCTAAGGAAAGGTAATGAATGAAGGATTTAATCTTTTAGTACAGGGATGTCATCACCTAGACATATGAGAACCTAAAAGTATATGACCCCTAGGTCATCACCCATACCATTCCCCTCAAGAAAGATCATAAACCCTTTAGACAAAGGTAAAGACCTATGAATCCTATCTTGGAGCCTCTTATTCAGAGAAAAATGGAAAAGTTATTAAGTGCCAAAATTGTCTTCCCCATATGGCACTCCATCTAAGTGGCTAATTTGGTCCCAATAAGGAAGAATAATGGTGAAATTAGACTATGTGTGGACTTCAAAAATATGAACAAAGATTTTAAAAAACATAATTGCCCTCTATTATCATTGGATGATGTAATACAAATTATGAGTGATTCTAAAATGATGTCATTTTTAAATGGATTTTCAAGCTACAATCAAGTATAGGTGCAATTTGAAGATCAAATAAAGGCTAAACTTACCACGAAATGGAGAAATTATGCATATAAAAAGATGTCATTTGGCCTAATCAACGTAGGAGCTACCTTTCAATGTGCCATGGATCATGCCTTCAATGGATTGATTGGGAAATGCATAATTGTTTATATGGATGATCTCATAGTATTTTCAAAGAATAGAAAGGATCATATAGCTCACCTATAGTCTATATTTGAGTGGTATAGAAGATTCAATGTTTCATTAAATTCAAAGAAAAGCATATTTGTGGTAACTAAAGGAAAACTATTGGGACACATCATCATTAATGATGGGATCACCATTGATCCTGATAGAATCCAAGCAATTTTGAAGATTTAGCCACAAATAGTAAAAATGAGATAGAATCACTCTTTAGAAATATCAACTTCATAAGGAAGTTCATTTTATGGTTTGCCAAGATTGTCAAGCATCTAAATTTCATGCTCAAGCAAGATGCTAAGATAGATTGGATAGTTGAAGCCAAAAAGTATTTTTAGAACATTAAGGATGTGATATCACAAGCTCTAGTATTAATTAGTCTAGACTTTATAAAATATTTCTATCTACACTCCTTTGCTTCTAAACACACAATTACTATCGTTATCACATAGAAGAAGGATAAGATAGAACATTCGATCACCTTCATGAGCACCAATTTGAAAGATGTTGAACTATGATACTCCATGATCGACAAGTAAATATTTTCCCTTGTTAAAGCAATGAACAAATTTAGACATTACATTTTGAGGAACAAAACCGCTGTTGTTGTCTTAGACCCTGTTGTTAAGCTCACCCTATCACAAAATGAGCTAGGAGAATGTCAAGGGAATTGGATGGCTAAGCTCGAAGAATTTAACATAGAAATTAAGCTAGAAAATATTGTTAGAGGTCAAGGAATTATTCATCTTATGATAGATCCTGACCCATGAATCATTGTTGAATAGGTATGTGAAGCACAAGTTTCTAAAGGTGAGTGGTATATAGACATAATTTAGTACTTATGGGAACTTATCCCCCATAATATAATAAATAAAATAGGATAGTTTTGAGGCTCAAAGCTGCTCATTTCATGATAAAAAATGGATTACTATATAGAAGGAATTATGAAGGTATATATCTTAGATGTGTATTTGTAGAAGAGGCTAAGGAAATCCTAGAAAAATTATATCAAAATATAGGTAGTGGTTACCCAGCTAGCAATACCACAATGCATAAAATCTTGAGGTTGGGCTACTATTAGCCAATCATCTTCAAGGATGTTCACATGAACATCATAACTTGCCATGAATGTCAAGCATTGGCCAAAAGGGAGGTTCACGTAGCCATGACTCTACAACAAGTTATTAAAATAAGTCCATTTGCATAGGGCTTGGACATCATTGGTGTAATCAACCCAAATTATTTAGCCATCCATAAATTTGTATTTACAACTACAAATTATTGTACTAAATGGATAGAAGCCATAGCCATGAAAAATAGTAGAGCAAAAGATGTGATTCACTTTTTATAGGAATAAATAATAATGAGATTTGGCATGCCCATCTCTCTATTTTGTGACAATAGACCTACCTTTATATCAACAAAGTTTACTAAGTGGGTATATCATATCAGATTCTAATTATTACCCTTAAGGAAATGGACTAGCAAAGTCAACAAACAAAAATTTGATTGATGCAATCAATAATTTGGTAGGATATAAGCCTAGGGAATTAAATAATTTACTAAATTATGCTATTTGAGTAAACTAAACAATATATAAGTAGTCCCTGAAAGCTTCACCCTACCTACTAGTTTATAAATGCAGGCTAGTGTTTATTATCCTATTTAAATTTTCTACCTATCAGTTTATGCAAGAGTACATGGAGCCCAATGAAAAAGCAAAATAAAGGATGCTTGACATAATAGAGATGGAATATTCAAGAAAAAAGGCTCTATAAACATTCGTCAAACACCAAGATGTGCTAAAAAGGTGGTTTGACAAAAGAGCAAAAGTTAAAGCATTTTAGATTTAAGACCTAGTACTATTATGGGATAAAGCCCATGAAAAAAAAGGACAAGACAAAAAGTTTGCCTCATTATGGATCAGAACTTATCATATTTCATAGATCATGGGTAACAATGAGTTTTGACTAAAAGACCTCTAAGGCAATGAGCTTAGATACCCAGTTAATGGACAGTTCATGAAGCATTACTTCAGAGTTTCTTCATCTATGAACATTATTGATTAGGAAGAGTGATAAATAAGTTTAGGTATAGGAGTATATTATAATTCAATTATTTCTAAATTATATTTCATTATTTTATTATAATAGATTTCAAAGTTTTTATAGATTAGTCTTTCCTTCTTTCAATATTATGCTTTTTAGAGTAGCTCCCTCCTTTCTAGATTAGTTGTTTTTGGTTTTCTCTAATGATCAGGACTATGTTCTCTCTATTTATTGTCAAAATTAATCCAAAACAATTAAATATAAGACTTTCAAAAAAGGGGAAAGTTTAAATCTTGACATATTTTGAGACTAGTATATAGTTTGGGTATATTTCTATGTTTTGAGTTCTTTAGAATGAAAATAGGAAATCAAAGATTATTTTGGATGGTGTCACAATTAAATACTTTTTTTAGGCATGTGGAAATTGATCTCACAATTTTCATATAAATTTATAATTTTTTCTTATTTTTATTGGATCAAATGCATTTATCAAGATAATACTTACTGGAAATAATAATTCTAGGTGTAAATCTAACTAGTAGAGATGTCCTAGTAATGTTTTTTTTAAAAATATAATTATATCATCTCACTAGGGTTCCATCTCTTTTCTTCTCCATTATTTAGTAAAAAAATAGAAAGAAAGAAGAACCAATGAATTATAAAGAGCCAAAAAAGACCTGAATAAAATTAAAAGAAAAGGCTCACTTGATGAAACAAGGTCAATGTACCACACATCATGGTTAAATTGAAAAAATGGAAGGAAAAGGAAGGAATCCAAGGTATCTCTATCAAGTATATGGATTATTGGTTGGTAATAGAGAAATTCTTGAGTTTTTCTTATTTTCAAAAGAAACTAGAGCGAAACCTACATCCTCATCCAAACCTTAGAAAAAATCATCATAGTAAGGGGTAAATGAATTACACATTTAACACACATAGATCCAAGAAATTTGAAGATAAGTATATTGTGTGAATTAAATTTGGAGTCCCTTTCATATTTTTTATTCAAGTATTTTTTTGGAAAGCTTCAAAATTGATCTAATGATTGCTAACTAGAGTTTTGGTTTCTTGAATACTCATAAGTGTTCCCCATGTAAGTCACTATTTGTTGTACCCAACATCCCCCTTTTCCTTTGTAGGAAATGGGGACCCATTTTTTTAAGATTTTGATCCTAAGGTTGAGCCTCACTTTTTATGATTTATGAAATCCTAGGAAATCAAAATTATTTTTTCTCTTAGCAAGGTATTATTGACATTATGTTCTATTGAGTATTTCAGTGTTTGCTCTATGGCTTTTATGCAATGGTTATTTTTGGGTCTTATTTTTGGAATAATTGACTTTGATTCCTTGAGGTCAACTATTGCAGACCTATTTTCTTTGAAATCATTCTATCGGTGAAATTCCTTCAGACATTTCATCTGAAATAATTATCCCAAAAGAATTGGGTATGTAAGTTCTTTGCCCTATGAAAGTATGGATGGTGGACACTTTTTCAAAAATTAATCATATAGAAGTGCCCTCCAAGAAATTTAGAAGGACCTTTTGGCCTTTACAAAGTAGACCCTTCGAGAATTTTTTTCCATGAAGTAGACCCTTTGAAGCTATTCCCCTTTTTCTATGGGACTTTTTGACATACCCTTTAGGCCTATTGAAAAGGTCATTTTCCCTATGAGCTAACACACATACCCTTTAGGTTGTGTGTAAGCTACCTTTTGGAACTATTTTTTTAACCCCTTTATCCTTTGGGATATACCCTTCAGGTGTTTTTCCCTACCCCTTATGTCATGAACCAAAGTGCTATTTGGCCTTTGTGTTTTTGGCTAATTGCCATGAACCTATCCTCTGGGGTTTGGTTAAACCTACCCTACCAAATATTTTTCCTAAGTTGTGTGCCCTTTTCCAAGTGGCCACATACTCTATAGATCTTTTAAAAATGACTTTTCAGCCTTTATGGAATATCCAAATGTCCTTTTTCTTTTCTGACATACCCTTCAGGACTTTTGTCTTAGGTCTTTTGTCATGTAGCCAAATTCCTTCAAACATTGTTTCTGAGAGAATCTGATCCTTCAATTTAATGGCACATACCCTTTGGGTTTCATGAAACTTACCCTTTGGGACCTTTTAAGTGACCCTTAACCATATGAAAGTGCCCTTTAGAGATCAAAGGTGCCATTCAGCCCTCTAAAACTACCCTTCAAGACCTTTGACTTGACCCATAGACATATAGAAGTACCCTTTGATAAAATCAAAATACACTTTGAGGAGTTTTAAAATACCCTTTAGACATGAATTATCCCTTTAGAATATTTTTTTGGGACTTTTTCCCAATGAAAGGACTCTTTTGAACAATTATTGTAGATACTTTGTTCGAAACAATTCCCTTGAGGGAATTCTCCACTAACATTGACCAAAAAGTAATTTTTCAATATTATACTCATAAGTGCTTTATTATTAAGAACACTATTAAAAGTGTGCCATAATTATCCAACAAAAGATAAAATACTTCTTATTTGATAAACACTAAGGGCCCTCCACCAACCTAAGATAATAAATTTGAAATAAAAGCAAAGTGAATGTTGCATATTTATATTGCATGAACTAGTATTAAATGCAGGATCCTATATAGATGATACGTAACCATTGAATCCATCATTTGCATCCAAGTTAACTTCCAATAAAAGCATCTTCATTTCTTACAGTGATCAAGAGCTCTAGTTGATATCTTGAGAATTTCATGAGTATAATAACCACTAAGCTAAGAGCCAAAGTGATTACATAGTACATAACATATTGAAAGAAATTGTAACAGTCCATAACATGAAACTATGTCTTCTATATGAATATATTTCAAGATAAGTATCATAACTATTCACAACTTTAGGATGTTATTTATTTAGTGAACATGTTTTCATTAGATGATGAAATGATACTAATGGAAAGGTAGTTCATTTAGGAACTTCTAGCCTAAAAATGCCAAATATTGCATTTTATTGTGGCCAAACTAGAAGTTATGCCTTACATAGACCTTCTTAGGGATTTGCTCTTTTTCAACAAAATTTCATAGGACTTTTACTTACTACATTCTCTTGGTAATATAGTGGTCACGTGTATCTCCAAAAAGTATTTTCAAGGGCATTTATCTCTCAGCATACTATACATATACTATGATAAATACACTTGGGTGTAATTTAATGCAAAAACCTCAATCCCAAAGGTACTCTCCTCATGGTTACTCTTAGACCAATATATCACCTGGTAAGGGATGAACCAAAGGGAGTGATTCCAATAGACAAATTTAGGATGGGAATCTAGATAGGTATGGCTTTACTTAATAGATTATACAATATGCCCATCATCCATTTTAAAAATTTACATTAAGTACCATTATTATATATGATGTTATCGCATGATGCCACTTATGCCCTGGGGGAAGTAATCATTTTGAGATTGAAAGAGAAAATTGTGCATAAGGATAAATGTCCCACCCCTATGGGATATTTTTATATGATGACATATTTGGTGGACATAGTCATGGGAATATGCTATAAAGACTTGGGCAATCTATGGGCTCTGGTCACAAATTGCATAAAAAATAGAATATGTGATCACTATCAATTCATGCATATATACACTTACTAGTAGCATATGACCAGGATATATGAGGACATTTACCCATAGGTATGGCAAGCCATTCATGGCTCACCTATGCCTCAAATTGGAAAAAACATTCTAAAGAATTTGAGCAAAAAAGGAGACTATTTCATGCACCCAAATTTTAAAGTCATCATGGTCTGGGGAAATAAGGTTGAGTCCCTATGTCTCCCAAAGTATGTATTAGAAAAGTTAGCTAAATATGAGACTACTTTCCAATTATGGAATAGCATTGAGAAGGATTTGTCTAGGCATAAAAAGGGCTTATACTTTGGAATATTAATTTTAATTGGCAGAATGGTATATCAAATAAGGAAACATATTGGAGAGGTAGGAGGAAAGAAAAATTATTTTGGCTTCCCCACAATGACATGTAAAGATTGGGACCTACATGGGCTCATCCAAAAGCATATTCATGGTTGCAATATTCCTTATTACCACCATCCTTATTTTTATTATTTTCATTTTATGAATGTTAAATCAGATGAAGAAGTTCTAGAATGAGAAAAAATTATTGGACTACAAGAGTATTACTTGAAAATGATCCAAGCCAAACTTGTTATTTCCACTAGGGAGTTGGACAACTAAATAACACTCTTTACAGGATGGTAGCATTCAAGTTTTTAGAGAGGAAAATCCAAAGAACAAGCAGCTTCCTCATCCTAAGGACTTCTACTAAAATTGAAATTGAATTAGTGAAGAGAGAGCTCAGGCTCCCTAAGCCCAATACATAGAGAGAAAGAGAAAGAAGACATCCTATCATCTTAAAATCTAATGAAGAGGAAGATAATATGTAATAAATGTCTATTTCTAACACTATTCAAGTTATTATGACTACCCCCTATGTATCTACTATTTCATCTATTGGGGTAGCTAATTCATAAGTAGTAGCATCTACCTCCTAAGGCTTTCCCATTAAAGGAAAGACCCCTTTGGTTTATACCAAGAAGCTCAAGACTCCCACAGGTAGCCCTATAGTGTATACATCTCAAGGTTTGCCTACTTCACCTCCAAGTTCACATCCATCAAGAGAAGATGAAGTTATCATCAAGGACATAATAGGTGATTTAGATGAAGATGCTGATTTAGAGATAGCCAAGGCTATGAGTCTTTAGTTTGACCCCATTGAGATTCATCTTCAAGGTTCTCAAACCTTTTCTAGTTTTCTTTTGACTTTAATTCTATTGTTGATCAAATACCTATCTCTTTTATGGAAGTTCCCATTCCCTCTACTACATCCACCCCCTTTTTTCCATCCACCTTTATGTCCATTCCTTCCATTTACACAACCACCATTGATACTTCTAGTATCACTACCACACCATTTCCCATGGCTATTAACTCTATACCCATAGGTACTTATACTATGAGAGTTCTCAAAAAGAAAAAGGCAACTGAGAAAGTGTAGACTTCTCTAACCACCCCTAACTTCATGTTCAGTCTACACAGATCTCCCTTGCACTCCCCACTTCCACTTACATATAAGAAACCATAGTAACTATCACAATTAGGGGATGGAAGGCCAAGCTTCAAATAGTTGTAGTCCACCCACTCCCCCAAGCTGGAGGACTATACTGGTCAAAAATAATATGGCCTTCCTTATTTGATGTCTTAACAAAGGCTAGTAAGAAGCAAAAAAAAGAAGAGGTTGAGAAAGAAATTATTATTATAACCATTGATACACCTCTCAACTTTCTACATTGGGCCATGGATTTTATGAGTCAATCTTCTCAAATGTTGAGTTATAAGGTCACTAAGATCCCCTATGTGTCCATTTTATTTGACCCCCCAACTAGTACAATACAAAGAGTAAAGAAGAGAAAAATTGAAGATGACTAAGGTAAAGGCATCATCCTTAAAGAATGATAACTAGTGTTCTCCCTCACTAAGAGGTATAATAGGTAGCCAGGGTAGTTTATATACAAAGATAATCTTTTAGACCTGGGTTAAGAATATAAGGATGTTTTGGTGGTCATTCATGAAGGCACATAGTTAGCTTAGAAGGAGCTAAAAGAGGAGGTAAAGTAATTTCAAGCATAGATTTAGTATCTTAGAGAACAATCTAGTATAGTGCATATTCATGTGGGTATCTAAGTTGAGGTTCAAGAGCCTGAAACCAAATGTTATAATTCCATATAGTCCATGAAATTTATGAAGGATGAGATGGCACCTCATGTGAACAAATCAAATCAAATTTGTATCTCTTTGGTTAAAGATAGTGCTAAGCTTAAAATGCTAGTTGTCTGCACAAACAAAACATTATATAGCCATCTTGACTTAATGACCACACTTGAGGCATCTAATGCTCTAAAATTTTTTATCATCAGGCATGAGGAGGTAAAAGAGTGGTTTAAAGCAATTGTGTCTTTAATTATAGATTACCAGGTACATGAGGCTTAGCTCCTACAAATTTTAAATGAGCTAAAATTATCTACGGCAAGAAATTCTAAGGGAAAATTGATAATTAAAATAAATTTTAATAAAATTATCTAGGAAGTCATCGACAACTTCAAATAGAGCATACAAGGCTTGGAAATAGAAAAAATAGAATCAAAGTTATGCAAAGTTAGGAAGAAGGTAACCAAAGTTGAGATTTTTAGGAGTAAGTTATATCTAAATAAAGATGAACATGTAAGACTCCTTGGGAAAACCAAAAGACTCCACCGACCGTCATTGCTTAAATTAAACATTATTCACCCATAGCATGAGGTAGCACATAAAGTCTATCAAGATAATGAGGTGAAAAAGAATTAGACTTCTAGAAGTGTTGTTATATCTTTAGCTTCAACTTTGACTTCCACTCCTACTAAATCCCATGTAGCACTTCAAACAACACAACCTTAGCCTTATGCATGTATAACTCCTATAATGGCATGTATATTTACATTCCCCTTGTAATCAGATAAATCATTGTAAAATTTAATTTTTACATGCACATGTTGCATACTTTTGTAAAGTTAATTTATCTATTTATAGTTTTCTTTAGCTTTTTTTAGATGGTTTTAGACCATAATTAGAACTACATGTTCTAACTGCCACATGTAACAATCATGCATAGACTTAGAGGATGAGGTGACCCCTTCCCCAAGATCTATAAATACAATTGTACCCTACAATTTTATTTTTGTAGAAAAAAATTATAATATAGAGAAACGATCCATTTTGGTCATCAAGTGAATTATTTTAAGTATTTTCTTTCCAATGTTGTGTTAATAGTTGTTATTTCTATGGTTGTTTTCTTCAATAATCTTTAGTGTGCTAAATTTGTAAATAGATTCTTGATTTCTTTGATTGAATATGATAATCCTAGATGTGCAACATCTATTGAATATTGGTAAATGTATTTATTGAAATAGTCAAGTTAGATTGAATCATATTTCTAGATGTGTACTGGTGTTTTATTGGTATAGTTTTCTGAGTGTGTGTTACAGCTGCCTTAGATAATTCATTAGCCTGAGCCATAATATCCTAATTAAAGGGTGTTAAATAGCTTCCCCAATAAGATCAACCTTTGTCTAAGGCTAGTGAACTTCTTGCATCATCTTTTCCTTAGACTCTTTAGCCATGTCTGTTTGCATGTGTGCAATTTCTTCTAACAACAAGCATTGGTTTTAATAAAATACAGGTCTATCCAGAAACCAACCAAAGAAGTAATTCTTGAGACCCACAAAAAAAATTCCCTACCTTACCATCCTATTTATGTTTTATTATAAAATATTTACCCACCTTAGATTAAAAACTAGTCACCCATCCAACTCACCTAGACATCCACTTTCCTTAGGGTCTACACCTCCATCCCAAAAACCTTGTTAACAACCTATGTGTTTTACCCCTATTTCATAAATAAGTTAAAATAAACTTCATACCTACAACTCATGACCTAGAGTGGAGTTTATCTCCATTGAGATCCTAAAATGTTAGAGGATACCTTATTTGACTATGGTGTGCACAAAATGCACATCAACATATTAGAATATGAATTTGGATCTTGTGGTGTCTTAATAAATGTATCCAATGTAAGGTTACCTTTATAAACAATATTTTGTATTGTATTCCTAAAATCATGAAACTTATTTGTGTAATTCCCATGGAATATATAATAATCAAAATAGTATTTAGTCTTATGCAAAGGGTGAGTGGGAGGTAGTATGATCAATTTGTTTATATGCATGTTTATGAAAATTTTAATTGTAGAGGTATTAATCTTAGGAAAATTTTGTGAATCATTAGGCATAAAATATTTTTGTTTCTTAATCCATGTTGAATATGAAATTTTTTGAGGTGCATTTTTTAACTAGGGAGATATAGATGAAATTTTTAGTATATTAACCAATATTTTGGGCATGTGTGAGTTACATTTATAATGAAAAGTTTCAAAAAATATACATTAGAAAGAATCAGATGTGTGATAAATTATAAGCCACCTATAGAAGATGTATTATTTTATATAACTCTTGCTTCATATCATATGATGCATACAAGACTTAAACAATAACATTTAATCATTAACAAGTTTAGATTATCATTGGTGAAGAGAATGGAGATGCTCATATATTACTAGTATTCCTTATTGTGAATGTATTATGAAAAATACCTCTTATAACTCAATATATGAATATAAATGTCCACTAGGAAGATGATGAAACTAATACAAAACTTAATTAGTTAAGATTTTAAGGAATGTTTGAAGTATAACTCTATCATTGGTAATGTATTTCCCAATAGAAGCCACAAATCCCTTAAGATGAAAATAAGGATCACCACTTCCATCCAGGGTAAATTTTAGCAGAAAATATCCATTAATTAATGAATATTCCAATTTAAAAAATAATGGTAATTTTTTAGGGTCACTACATAGGTATAGAATGCTTAAAATTTAAGAATGTAAATTATTTGGGGTGTTCACTTACCATTCATTTACAATAATTTATTAGTTAATCATTAAATTCACCACATATATATAGTATATAGGCTACAATAGGTAACCATCAAAATCTACTTTTGGTAACCACCCCATGATATCAAAAAAACACTCAACAAGCAATAAGTTAATGGAATGGTAGAACAAACACTACATTTAAAAGACTACATCCAAATGGTAGCATTTAAGCTATAAATAATATAACCAAATGGTAGCACCAAATGGTATAACTAAATGTTATTATCTTATCTATAACTGAATGGTAGAACTGAATAGTAGTATCCACACTACAATCGAATGGTAGAACCAAATGGCAACATTTATGTTACAATTGAACAATAGAGCTGAACTATAGAATCCTTGCTCATCAAAGAATCAATGGAACCATAAAAATACAAGCCAATTATCATGAAAATTGAGTGTATTATCTTATTTTAAAGAGCCAATAAAAATTCCCACACAACCACAATGCACTCAAAATATAGGTACTTATTAAATTTTAAGTTTTTATTGACTTTAATTTTAATTATTCAATAATATCAAAACAATTTTACATGCAAAAATCCCAACTGATTGTGATTTTATTTCATAAGAAAAATTAATTAGAATTACATGTCACCCCCTAAATATTGTATTGATAATGGCATGCCACCACTCAAAGATGCTCCTCTAGTTTTTGATGATAATGATCATGACACTCAACTAGTAGAAGAGATTGACAATTCTCATCAAACACAAAGTTCAACTAAAATCTCCACTCAAAAATATTTAAGAAGCAAGAGAACTAGATGGTTAATTAAAAGGTCTTTTAAGGTGGATTGGGTAATGAAATTTTCATTCATTGAACTTGTACATCTTTAAAATGCTGATGATACTCCAACATAATGTATATGTAAAATATGTACCTAGAAAGTAGGAAAGGAACATAGAATGCAACTTAAGTTGGACGCAATTGAGAAACATTATGGAAAATTATATGTGACAATGAAGCATCTAGATGGATAGATAATAAAAAACATAGGTGGAAAAATATAGAAGAATGCATGCAAGACATACACATAACTATGAAAATGATAAGAAATATCAAAAACATCTTGTTGAGAAAGGGGGAACAATTGAAGCTCAATTTGGAAAAATTATGCAGTCCCATCTAAAAACCAAATATATAAAATTCTCTACTATATACCACATTTTAAAAAGGGTAGACTTGTTTTTGATTTTTTATATTATAAGATTTTATTTCAACATAATGGATTTATTTATATTCCACAACCACATTGATCAGATAGTAGTGCTTGGGAAATGAAAAAATGTCTAACAATGGTTGAGAAGAAATATTTGAAACAAAAAAATTAAAATTTTTGGCTCATCTCATTGTCCATTGATGAGGTCAAAATAATTAACAACATATCCTGGGTTTACATGCATGTTTATATTTTTGAGAACTATTCAAGGCAACCTCATTTACTAGTAGTTCATAAAATGATAGAAAATTGTAATGTTGAAAATCTTCACAAATTGGATGTATCTAATTTTAAATATAAAGTTTGTATGGATGATTATGTAATAGCTACAAATTTTGTTTGTATTGGGGTTGATGCTACATTAGTTATGTAAGGGCATATAAATGGTTTGTGTGTTTGACTTCAAACAATAGTTGCCCCATTTATGATTTTGATTCATTGCATGGCTCATAAGATGAATATTGCATACAAAATAGTTATCAAATTTACTAATTTTGAAAAATTAGAACTCATCCATGACTTACATGCTTATATGTCAAGTAGTCCAAAAATATTTTTGGAGTTTTAAAAATTTGTAAGAGTGACTGAAGGTAAAAAACTATTGAAAGATGTTGATACAATATGGATTTCTATGTATGAACTTACATGCCAATTTTTTAAAGAATATCCATCATTAGTAGGTTTTATGTATAAATATCATAGAGAAGTAGAAAAGGCAAAAGATTTATTACATCATTTAATAGATTTGAAAACATTGCTAACATTATGTGGAACTCTTCTGATGTTGAAAGAAATAAATTGTTTAATGAAACATGCTTAGGAGAGATCCATTTATATTGTTGAATTCATATAGTTGAGAAAATGAGTATGTCAATCTCTATATATACTATACACTTTGAATGAAAAGTTTTTGGGACTATTTTTTAGCAATTGTCAATGTTTGACAGATTTTAATAATCCTAAAATCTATTTTAAATTGAATATCAATGATTATATTTATGTCATCATTAATGGAAAGGAGATACCAATGCACACTTTCTACATAAGACTTGATCTTGTGGGAGTTGAATCTGAGGAATTTTTAGTAACATGTATTCTATATTATACTGTTATATCTAAAATGTGAATGAAATTGAGTATAATTTCACAAATCTTCTCTATCTAAATTAGAGATCATTTTCAAAGGGATGATGTTTTGGAGGCCATGGCAGTTGTGAATCTCATATTTTGAAATAGTAATAATGGTCAAAAGATGATTAGTAATTTATTTCAAAGATACATGGGTTCTCTTGTTGAGCATTTTAGTAAATCTATAGAGGTTAATGGAGTTGAAATAAAGGGTATTTTGGGAAAGGATTTACTAACATCTTAATCAAAACATTTTGAAATTACAATGTTTAAACAATATCACCTTCTAAGTGAACTGACATAAAATGGGGCAATTACATGGCTATGGAAATAACTTAATCCTAGTAGCATCTTGCAGGAAAGTTTTAATGAATATTTATGATTATATGAGCTTTGTCAACTAATGATTATGATCTCAATGTAATATGAAATAGTATTCAGTGCATTATCTTTCATTAAGTCAAAACTTTGAAATAGATTGGATAAAAATTTAGAAACCTGTTTGAGATTGTAGGTTCCACGCTATGTTGCAGACATGTTTCCTTATAAAATAGCACTCACAATATGGATTTATCTAATTGAAATAAGAGGTGTCAATGATACAATGAAAAATAGAGAGGATGTAAATAATGACACTAAATATGCCACTGATACCACTGATGAAAATGTCATTTGCAATGAGTAGGTTTGTGTAACATTGTTTCAACTACCTGAGTTGTAGTTGTATATTTATTTAAATTATCATATTATGAATTCTAATTTTGTATCATTTTTGATATTATAAAACATTTCAAATACTAATTCATTAAAATCATTGATAGTATTTTCATTTGAAATGTTTATTCCATTCATCATTGAACTTTCTCTTTCATTTAATTGATTCTTCAAATTTTCAAATGGGTCATAATATTTTTGCATTTTTATAAGATTATGTTGTTAAATACATATTTTATTACT
The DNA here is from genome assembly GCA_037957365.1 of Torreya grandis. Taxonomy (NCBI): domain Eukaryota; kingdom Viridiplantae; phylum Streptophyta; class Pinopsida; order Cupressales; family Taxaceae; genus Torreya; species Torreya grandis. The sequence goes on along the minus strand of JARHVA010002561.1, from coordinate 2,391,926 downwards.
TTTGAAATAACTTAAATTTGATATTGTATCAGCATATTAATAGTTTTAACCTTAAATTTTAGCTTTAAAATATGAATATTGAATTCAAATACCAAAGCAATAGAACACAACAAGCTTAATGAATAATATGACCAACTTCAAAAGAAAAAAAATTAAACTCATGAAGATTCAAGTGTAGAACAAACCATAATAATTGCCTGAACTCTACATCCATAATAACTATAGATTTTACATTATCTAAAACAATGATAATAATTGAAGAATATGAAATCACATCAAATTCAAATCCATGCTCAGTCCAAATCCATAGAAAAAAGCAATTGTAATCCACATCACCATGTTGTTTGAACTACATCAAATGATTAAACTAATATTTGTAAATTCAAATTTAACATTATTATTTTTTAAATATCATTATATTTTCAAATATAATAATTAGTTTACAACATCATAAAATTGAAATTCAAATTCATGGTCACTCCAAATCCATAGAAATAAACAATTACAGTCCACATCACCATGTTCATTGAACTACATCAACACATAATATGCATGTAAGATGATAAATGAATGATAAATTAGTAAAACAAGATTAATTGAAAGTTAATAAACTGATCATTTCAAATTCAAACTCAAAATTATATTTTCAAATATTTAAAAAAAAAACACAATATTGTCTTTTCAAATATATTTGTCACTCAGAAAGATGCATCACTACTCAGCCACTTTGTCTCTCCCATCATCCACATTGTTACCACCATCCTTAAAAATCCCTAATTCCACTTCCTCTATGTCATCCTTCAATATCATTTCTCTTTCAAGATCATTTTCAACATAATTAATACAGTCTATATTTTCTTTTTCTTCTTTCACAACATCTCTTGTAGAAAGTAGACTTGGATCGACATTTGTTTTCTGCATCAATAAATTATCAAGATCCCATATTTTCTCCTTAATGAACTTTATGAGTGTTTTTTAAAAATAAAAATAAAAAAATAACAAGCTTCTTATTGAATCAAATGGTAAAATATAAAAAAAATTGTGCATTTTTCAAATGCACATTGAGGACCTCAACTTCCTTTTTTAGTTTCTCATATTTTGCCTACAATTACAAATAAAATATAATTAAATATAAACTAAAATAACTATGACATGAAATTTGATAAAAAAAATGATACATTACTAAATATTTTTCCTTCTCAACATTTACAATAACAACAATGTTGGTGTATTTTCCCATTTATTAAAATATTCTTGGGCTTCTACATTCAAATTCTCAAATCTGTTTAGCATAATACTCAAAACATTATCATTATAACTATTAGAAACAAGAATAGACCTAGATTTAGTTTGACTAAATAAAGCATCAATCTTTATGGGTTCATGTTAAACTAATGAAAATAGATTTTCTCTCTAGGAGTGGTTGTGATAATGGACATTTATTTATTTTATCAATGTTTTTGCCTAAAACTCCCAAACTAATATATTTTTAACTCATATATAACTCCCTCCTTAAAATTTGAAATAATACTTTCTAATAATAAACTATCTAATGGAAAAGTTGTCATGCCATCATCAAACAAGTCAACATTAGCTACTGGGGTGGGGGGTGAAGAGGTACAAGGTTCCTCCTAAGTATTTACATCTGGACCCTAAATAAAATCATAGGGATTTAAAGTATCACCACCAAATTCTCCACTTTTAATCGTCAAATATTCCTCATCAAGATCAATTTTCTATAAATAGGTTAATCTCTATGCACTAGAGATACCTCTAATAGATAAATTTAGTAAGTTGAAACCTAAAAATTATAGTGTTCCTCTACTAGGTGATGACCCTACTAGAAATGAAATATTCTTCCCCCTTGTGAAAAATATGTTTCATGGTGGTAGTAGTGGCATAATTTTCCTTAGAGATTGAGAGTGCCCTATAAAAATAAAATATATTAGAAAAATAGTAATTTAAAAAAAAAAATCAATGATAATTTGAAATTAAATATTTAGTACTTATAGATGGAGATAGTATGTCCTCCAATCTACATGTCATATTTCGAGTGATGGGGGTGATTTGAGCTGTAATAGGTAAACTTCTAGTCAAAAAAATCTATAATAAAAAAACTTCAACTAAAAAACCAAAACATGGAATGTAAAATACCTTGTAAAGAGGGTTAAAAAGACAATGGTAGATGAAATTTTGGGGTTTGTTGAGGTTATTCAAGGTTAACCTTAGATAATTCCAATTCAAATACAAAAATCAATCAAATCAATAAGATAATGCACTTGAAAGTTAAAATTTTATTATGAATTTATTATTGAATGTTGTAGATATAAAACCTACATGTGAAGATGATCTAGAAGAATCTCTTAGACATTTTGAAATATGAAAAAAATGTAAGGATGATTCTACAGACTTAGAATCTCTAGATCCTTCAATTGCATGATGCCTTTTTAAAGCATCTTGTTTTCATGTCATAAAGGCACAAAATCTTACTTGTAATAAATAAATAAATATTAAGCTTTAAATTTGTAACAATTTATAAACTAAACCATTTCGGTGTTTCTTTTAAATGGTAAACTAACCTCCTACTCATCAACAAACAAAATAGTTATACTCATTTTTTGATATAACATAGTTGGAATCATAGTTTTTTTAATGTCATATAAGGTCTCATAGTACAAAGCCAAAATAAAATTGGAATAGGAAAATGTGGAACTAGGATTGGTACAAGCATAATTCAATTCTAACCTAATCCTAGAAGAAATAAAACTGCACCATTTATATGTCAAACCTAAAAGATTATGAATAATGTAAAAAATAGCCCAAAATAGAATGTTGGTCTGCCATGTAATACAATTCTTTCAAGGAAATTTAAATCATTAATTTAAGAAATGGGTTAGAAATGTCATCAATGTGGAGGTACCTCTTACGATTATCTAAAATTAAAGTGAAAAAATGTGAATGAGTCAAAAGGATGATAAATAACAAAATTTGAATTTTAAATATTAAAAACAAATTTGCATACCAATTTGATTAATCTACAAGTTAAAAATTGACTCCAAATATTTCTTGTTATCATATATCAACATTGATTTTGGAGTTATAGGGTTAGCATTGTGTAATAAAGGCCCTGTCAAATTATGAATGTATGTAGAATTTTACCAAAGGATATTAATTTGGAGTTGATGTTCACTGTGAACCTCATTTTTCTAGTGTCATAATAAGACATTAGTGATTTAAGGAATCCATGGTCTATTTCATACTAGGGCATGTAAAGTAGGCTACCAAAGCTACATTTATAAATCCAATCATTTAATGTATCTAGATCTTGTACCATCTTCAAAATATCTAGGCATGACAAATTCTTTAAAACATATTTTCTTTCCATGGCATCAAACTCTATAGTAGGTGGATCTTGGATGTGGCTGGTTACATGAGTATGTGAATCATTATGGGTGGGGTGTATATGGTAGGTTAATATCTATATAAAATTATGGGGGATGATAAAATTACTCTAAAAAATGGTTAAAATGAGGGTAAAGTTGGTATTTATGAGCCTAGGGTTAAAATTGAGCCATCAACTAGCATACCGGTTACATGGGTTACCCTACAACACCGAAAAAGTAACATGCAATTAAATGAACTCCATGTTAGTCAAATACATCAAATAGAAAATCCAAGATGGTATCACCATCTGAAATCACCATTTACGTGCACCACTCGGTAGCACTATCTAGTATAACCATTCAGTAGCACCATCTAGTACAACCATTTGGTATTACCATTCAACAGTGTCATTTGACAGCACCATTTGGTAGTTTTGTTTAGTAGCACAATTTAAAAGTATCATTCAACATCACTATTTGGTCTAGTCATTTATTTCATCTATTCGGTCCATCCATTTGACAACATTGTTTAGCGGCTTTGTTCAGCATCTCTTTTCAGTGCAATCGAATGTTAATACCCAAAAATAAAAAATGAATATTTTATGTCCTTTCACTCCTCTTGAATCCTAATAGATTTTATATCACTCATATAGGATTCTCCATGAATATGAAATAGTTTTCCATATATTTACCAAATAATTCCAAGAGGTTTTCCTATGGGGGCTCTTCAAACTAACCCTTCTTCCATCAAATAATGTGAATGTGTACATTGTGAAGTTATGAGGTAGTGGTTTGTTAATAATTATAATAAATATGATATTTTCATATATATCATTGTAATCTACCCAAGTATAATATGATTTGTTCTCTAAAGAAAGGTGGTGTAAATTTTATTGCAAGATACCTACATCATGCATTAGAGTTATAACCTCTTGTGAAGGTATGTTAAGATATTTAATGGGATCATTCAAGGTTTGAATCTTATAATTTATGGTTTCCATAGGTACACAATTACTAAAGAGTTTTGAATCTGAAAACTTATCACAAAGCATATAATATCAAGGAATACACTCATAAACCTTAGGAGAATATATGTTTGAATTATTTACATAATATATAACATTCACATTTTTAAATTGAAGATCTAACAGAGATAAAACATTTGCATTAATTTAAGAAAAGATACAAATATAAATATAACACAATGGTCTATTATACTTGGTAAAATTATTTTTTAATTAAATGATATGGCTCTAAAAAAATTAGCATATTAGGTAGATTTAATAATTTTTGTACTTGGTCAAATAAATTATTTCAAACTAAATAATATTATTTAAGCTAAATAATATTATTTAAGATGATAAATATTTATTTAAAATTAGAAAATTTTATTTAAAACTCATAGAAATTTAGAGGAACAAGTCAACTAAATTTATTTTTACGTGAATATTAATTGTTAAAACTAAATAAAGCATGTAATTTGGATGAAAATTCAATACAAATTTTGATTTATTTAGTTATTTTATTTCTTAGTATGGATTAAATTATAACTATAGTTGACTCTTCATTTAAGTTATGCATTATTGGATTTGGTCCACTTAATTTTAATATTAATTATTGTATTGAACTCATTATTATTTAGAAATATTTTAGAAGATAATTAACAAGCTTAAGAAATCTTCATGGATGTTTTGTGATTTTTTTTTGGTTTTCTTCTTTCTCAAATTTTTATGTTTATTTTAAATAATTTCTATTAAGTTGATATTACTATAAGAAATTTATGCATATATTTTATAGTGATTGGATTGAATAATATGTTAGTATTATTAATTTCTTAGTTATAAATCATATTTACAACTCTTTAGTGACATAAGATGTGCCAAGCAATCTGATACCAACATCTATTATTAAAATCATTGAATCTAACTTAAATTATTTTTATAGACACTTTATTGTGTTTATTGTGATATTTACTTATGGCTAACTTATGATAGACATTGGTTAATGATACATGTTTGATTTAATATAAAAAATCAAACTTGAAGGGTTTATTCCTTAAAACAGACATTAAATCCTTTATTTTCTACCTCCTCTTCCTTATTTTTTATATTTTTAATGAGATATTTTTTATATATAGATAAACACTTTTTATCAAAAAAATAACCAATTCTAGGGCATACCAGGGGGTCCATTCCTTGAAACACAAAAGGAACTAAGTAATAAATAAAAAGGACTAAACCCTAACAAGAGGACAAGGACATAAAGAGAAGAATTGGAAGAAATAAAACTTTAAGACCAAGGGGAACCCTTCACTATATATACTAAATAAATATTGATAATAAAATAAGAAACAAACCTTAAAATAGGGGATAAAGAATATGAAGGCTTCCCAACAAATGAAGAGAAAGACACCCCACTACCAAGAAACTCAGCTGAGAGCCACTAGCATTCTCCTCCCCTGATTGGAAAGGAGGGATTCCATAGTCCACTACTTACCACCATAAATGGAACTTAGGTCATCCAATTTTAAGTGTTTTTATACAATATTTCTACCTCTTTTGGTTTTTGATCCATAATTTAGTTTTGAAAGAAAACTATTTCACTGAGCAAGAGACATAACCTCTCTTGAACCAAACTAATCCTATACTCCATCCATATAGGCTAGCTCACCCACTTCCTGACCACCAACTTGTAGAGATCCTTCTTCCTCTAAAATAAGAGCATCCTAACATTAGAATGAAGTATATCCACTTTTATGATTTGGCATCATCTTATTTAGAGAAGACACCCCCATCAAACTCTGATTATCCATAGTCCCTTTTTTATAAGTATAAGGAACTTAATCAAAGTTGGTTTTGAGAATAATTTATTGTGCTTTATCAACTAGAGTCCCTGAAATGGATTTATAGGAGCACCCAACTTAGATATCAAAACTCCCACTGATGAAGTAACATCAGAAAGATTTTATGAAGTCTAAGGCCCTAAAGATGCCATTTCAATTACTAGTGAAGAATATGTGTGCTTTAATGTAGAAACATTGGCCAGGTTAGAAAAGTCACCTTAAGGGTGTTTATATCTATCCATGGAGATGCCACTTGAAGCTACCAAAATATGGATGTTATTCACAAGATCAGTGTTAGGAAAGCCAATATTTTTTACCCATCTCTTCAAAAGGGGGGAACTAGAACTTGATCTAGATTTCCTTAGGTAATCCACCACTTTATGGACAAGATGGTCACATTTAAAACATCTAAAAGATAACCCTTCATAATTGACAAATTATGTCCAAGAACCCAAGTATGATTGAATAAAAACAAATTGATGAAGGGGTTTTGAGAAATCTACCATGATATAAACCCTTGCATACCTTTTCTAAGAAACCATGTCCTTATCAATCCTAATAAAATTACATAACTTTTTAACCAGCTATTAAATCACACCATAATCATGCATGGCAATAAAAATATTATAAAATTTGACCCAAATTGGAGCCTTTGATATCATAGTGTCTTCTAGATCTTAAAAAGGAGTCCAGGGGCACATAAACACGTCATGATTTCTAGTAAACTAATTTATATTATCCCACAAAAAATACATCTCCCCCATTGATTAAGAAAGGAACAAAAAAATCATTAGGTAGTAAAGAGAGTGAAACCTCTAAAAGGTTAGGCTAGGCTAATTTAGACTAGTGAAAATTTCCTCCAAAGAGGGGAATTTTCCCATACACCTATAAATGATGGTTCTAGACCTAGATGCCTTGCCAATGGATATAATGTCTTCATCACTAATGCATAATATATGAGGGGAATTAGAGAAGAGCAATGGGACCTCCCCATAAAATATTGGCTCAAAATTAGGTTGAGATAGCCCTTCAAGAGCCAACCTCACCTTAGCATTAGTAGTGGATACAACTCCCCTCTCTCCACCCCTATTATCCACAAAAGTAAGAAGAGCACTCCTATCAACCAATTGTGGTAAAAGTTTAGGGTTTGAATGAAGTATATGAGATTTACAAATATCATTAAATAAGTAGAAAGGGTTTGAAATATATGGGCATTATGAGAATACTATGTTAATGCAATTTGAAGTTCACACTAAATCCTCTAGATCCATTATGTTTATCCCTTACCTAGACACTTTGCCCTTATGTATAGATCCATATTCCACCTATTGTCATATTTCCATGAGGCTATAGACACTCTCCCACTTACCATCTCTAATCATGCTACTTATAGGTAGATGATCAAAACTAAACTTGGGTTTATCAGCTTGAAGTTACTAATTTTCTTATGCATCACCAGTGCCATAACTTTGAACCATTTTATATTCAATAAACATGTTGGGTAACATAATTATTTAATTAGACCTAGAACTAGTTATGAATATTATCCCTATCCATGGACTATGGACTTGATTTATCACATTGAACATAGGTTTCTAGCCATGTATTGATCCCCATCACATTGAATACCAAGCTAGCTAATCCACCACATCAGGTACCCTCACAGCTAACCCATCAAAATATAGTGTGGGAATGATGCTATAAAGGTGATCAACCTAGAAAATAAAATCCAAGGCCTCCCACTTCTAGCATTCAGCTCACACACTATTAGGCTATCACTGTCAGGTCAATCTTTTTATTTTAATATAGCATAATTGTAAATAAATATTATTGGGTGTTAATTCAATCACTTAAATGATTTTTTGTTGATGGGATGTAGATTAAATATGGTTATTCCACCACTTAATTAAATTCTAGATACCTCATAACTTTGTCTTAAAGTGAATATTTTTTCACTAATCCTAAAATGTTAAAGGCTATTTTGTAAGGTTCCTTGATGAGTATAAATCCCAGATCAACAAAAATTTATCTAGTGATAGAAGGAGGGTCTCTTGTAATTAATTTTCATCCAATGCATCATTTTATTCTAGTTATTTATTAAAATCTAAAAATATAAAAAAATATAAAATTTACAAAGTTAAAAATTAAAAAATATGTCTTGGCTTGGTGAGTCATCCATAAACATCCTAAGTTTTTAACATATCTATTAGATAATTCATTTGTTTTTCTTTTTAGTTTTAAAAATATTATCAAAAGAACTGGTGAAGAATATCTTGTTGCTTACACATATGATATGAATTTTTTGAATGTAAAATTTAAGGATAAATCTTACAAATTATTTCCTTTTACTTTAGAGGAAGAAGCTTATAATTGATTTGTAGGCTTAGAGCCTAATTCTATAATTAATTGGAACATTTTTTAAGATAAATTTTTGTTTTAATTTGGTCAAATAATTTATACTCGTATTTTTTTAAAATAATTTATTATGATCAAAATAGAACCTCATGAATTAATTAAGGATTTTAATTTTATATTTCAAAAAAAATATTATAAAATTATAATTAGTCATAGGCCTTCTGAAGCAATGGTTTTAGATATGTATTTTCATGCTTTGGATCTATTAACCTCCACTTTTATGAGAATGTTTACATCAAATACTTTATTTTTAGCTTGTGTAGAAGTTATTCAAGTGGATAATTAGTTACCTTACAAAAATAAAGATCAAGTGAAGGATCTATTCTTTTTTCAAAGTATTGTGCCAAATAATTAAAAAAAAAAAATCTTATCATTCTTCCAATAAAATCCTTTTAGTATAATAAGTTTTATCATGAAGCTTCTAATTTTATAAATCATGATGTGATTGAAGAGGAACAAGACATATTAAATGATGATGAATACAAAGATATTTCAAATTCAAAAGTACATAATCAACACATACCAAAAAAAGTTAAAAAAAAATGTTTATTTATCAGATGATCCAAATCTCATAGACTTGGTATTTATTGATCCTTTTATTTCAAACATCATATTCACCAAACTTTAGGTAAATAAAACTCTTATTTATATTTGACAAGACTTAAAGATAAATATTTCATATACTAATGTTTTTCTGATTTTGAAATAAAGGAAGATGATTATGTTGACTATATGCATACATATTATTTTGGGTTTAAAAGATTAAAACTAAAATAATTGTTGAAAGAATATAAATATGTTTTTACATATTTGAAGAATTTCACTAGAATTTTGCTTCTACCAAAGAGTGGGAGACATTTTACACAAATTTTTTAAACCTATCCTCCCAAATTTATTTGGAATTATTTTTTAGATTAGAGTAGGTTAGTTTTTATTCTTAGTTTAATTTCTTTTTTAGTTAATTATTTTTAGTATATAAGGCCATCATGACCATTCAACCACTTCACATAATTTATCATAGTTTATAGCTATTCACATTTATATAAATTTATGGGTTCTTCGTTAGGTATTTAAAGCTTTGGATCAAGGTATATGTCATAATTAAATTTAGATTTTATTTGAATACAATAAACTTATCAGATAAATGAAAGTTTTTTTGATATGTTCATGAAAATTTTAAAGAAATTTATTATTTTGAAATGTCAATTGCATATTTACATGCTTAAAACTTTTTTGAGATATTAAAAACATTGATAAAGATAAAATCTGAGTGAAATGTCTGATTTACAATGAATTTTATTTCTATATATTCATCCAATAGTGGTTCCCAACCATTCTTCTAATGAAGTTTAAAACAAATAATATAATAAGGATGATTCAAGTAATATATATCAAGGCTATGGAAGCTTTATTGATAGTATATCAATGCTTAGAGTAGAATCAAAGGTATCTTTGTCGAATCTATAGACATCTAGCTAGCAATAGAGCAATGTCCAGCTTCTCAAAACCTTCTACTTAAAAGATAATTTTTTAAAGGTAAAGATACCTCAAATTTTATCTAATCTTTGTTAAAAATCTCATAACAAGGGAAAATAATCTTCACATAATCACACATAATCTAATAAATGAGAAGTGTTATTATGTTGTGTGATTGTATTAAAACCTCTTTCAATTCTCTATTTTGTTCATTTCTTCTTATAAAATTAATTTTTTTATGACAGTTAAACCATAAATTCTAGGTTCTCAAATACTTAGAAGTATTTCCCCATCGAGCCACCATTTTTTGTACTAACACGCTCAAACTTTAAAAATCTTAATACCTTGAGATTTGAGCTAAAATTATTTCCACATTCTATTTAATTTTGTGCTACTATCTAAAAATATATTTATTTATTTTAATTTGATTTAAATTTAAAAATAATTTCAATATATTTAAACATGTTGTAGGTACAAAGGAAAATTTAACATAGAAAAAGAGGTATTCGATATATCAAATAATTTTTTGGTGTATAGAAAAGAGATAAGTTTTGTTTGGTGAAATTTTCTTGCATGTACATTTTTTTAGAAGTGACTAATCAACATTTTTAATGCAATATTTGAGAGATCAAATCAAATTAGATTAGGCTAAAACAATTTCTAAAGGAATAAAAATGTTAGAGGATCACTATTGTTTAATATTTAAGATTTCATTAGTTTATAATCAAAATAAAGTGTCACATGAAATCACCTTACCATATAGATTTTACAGTTTTTATAACTAATTTTCTATCATTTTCATAGTTGATAAAACTGACTATCAACACCATTTCATGATGAAATTTGTACAATTAAATAAAATTATGTAATTCTAAAAAAAATCATGCAAATAAATAAATATAAGGAGAATACATTGATCTAAGATTTATAGTAAAATTATTTTTTAATTAAAAGATATGGCTCCACAAAATCAATATATTAGGTAGATTTGACAATTTTTTTACTCAACCAAATAAATTATTTCAACCTAGATAATATTATTTAAGCTAAATAATATTTTTTTAAACTTGAAATATTTATTTAATTTTCATGAAAATTTAGAGGAACAAGTCAACTAAATCTATTTTTAAGTGAATATTAATTGTTAAAAAAATAAAGCATATAATTTAGATGAATATTTAATGCAAATTTTTATTTATTTATTTAATTTATTTTTAGTAGAAATTAAATTAGATCTATACTTCAATCTTCATTTGAACTATGCATTAGTGGTTTTGGTCTAATTAATTTTATTATTAATTATTGTATTAAACTTATTACTATTTAGAAAGATGTTAGAAGACAATTAACAAGTTTAAAAAATCTTCATAGATATTTTGAGAGTTTTTTTAGTGTTCTACTTTTTCAAATTTTTATGTTCATTTTAAAGAATTTATATTAAATTGATAATACTATAATATATTTATGCATGTATTTTTTTGTAGTGATTAGATTAAATAATTTGTTAGTCTTGTCAATTCTTTAGTTATAGATCATATTTAGAATCTACTAGTGACATAAGATGTGTCAAATGATCTGGTACTAACAACATATTTGACTAAAATCTTTAAATCTAACTGTAATGATTTATTTAGACTCTTTACTACGTTTTTTGGTGATCTGTGCTTATAGTTAACTTATGACATACATTGTTTAATTATGCATACTTTATTTGATATAGAAAATCAATTTAGAAGGGTTTATTCTTTAACATAATCATAAAATCCCTTCTTTTCTACCCTATTCTTCCCTATTTTTTATGTTTTTTATGAGCTATTATTATTTTAGTATAACATCATTATAAATATATTTTCTTGGGTGTTAATTTGATCACTGACTCTTGACGGGATCAAATTCACATGTTGTTATTTTACCATTTAGTTAATGAAAAACTCAATACCCCACAACTCATATTTTATAGTGATTTTTTATTCAACAATCTTAAAGCATTAAAGGCTACCTCATAATATTATTTCATGTGTATAAAAATCACATCAAAAAAAATATCTAACACTAGAATGAGGGCCTCTTGTGATTAATTTTCATCTAATGCATCATTTTATTTTAATTGCTTATTAAAATTTAAAAATTTAAAAAAAAATAGAATTTAGAAAGTTCAAAATTAAAAAATATGTCTTCTCTTGATGAATCACCCATAAGCACTCCAAATATTCAACATGATTTTCCAGATTATCTATTTATTTTCTTCCTAATTTTCAAAATAATAGCAAAAGATCTACTGAAGAACATCTTGTTGCTTACAAATACACTATGAATGTTTTGAATGTAAAATTTAAAGATGTAGCTTGTAAATTATTTCTTTTTTACTTTAGAAGAAGAATATTATGATTTATTTTTAGTCTTGGTGAATCACTCATAAGCATTCTAGGTATTCAACATGATTTACCAGATGATCCATTTATTTTTCTTTCTAATTTTCAAAACAATAACACAAGAACTTATGAAGAACATCTTATTGCTTATAAATATGCTATGAATATTTTGAATGTAAAATTTGAGGATGTAGCTTGAATTTTTTTTTTTTTTTTTTTAAAAAATTTAGAGTAAGAAGCTTAGGATTGGTTTTTAGGCTTGGAACATAATTCTATTACTAGTTGGAAGAGTTTTGAAGATCAATTTTTTGTTTCAATTTGATCAAATAATTTATGCATGTGTTTTGCTAAAATAATTTATTATGATCAAAAGAGAACTTGGTGAGATAATTATATATTTTAATTTTATAATTTAAAATGATTATTATAAATTTTCAGTCAGTCATAGACCTTCTAAAACAATGGTTTTAGTATTTACATATTTTGGATATATTAACCTCCACTTTTGTGAGAATGTCTATAGTAAATACTTTTTTTTTAGTTTATGTAAAATTTATTCAGATGGATAATATATTATCATGAAAAATAAAGGTCAAGTGAAGGATCTATTCTCTTTACAAATTGTTATTCTAAATAATCACAAAGCTTAATATCCGATCATTGTTCCAATGGAAACCTTTCCATATGAGAAAGTTGATCATAAAGTTTTTACTTTTAAAAATCAAGATATGATTGAAGAGGAAGAATATATTTTAGATGATGATGAATACATTAAAAATTAAAATCCATAAAAATGTAATCAACACATGTCAAAAGAAGTAAAAGAAAATGTCTGTTTATTAGATTATTCAAATCTTAAAGACTTGGTATTTATTTAACCTCTTACTCTAAACATCATATTCATAAAACTTCAGATACATAAATGTATTATTTATGTTTGGAAATAATTTGAGGTAAAATATTTATATATTAATCTTTATTCTAATTTTAAAATTAAATAAGATTATGTTGAATGCATGCATGCATATTATTTTGGGTTTAAAAGAATGAAACTAAACAAATTATTGAAGGAATACAAAGATGTTTTTTCATATTTGAGGATTTTAATTGGAATAAATTTGCTTTCATTACAGAGTGGGAGATATTTTACACAAAGTTTCCAAACCCATCCTCCCAATTTTATTTGGAATTATTTTTTTAGACTAGAGTAGATTAGCTTTTATTCTTAATTAAGTTTTCCTTTTAAATAATTGGTTTTAGTAAATAAGTTCATCATGACCATTCATCCACTTTACATAATTTCTCACAGTTGAAAATTATTCACATTTATAAATATTTATGGGATTCTCATGAGGTATTTGAAGCTTGGAATCAAGATATGTGTCATAATTAAATTCAAAATTTATTTGAATAAAATATATTTATTAGATTAATGAAAATTCTTTTGATATTTTCACGTAAATTTTAGAAATACTTATCATTTTGAAATATCAATTATACATTTTCATGTTTAAAATTTGTTTGAGAGATAATAAATATTTATAAAGGTAAAATATGATTGAAATATCTGATTTACAATGAATTTTATTCCTAAACACTCAGTCAATAGTGGTTCATAACCCTTTTTCCAAGAAAATTCAAAAACAAATCATGGAAAAATGATGATTCAAGTAATCTCTATCTAAGATATGAACACCTGAATGATAGTATATTAATGTTTAGAGTGGAATCAAAGGTATCTCCATCAGAGTTGTGGATACTTGGCTGGTAGTAAAATAATGCTTAGTTTTTCAAAATTTTGTATTTAAAAGATTTTTTTTTTAAGATAAAGAGACCTCAAATTTTATCTATTTTTTCTTAAAACTCTCATAACAAGAGGAAATAATATTCACATAATCTAACACAATATGATAAATAATAAGGTTTAATATATTGTATGATTATGTTTAAGTCTCTTTCAATTCTCTATTTTATTCATTTCTATTTATAAAGTCTATTTTTTTTATGATAATTAAACCAAAAATTATATGATCTTAAATACTCAGAATTATTTCTCCACAAAGTCACCATTTGTTGTGTATCAACATGCTTAATATTTAAAAAACTTAGGATCTTGATATTTGAGATAAAATAATTTTCACATTCTTATTTGTGTGTGTGTGTGTGTGTGTGTGTGTGTGTGTGTGTGATTCAAATTTAAAAAGAAATATAATATATTTTTAAAAAAAATTAGGTATAAAGGAATGATAAATACATTAAAAAAAGAGGTTTTAAATATATCAAATAAATGTTTTGTGTTTTGGTGACAAAATTGTGCATGTATAACTTTACAGAAATGTTTGATCAACATTTTTTAATATAATATTTGAGAGATCAAATCAAATTAAATTCAAATAAAGTAATTTGTGAAGGAATAAAAATATTATAAGATCTCAATGATTTAATATGTGAAATCACATTAGTTTTCAATAAAAATATATGGTCACATAAAATCACCCTACTAGGTAGATTTTACCATGTTCATAACTAATTTTTTGTTATTTTTACAGTTGACAAAACTAAATGTCAACACTATTTCATGATGACATTCACATAATAAAATAAAATTATATAATTATAAATATTTTCATGAAAATATAAAATTATAAGGAGAACAAATTGGTCCAAGATTTACAATAAAATATATTTTAACTAAAAGATATGACTCCAAAAAATTAACGTATAATATAGATTTGATAATTTTTGTATTTTGCCAAATAAATTATTTCAAATTTGATAATATTATTTAAGATAAATAATATTATTTAAAGTTAGAAATATTTATTTAAAATTAAAAAATATTAACTAAATCTCATGTAAATTAGGAGGAACAAGTCAACTGAATTTATTTTTAAGTAAATATTAGTTATTAAAGATAAATAAAGCATGCAATTTGGATGAATATTTAATACAAATTTTTATTTTTAATTTAATTTATTTTATTAGGGATTAAATTATAACTGTAATTCACTCTTTGTGTGAATTATGCATTAGTGGCTTTGGTCCACTTAGTTATATTATTAATTATTATATTAAATTCATTATAATTCAGAAATATTTTAGAAGACAATTAACAAGTTTAATAAATGTTCATGGATGTTTTGATTTTTTTAAATTGTATACTTCCTCATATTTCTATGTTTATTTTAAATAACTTATGCATGTATTTTATTACAGTGATTAGATTAAACAATCTATTAGTCTTGTCAATTCTTTAGTTGTAGATCATATTTATAACTTGCTAGTGACATAGGATGTGCCAAACAATTTGGTAATAGCAACATATTTGATTTAATCATTTAATCTAACTTTAATTATTTCCTTAGACTCTTATTATGTTTTTTATGATATGTGCTTATAGATAATTTATGATAAACATTGGTTAATGATGCATGATTCATTTAGTATATAAAATTAATTTGGAAGGATTTATTCGTTAAAACAATCATAGAACTCCTTATTGTATACCTTATTCTTCTCTCTTTTTTATATTTTTTTAATCAGATATTATTATTTTAATATAACATCATTTTAAATATATGATCTTTGGTATTAATTTGATCACTTGGATAAATTTATCTTGATGGGATATAGGTCACATGTTGTTATTCCACTACTTAGTTAATTAAAAACCTAATACCCTCATGCCTTGGAGTGAATCTTTCTTCACCAATCCTAAAATGTTAGAGACTGCTTCATAAGGTTTCTTGGTGTGTATGGAAATGAAATCAACAATTGGCATCAAATTAATACCCAAGCCTTCATATCCTTAGCCAAATTCTATAAATAAATTACCTTTCAAGGAGCTCTAAGTACCTAAAGTATGTTTGAGCTTGCCCAGTGGATTCAAAATTCAACAAAATCACTCTTTACACAAAATGATAATTTGAATAAATCAGGGCTCATTATGTTCTTTGTTGAAGAATAATTGAACACTCTCTTTCCTTTAAGTTCATATAAAGGGAGCTTTATTTGATTACCTCATAGTTCAGTAATGGAGGTCTATATCTGGATTGTAAAAATTAAGGCAATATTTTCTTTGTAATAGTCATAATTTGTTGTAACCAACATGCCCTATTTTTTATAATTTAAAATGTGGACCCTCTTTTATCTTTAAAATTTTCTTGTTTAGATATAGTTTTGGAATAAATCAGTATAAGTCTAAATTGGATGTCATTATTTTGGTGTTTGAGTTTCTTTTTCAGTATGAGGTCTTGATCTGATCCTAAGTTGGTTGAGTGTTCCCATAGTTATTCTAATATTTTTTCTTATTCCTAAGTTTAAAAGTCTAAATGCACATATCTATTGAAGTTATTATATATAACTAATTGACTTTTGGTGATATGGCATTCATATTCTTTCTAGTTTTATGGACTAATTGAGATAACTTATTTTTCTTATCCAATGTTTTTTGTTCTTCAAAAAATAATTCCAAACCCATGGGGCCATCTTACCAAAGGTTAATTGTTCTAGCTTAGAACATTTCCCTTACATCAAAAAATAATTTCATACTTAGTCATTTTGTCAAAGTTTCCTTACATAGACCGCCATAGCACATATTTCTTACACTTAGATAAATCATAAATTTTAAGAGTGGTAAGGAAGTTCAAACTTCAATGGCTAAGGCCATAATGTCTATATCCCACTAAATCATGGTTGAAATGCAAAAGATAAGGAAAATAAGTCATAGGTACATCAAAATCAGACATGTGGCAAAGCATATGACTTAGTGAAATGACTAAGAGGTGAAAATAAATAGGATTACGTCACATGTAGGCATATTACTTGCTTGATACTAAAAGGGGCCTAAGATACTTAGTGTTAAATTCAAACCCAATATAAGAGTGAGGATGGGATAAGTGTCAAGATATGAATAAAGTAGATATGAAATAAAGAAAATAAAATACGTAAGGATGCATCCCAAGAAAACTATAAGGATGTATCAATCATTTTAAGGATGACTTGATACCTAGATCAATTTTATTCCATAATCTAAGGATAAGGTTTGTATGTCTTGATTGAGTGACAAATGGATAAGTGTCATGATCCTAAGGAAATAGACTACGACACTTATTTTTAATTTGGTGAAAAAATAAAATATAATATGGTGGACCCCAAAGCATTATGGCTAGATATTTGTTTTATTTCAAGAGGACTACACAATCAAATATAATGATGAAGCACCATGTAGCTAGCCCCTCATCCATTCATAGTGCCACAAAATTAGAAAGGGGTTTGTGCTCCCCACATTGCCTATGCATAGTAGTTCCATCAAATATGATTCTCAATGAGTCTTATGTCAACTTTCATATGTTTAACCTCATTGACTAATCATTGAAAACCTAAAAAATCCTACCATGATCATTAAGATGTAGTCCACATCAGGCGTCTCTTCAAGGCTCCTTAGTGGGCCATGGAATTTTGTTTCATATTATCTATTATAGGATGAGGAATATTTTGATATAATTCTGTTACACCATTTTAAGCCATGATGTCCAGAATATCTTGTGCCTCTTCAAGGCAAGACCCATCTCTCCCTTCTATATATACTACTTCCTACTATGTTAGAAGAGTTGACTCTATTTGCAAATAGATATTGTTATAATAACATAAAAATAATTTTATATGTAAATGCATATAATAACCTTGAAATTATTCCATTTTATTTTTATTTAATGGATCAATACTAATGTTATATGATTGTAACATATTCTTTTCTATAGAGTTTATGCATTAACTAGGATGTGTATTTATTATTTTAGTTAGTTCTTTGATTCCTTTCAATTTATTTGAAGTTTGTAAGAATTTATATGTAATCAACTACAGACATGTGTACAATTCATTAATTAAATAAATCTTATAATTAAGCATTTATCTTTCCTCTTCAGACTCTCTCTCCCTATGTGACTAAAGGCTGATCTATAATGAAACTTAGCATACAATGGTACAACTATAGATAAGCATGTTATGGTCTTGGAAGCATTTGTATTCCCTTTTAATCAAAAGACTTTCTTTTTGTCTTAGCCTCTCTCTTTGCATGTTTATTTTGAAATAAATGATCTTTCCCTTCTTTTGTAAATTGTAAAGTGAAGCAAAGTAGAGATGTGAAATTCAATTTATTGTAATTGGTATTGCTATAAGTTTAGAATTCTCTTAAGTTAGTGATAAAATTAGTCTTGGACCTCTGGTGGTAGCATTACATCTCTTAGAGATCTATTTCAAGTAGGCTATCTAATGGATCCTCATACCTGCATCTCATGCCCTATATTGTCTTAACATTAATCCTAAAATGAGAGGATTTAAGTCCCCCATTTGTTCTTGGAAATTGCTTAGTGCATCTAATTTAATGCATACAACTAGTAAGGAGAAATTATATTGAACAACACATATGAGATCTCATATTAATAACCATATTATTATTATCAATATTAACTTATAAATTAATATGTAGACTCAGTCGATTCAAATATATAAACACCACATATTAATCTTAACTTAAATGGGACATTGTTGATAATTAATAACTTTAGTATTTAAAGGAGTAAGAACCATTTACACTCCTAAAATAAAAAATCCATCATTTAGATAGTTATATCCTTAAATACTTAATCAATAGTTATACCAAGAAATTTAAAATTAATTCAAAAATACTCAAATGTTATAGTTGTTAAAAACCACTACATCTAATAATTTCACTTAGTAGAAAGATAAATTTATCGTACAATAATTATAATGGTTTGGACAACAACATATTTACCATTAAATTTTTATACCATCAAAGAATATACTATTCTTTTAGTTTAA
The DNA here is from genome assembly GCA_037957365.1 of Torreya grandis. Lineage (NCBI taxonomy): Eukaryota > Viridiplantae > Streptophyta > Pinopsida > Cupressales > Taxaceae > Torreya > Torreya grandis. Next base: position 2,372,595 of record JARHVA010002561.1, on the reverse strand, counting down.
ACAGAAAGACCTACTCAAAATTTACTATATAGCTAGATATTAAAATTTTAAATAAAGAAATCCAAATGACTTATACATGTTTTCTAACTAGTTTATCATGTTAAATCAACAATAACTTCATCTTATAACATAATCAAGGAAAGGAATCAATTTTTACACAAAACTAGGAAAAGTGCATTAGTCCCAAAAAATAATGACAATTCTTCATAAAAATATACAAGTGTACTAAATTAACAAGTTCCAAAATAACCATCTTAATCAAATAAATAAACTGATATAGTCATAAAAAGGAAACTAATGTCACCAATGAGTGACCACCTTAATTAATCAGTCCAACTGTATAATTCCCACTTATTTTCTATGTTGCAAATAGAGGACAACTACAACTATTCAATAATAAGATAAAAATATATAGCTCATGAACAAGCCAAAATAATAATAATAATAATAATAAATCCTTTATGCCAATTGGTAACCAATAATCAATTTAGTAATGTCATATTATGGTTACAAGTTCCAAATAACACAAGGATAACTCATTAAAGCAAGAATACAAAGTATTATGACATGAATTTGTTATTGGTAAGTAAAAAAAGTTTATTTAACAATCGCAAACTAAGGTATAATAATAAATCTCCTACATTACTATGTATTTATACCATAATTAATTAACATCTAAAGCTTGTGCCTTTCACAAGTGTAAATATGTATATAGAAATCCAAAGTAATTAATTAAAAACCAATCACGATCTAGATCTTATTTGATTTTTCATATGTAATAACTTGACAATGAATATGGGTATGATTGAGTAAATTGTGTAATGTTTTATGCCAATCATGATAAGAAAATCATCCATATTATAACGAATTCAATTCATAATTAAAATAGTTTAATCAAATATTTTGAATAAAATTTTAATAACCAATCATGAAAAGGAAGTCAACCCTTAATTTCAATGACTTAGATTCCTTCTTAATAGGTAATGATAATATTTAATCAAGTCAATAATAACCAAATAATTTTAAAAAGTCCTCAATAACTAATAAAAATATTTAATAAAAAATATGCAAACACCATCATTGGCTTAAAAGTGCCTATAATGTAATGCATAGTTTTATACAAGAAATATTTTACAACAAGAATCTTAATGATTTTCCAAAATGCATTTCCAACACAAAGGAGACATAATCTAAGATGAAGGCAATCCATATGCAAAATTAATAATGGAAATAAGCAATTTTTTCATCAAAATAAGCCCAACCATATAATGAGTCCCTACCCACCCCAACTATTAGTTGGAGAGTGGAGTAGATCACTCTACATCGATCCCATGATATAAATATTTATATCCATGATAAACTATAAATGAGATCCTAAGTTTAAGCTAGGGTTTTAGAACAAGAAAGACCAAACAACAACCTAAAAATCATAGGCACTCAATGGTATTCAACATTTAGCAAGGTAGGTTATATTAAAGCAAACATCAACTCAAAGAGAATAGCAAACAACCATTTACCTCTATAATAACCAGTCAAGTAAACATACTTGAAAATGAATAGAATACACACATGAAGCTAAATAATTAGTATGATAAATCACCATACACTATCCCAATCAATTTTGACCATAAAATTAAATCATTTAGCTCATCTGTATGCCATCTAAGGGTGAGATGGAGCAAGATCAACCTCACCTAACAAAGGGTTTCCTTATTTTCCACATTATGTAATAAAATCAAGTTTATAAATAGAAAAAATAATGAAGGATTCTAAGAAGAATTCCAAGCCATAAAATTGATTTTCCTCCATAGTAAAATTTGAACATTTTAATTATACATTAAGATAAAAATATAAATTACTTTTTCTCAGCAATGACTAACTATGTAACAATCCCTTCTTGCTCCTTTTTTATCCTTTCTTCTTCATTTTTCCCAAACCACACACCACACACCTTTCAATTTACCACAAATCCATTTTAATTGCATAAGATGCAGTTTCAACTAGAAAAACAATCCAATTATTCACCCATAAAACTTTAGTTGTGTATTTCACAATAAATGGCATCACCATGCCTAAAATTTTGCATGTATGCCAATAAATCTCAAACCCTAATTTCCATCCAAATCCTAGCCTATTTGAACGCTAAAAATGCATGCACTGAATGAACCCTTGACCTTCTAGAAAACATAATCATCAATTAGGTACGAATGTCAACTAAAAAAAAATATTATTTTAATAATTTCCAAACCAAATTAAAAAGTGAATTTGATTACAATAATCATGACCTAATTCCAAAGTGACTTATTATATTATGTCATGGTCAAGTTTCAATGACTTACACTATGACACCATTGCCCTATCTTAAATAGAATATATAATTAAATGGCATTCCAAACCTTAGAATTTAATATGAATTAGTTTCAAGAACATTATAAAATATTTTATAAGTCAAAATGACCTTTAACATTCATTTTATGATAGTAGTCTAAACCTCATAAACTAGTTTCTCATACTTTAGGCCTAGTCCAAGTCAAAATGTCAAATGTTCCACTCAATAACTAATCCCTAATTACTTTATAAAAACAAAACAAAATAGACATAAAAAGACTACAATAAATGAAAAATTGACTACAAATAATAATCAATTACTCAAATAATTAACCAACTGCATAAATCAAAGAAAACATTACAATATGGGTCTAATCATAAGAGACATGTAAATAGGTATCAAGATACAAGGTATAGATATCATTCATAATTTAACGTATATAAAGCTTAAGCTCAAATTTTAATAACATATTCCACTTCCCAACCTATCTCATATCGAGGAAACACTTACATTCATACAAAATAGCATCAACAGTACTTGTACATTAAAGCTCAAAATGAATCTAATACAGTAACTAAATATAATAAAATAACATGTCATAAAAAAATATAATGTATATACAAACTCATGCATTTATCCCATAGTTATTATTACATCTAAATAATACTCAAATAATAATAATAATAATAATAATAATAATAATAATAATAATAATGAAACTATCAAGTCTAAATGGTCATGGCAATCTTATATAACTTAGTTGGAAGCCCATCGAATCTTAGAGCCTTATCACCTTTTAAGTATCAAAACTTCGTCAAGATATATCTCACTATCCATATAAGTCACCTACTCAATAGAAATTTTCTTTGGGATAATTATAGAGCATATGATTCTATGTAGTTCAATTATATTATTAGATCCATCTAAGTGAAGGGAGAATATTAAAAAGATAATAAAACATCTTTAATTTCTTTGATATATTTAGAAACCACACCCCCAATATCAACATCTTTGATCTTTTCTCTAGTATGTTTTCCCTTAAATATTATAAATAATTACTTAGTCAATTTATCACCTAGCTTAAGGAAAGTCAATCTTTCTCTTATTTGAGCACCTTTAGCATGTATTGTTAAACCATTCTATGATATGTTTAATTTGTGTCAAGGCATTAAGAAGATTAACATTAGAAGGATCATTTTAATCAAAGCTTTAGCATTTAAAGGATTTTCTTTAACATATCTATAAATTTTCCCTTTTCTTTTAGATTTGGCTTCATCAAAGGTTCTCAAAATATTTCTATTAAGGTCAATGCACTAGTTCCAAGTAACAATAGTGTACAAGAAGGTAGACATAGCCTTGGTTAAGGACCAGGAAGTCCTAAGTCCATCTAGTAAATCATCATCTATAAGGTGAGACACATTAGTCTTATACAGTCCCTTCCACTCATCCTTTTTATGCCTATCAAAATTCCTCAATTCAAATTTCATTTCAATGGGATGATGGTCCAATGAAGTAAATGGTAAAACTTTCAATTGATTCTCACCATCCAAAAGTTACACTATAAATTGATCTTTATTAACATATAACCTATCAAGTATAGATTAAAATATATTGTACCACCCTGGTTATTGCATCATGTATACCATATTCCTTTACTAATGCCTTTATACTCAGGTAATGGATCAAAATGTTTGTGAATGCACTTCATCTTAGACCCAAAAAAAGTCTCATTACCCTTCCATCTTGATGGACTACCACCATACTTATCTTACCTCTCCTCAATCATGTTTAAATCACCCCAAATTACCCATCGAATTTCATCTAAATTTAAAATAATCCAATTATAAAACTTAATTATATCCTTGTAGTCATTTTAAGAAAATCCTAAATTGTTGCTCATTGTGTTTAATACATACCCAAAAAACTCTCTAAAATGGTGAAATACCATTATTAATAATATCATATTCACATTTATTTTTAATTAAGATAGATGTTTTTCTTTTACCTCCAATATGGTTTGTATAAAATTACACAGCATTAGACCAAACATAATTCAAAACAAACTCAAGACCAATTCCAAGTTTTTTAACCTCTTGCATAAAAAGAATTTTGTCTCTAGAATTCTTATTTTTTTACAATGGATCTCATGTCCTAAGATTACCCTAAAATTCTAGCTGAGAATATTCCTAAACAAGGAAATTTTTTAAACTATGATGAGGGTTTATACCCCTTTATTTTGGTGTAATCTATTAAAACATGAAGGAATTTTGTAATCCTTGTTATTTTTTTTAGAATCTTTATTATTTATGAATTATATATCACCTTAGTATTTTACACTTGGAAAACTCAGACCTTGGTTATTCCTCTTATTTATATACCTTCCTACTTCTGCAAGTCTTGCATTTTCTCTCTTGTGCCCCTTGACCTATCTCTTAGTTTGACCAATATTATTTTGATGACCCAAGCCTTATATCTTTCTTAAAATGCTTAATACTTACCTATTTTATTCCTCTACATGTTTTGATCATTTACCTATTTTCTTTCTCCTTGGACACTTTTATTCTGAATAAACACCTACATCAACATAAATGTTGTACTCTAACTCAAGTGTCCAATGCCTTAAAATTCATCTAATTTTTAAATGAAACATATCCTAATGGTTGACCTAAGTGATATTATATGTTATATTATATAAAGTGATTAGTATGAATATAATATCAACCCTCATCCATTACTTACCTATAAACTTCATACTTACTCATTGGTAAACTTACCAAAAGCATTCAATCAAGCACTCAAGTGAGTAAAGATTACCTATTTTCTCCTATTTACATATCAGTAATAGGGACAACATATCTACAAGTCTAAAGTATTGAAATGGTATCCCAAGAGCCTAATTTTATAGATTAAAAGATAGATCATTATTGTACTTCCTTTCCACATATTTCATGATTCACACACAATCAAACACATAGGGTAGAACTAAATAAGTTTGAGGCCCTCTACAAAGTATTGGTTATGTAGGTAGCTCCATTAATAGAGGGGTCTTTGAGGAATCTCAACACCATGTTCCCAACAATCCATTTTTTCCCATGACCACTATGAATATGAATAACTAGGGTTTTATCATTTGACAAGGAGCGACAATCCATGACCCAAATATGAATACACCAGAGTGAAGATGATGAAAAGCCCAAAAGTATCTAGATGGTCAAATCCTATTTCAATAGGTATTCAATAATATATACCTAAATTTAAACTAGACATTAGCATTGACATAATTTTCCTAGGATAACATAAGTGTTTGTGACAACAAAGGTACTAAATCCAAAATTTGGTGACTATTCCCCCATTCTACTTTCTACTTGTTCCAAATCTAGATATGTATTAGCATTAAAACTAGTTAATTATCTTGTTTTCATTATCGTTGAAATATCTAATATAGTTATACTTTTCATTTTTAGCATATTCAATATAATAAATTTGGTATATGTTTTATCTGAGTTTTATAATTAATTAGACCACTATAGATATATTTCACCCTTATGCTTATTCATTTCTATATTTTTAACCATGTCTATCCTAATATAATCCGCATCCATAAAATTAGGGTTAAACATATGGTGAACCCAATATTTTGAGATTTAAACCATGGGTCAATTAGGGTTTTATGATCATTTCTATTTATAATCCCCAATTTCTATAAATATGTGCAATATGGATGAATCTATCACCAATTTTGGGTTCCAATTTATAGTAGTTTTTGTGGTTTTATATATTACCTGTCTTGTTAAATAGTTTAAGCAAATTCATAAACATCATGTGAGGGTTTTTAAATAGATACATCACTTGATCTCTCTTCATAATTATTTTTTTAATATTATAGATCTGGTATCTAGATGATAATATGTATGCTCTCAACCACTTATTATACCTAATCCTTATTTTAATGATAGCTACCATCCTACACCCATTATTCAACCATAGATTATATTTGATCCCACATTCCATGTTGTTACTACTCAAAGAGATAAGGTTGTTCAACCTAATTTCCTTCCTATTAATATACAATAAGTGCTTCTTAATCTTAACCCTATGATAAAATTTAAGGGATATGATCTTGTTGACCAATTGAGAAATATACATGCTAAAATTTCAATCCTTGAGCTCCTAAATCAATCCATTATTTACAAGTATATCCTATATGAGGCATTTAGCTTGAATAATCTCTTAAGGAAGGTTGTATGGGGAAAATTTAGGCATAATATCTTTGTTTGGGATTAAACCTTCCATCACACCTTGATTTAGCAACCTCATCTTTGACTCTAACTCCTCAATTTGCTTGGCTATGTTTTATTGGAAAAGTTTCTCTTGAATTTCATAGGAATCATCATGTGTATAAGAAATACATGAGGGCTGACATGGGATACCATAAGTTTCTTGATGAGAGGTAGGAGGAACTTTCAAAGGAAAAAATTCATTCACCACTTCACACTCCTTATCAACCAAACTACCATCGTATTCTTTCCCCATGATTCTACTATCTTACTCCAGCTTAGGATGTTAGGATTAGAAGTCTTTTCTTGAGGAAGGATGGGAGGGGTTAGTCTAGAATGAAGCTCCTTCTCAACTTCAGACTCTTTTTCAAGGCTTTTTTCCTCTTTATTTCCCTATGACTCCACTATTTTACTCCAGATTAGGATATTAGGACTAGAGGTCTCCTTTTGATATGGTGGGGATTTATTATGAGAGGGCAATGGGGGATTGAACTCCAATTCCTTTGATACCATCATAGACTACTACATATGAATATTTTCCATTTCAATTTGCCTATCAACATTAGATTTAAACATAAGGTTTCTCTTTTCAATTCTCTCCTCTAACTGATTAGGAAAAGGATGACATTGATAGGCTTGATTTGGCTCATGAGTGGGGGTCATGTATGGCTAGTAGGAAACTTGGGGAAGTGGATATGAAGGATGATAGGTATGGTGAGTTTTCCTTTGATGAACTCCTATCCTATCCTCTAAGTAATAAACTAGACCACTCACATCAAACATCTCACTTGTGAGCCTTTGCCAATTAGCTCTCTCAATAAGTACCCACTCTCTTTTGATCAACTCTAATGCTTCTCTCACCCTATGAATAAGATGACTAAGAATATATAGACCATATCCCCTTTGAGTATCAATATGAAACATATACCTTTCATATCCTAAGAGTGTCTTCTTGAAGGTGGAAATGGGTTGGCTTGAGGAGTGGATAAGTTAACTAGGAGCAAGACATGGAGAAGGTTGATTGTAGGACTAATTACTTCATGCATGGGTTGATAAAGATCATATTTGAGCTGATGAAACTCATATTGAGGTTGGTAAGGATCATGACAAGATTGACCAAGGACTTGTTCATATTGATAGGGAATGGCACAAGCTTTTAATGTCTCACCAACTTGTATAGAACAAAACTCAACCCCAAAGTCAGCCATAACTTCATTTAAAGTAATAAAACAAATAAAAAACATTGCTAAAAATATTTAAAGGATAAATTGGACTAGATGACCAGTTGATTTATCTTTGGAATCACCACTGATGCTTTGATAGATTCCTCCAAAGGCTGATTATTGAGAGATAACACCAAAAAACTCTCAACTTCTTGGACCAAGAGTCCCATCGAGTATGCCAAAAACTATTGTCACTTGGATTTTCACCCTTTACATAAATTTAAAATCTCTCCTCATCCAAGTGTCATAATGGAAACACCTCTAGGCTTTTGGGTAGCCTAATGATGAGGTGAATCTCTAGATAGGGATAGCTTCCTTGATGTACCACTTTGGATTGCAACTACACTTAACTTGGGGGGCTGAAAAGGGAGAAGGATAACTAAAATAAAAATAATATAATGGAGGTGATACAAAAAATAACATGATGACATCAAACCATATGCATGTTACACTTAAAATCAAAAGACAAACCAAACATACACTTCTCCAGTCTTTATCTTGTCACATCAATGTTACATTATGAGGTTATGGATGAATGTGCAAAGCTAGGAGGAATATAAAAGAGGCCTATGAGGGAAATAATGAATAGGATAACTCAATAAATATTATATATTTCCTATAACACTTCACATACCCTACAATAAGAATCTTTCCAACTGTAAATAGATGATAAAATGAACTAACATGCTAAGTAATCCATAGTCTTCACTTATGCAAAATCAAACATTAAAAATGAACACAATAATAAAATTCATGGAGGAAGTAAAAATAAGTATTATTATTGATAAAAATGTATAAATTTGATTAGGGATTCACCATACTCAAGTGGAGCATCCAATATAATGCCAAAATAGCTAGTTCCTATAGAACTTAAGAGAGGGAGGAGAAGAGAGAAGTTCAAGGGCCACAAGGACACTTTTAAACCTAATAAAATCAGTTATTTATTAATTATAAGAGGATTTGGTATGAACCAATAAATTTTAGGAGCTAAAAGTGTCAATATAAGTCATAAACTTCATGAAAAGTTGTATGAAACTCCTCATTCTGGCTCAAAAAAATTGCCTACATGATTATCCCCATTTGAATACCTTATAACTAACTGGTACTAGGTATGATGAGTGGAATTAATTTTAAATACATAATTAATGTCTCTTCATCCATTATTTTCAATATTGGTCATTTGGAATGACTTGGAGAGGAGTAATCATCATCTATTATCATGAAAACTACTCTTCCATGCACCCTGCACACTTTTCATGAAATTTGGATTTATTTACTCATTAAAATATATGGGATGAAGTTAATTACACTTTTAAATACCATAAATTTACTTATAATCACGAAGGACACCTTAAAAAGTTATTCACTTTAAGTTTTGACACTTTTCCCTAGCTTGTTCATTAGGCCAATTTTGACTCGCTGAGTTGAAAAACCTAATTTAGATACTTAGAAGTTTCTCCTTAGAATAAAATGGAAATATTGAGTTACTAAAATTCTTCATCTTCATCCCAAAATTTATTTCACATTTATAAACCTATTTTAGCCTACACAACATAAAAAATGTAAAAAATATCATGTTTATCACCCGGTCCATACAAGTCCATATAGACAAAGAGCATGGTGGAATCCTAAGGGAATCCTCTATAATTTAAAATCATAATTCATGCCATTATAATTAATTTGGGTACATATCTAGCCTCATCTTCCCAATCAGGTCTCTACAAGGGTTTCAAAGTAGTTTAAGCCCTTAAGCTTTGTTAATAAAGGTTTCACATCCAAAATTCAAAAAAAATCTCACTAAATTAATTTTAAAAGACCCTATTAACATCCTTGATATCATTATATTCCCATTCATAACCTCAAGGTACATGTGAGCATCTAAAACTATCCTATTGAGCTTGCTTTTACAATTTTTGCATGCTTGAGAGAGTTTTGGGCTCAAAAAATGGTTTTTTCAGGGTTTCTTTGACTTTAAAAAGATTCAAAACCTCTATAATAACTCCAAAAAAATTATATAATAGGTTTAAATGCATATCTAAGGTTAGCACTAAAAGTGACCTTCCATTTGATCTCTAAGCCTAATCCTTGCTCTTAAGGATCACTATAAATTTTGGTGTTTGGATATTTCTATTTGATTTCCTTTAATTACACAATCTTATAAAATTTTATTTTGACCCAATAATCATGCCTCAATGGTTTTGAATGTTCATATTATGACAGGAGTGAAGATGGCTCTCCATTTGGACTTAAGCTTCACCATGCACAACAAGCCTGTCTGCAACTTTTGTAGATTTAGAACTCCAATGTGAAATTATTTATTATATGAAATATTTTTCATGTTTTAAAATGTGTAATTCAACTCCACACACCTTTCCTCAATGTATAAATATTTCTATGTTCACCTCATTATCTCTTTTTGCCAAGACTACAAAATCTATGTATGAGGGAAGTGCCCTCTGTCTGAGACAAAATAGAGGGCACTTCCCTTATTTGTCTAGACCAAATAAATATTTAAATGGTATTTCCAAGTTTAAAATAATTTTTTTTTTAATTTTCAACCCCTGATCATATTATTATACCTTTCAAAAGTGCTAAAATTTGAGATAGACTATGAAGGAAGAAATTTGTGTGCAAGCCCTTCCCATGTGGACTATGTTTCTACCTTCTTACCTATTGTAGGTGTTTATTATATTAAAATGATATTTTTTATATTATTTCAAGACCTATCCTACTCCAATTTATATTATTTTAATTTCTTTATGTCCATCTATCTCAAGTTTGGGTCACTCACACACTAACACATCACTACTCTACTTATTGTCTGCTTACAATCCATGTGTTGATTGTGCTCTTGTCTTTGAGACTCTACTTGTATGTGTTGGGTAATTTCTTAGGCTTGAACTCAATTATTTGGACCCTTTTTTTCTTCATATTTAGGTTTCATTCATGTTTGGAACTTTACCTTTTGAAGCACTGCCTGTCACAATAATATCTAACTATAGGTTGTATACAAAGGTTTAAGAGGTTTGTGTAGGTCCTTTTATCACTATTGAGGGTTTATATAAGTGCTATGGATCTTGAATTAATTTTCCCATTCTCATTCCATCAATCTAAATTACTTATAATCTTCATGCATACTTTGGATTCACGTAACTAGGCTTCTTATGTCCCTTATTGCCCCTTACAGTTTGTTATAGGTATTCATGTCCAAGTGAGGGACATTTGAAAGTGTTTATCCAATCAATAATTGACATTCCAACATCCAATTTATATTTTCCATGTTCAAAAATTATCAAACCATTCTTGAGGTTTCATGAAACAAACATCATTTCAAATTTCCATCTGTGGTTGGTTGTAGGTTCTCACATGCCATTTGTACGGACTAATAGGTGTGAATAGGAAGTCAAACATAATGTACCATCATCCTTAAGTGGATTTATACTATACTCTATTAAACTCATTGTAACACCTTAAACATGATAACATGGTTAATATTGACAACTTGGAGCACAAAATTCTCCTTTTGACTCAAGACTGTAGAGAATATTGCCTGAACTCAGTGTATAAAAGTGCCTTTTTAGGCCTTCTTATAACTATCTTCCCCTAATCCTTTTCCTTCCAAAATTTAAATAGTGCATGTTCTTAAAATGGGTTATAAGTATAATCTAATATAATTCCTCAAATATCCTCATATCCTTATCATATTCTATTCTCAAAACCTTCATGCACCTCTATTTTCCTGTTTAGGGACTTAGGGCCTCAATTTTTAGTCATTAACTTTGATCAAGATTTAACCTTGGTTTTATAAACCTATCCTTTTCAAAAGTTATAAAATAATCAATTATATCTACCAATATCAAAATGAAAGGTTTTATCATGTCCTAACCTCCCAAACAAGGACACATTCATCTCTGCTAGAGTCACATGTAGGTGATTGTTCAGTACATATAGGTAGCAAGTATAAATTTAGGAAATATGCATTGTCTTGACCCTCTTGTGAGTTTATATCCATCTCAAAACTTCAAAATAATTATTCAAAACTTAAAAAACCTAAAACAAGTGTAAACACCCTCTTTGAAATGTGAAACAAGTGTCATGGCACTTAGTTGACTGTGTGACAGTCATAGGTAGATTGATTGTATGTGTGATATGTGCTGGAAAAACATGGAGATGATTTGGATAATGAGGTTGTAAGTTGAGAGGAAATAGGAGGACCTTTAAAACATGTAAATGGGACTATCATAACCCTTTTTAACCATTCACAAAGCATAAAAATTTAGAAAATGATGGAAACCTACCAACAACACAAAATGGACCAGTCTAAAACTTGAGGTGATTTGCTCATGAAATAAACTTGAAACATGAAACCAAGTATGGGAATAATTTTAGGAGTATTTCAACATCATCTGACATCAAACTCAGTAATTGGTTCATATGGAATTCTCCAAACTAAGGCCAAACCTATAGAGTGCATAGATTGCAAGCAAATTAGGAAGGTCAATTTCTTAGGAATGGTTCATAAATATCAAGCCACCATTCCTATATAACCAAAAAAAATGTAATTTTAATGAGTCTATAATATACCCCTAATATCAGTTTTATTGAAACCCCTTGTGCTGACTGTACCAAGTACAAACTTACAAGTCACTTTTGTTTGCCAAGAAGGGCTAAAAAGGATTAGAACAATTTTGAGCAATAAATTATACTTTAAAATTAAAAAAATAATGGAAATAAAAATGAGGGAGATAAAGAGGCACTTTCTAACCATTTACCATGTGGCACACTTCCTAAGGAGGTTGTACAAGTGCCAAACTCTTGTATTCCTTCAAGAAAATTACTTTTTCTTTTACATAACCTACCATATTCTAGTTATTTCAATTATTTAAGCCTTATAGGGACACATGGGATATTAAATTACATTTTTATACCTTCACACTTACCAAGAAACCCATACAAGTCATTAAATGCACATTTTGACCTCAAAAAGACCCAAAATGACTAAAGAGACTAAAAATTAACTGACCAAGGCCAATATAACATCATTTGACATTAATTAACATGTAATACACTCCATGACACTCATATTACACCCCCCATATACCTATAAAGTCAAGTTTTTACCTATAGGTGCCCTAATTTGACTTAAAAGTCAAATTTGGTCAATAGGTATTAGCACCAATCTTATTCAAAAAAAGGTTATGAATATAAAAGGGTTTGATAATTCACATATCCCTTCAGTTGGTCAAATAACATTATATGTGCCATTATAATCAAAAATAGTTTCAACTATTTTTTAGGTAATGTCTCAGTTATTATATTATAATTTAATTTGTGGTAGACCTTGGATACATTCAATGGAACTTGTCACATATACACTTCACCAATGTGTAAAATTCATACATGATGGGACATTTTAAACCATTTTTTCAATGATGAAACTTTAAAAAAAATTAAAATGATGCATTCCAAAACTGAAGGCATTCCCATAGTGGTACCACCTAAACAATGCGTTTCTCTTGAGCATATACACATGTATGAAATAGGTGAGTCAAGTGCAATGTATCATTCATATACATATACAAGGCACTAAATACTGAGGTACATATATATTCAAATAAAGATCAATAACCATTACCAAAGGAGCCAATAAAACTACAAGAGCACCCAACATTTGAGCTTCCTTTATTTGTCAACATTGAGCATAAAGATGGCCATGTTTTAGATCACTATGATAGTGATGATGATACCACTTATGATATGACATATGATAAAATGATAATTATTACCTTTCACATAACCTACTTGAACTTATATGTCCTAGTACATATAAACTAAATCCACTTGCAGAAGATACAAAATTGGATCTAGATACAAGAAAAATAAAAATAATATATGAGCATGTAAATGTTTATTACTTAAATCATACCTCTTGGTTAAAAACATTGATTCAATTATACAAGGGTCAAATTCAAGTACATCATTTGAATAATTTGGAGTCTTCTCAAAACTATTCATAATAGACTTTACAAATTTTAACACAATAGGATATTGCAGATACCATATTATCTATGTTACTTAGACATAGAATGATTTCTTTACCTTTTACAAGAAACGAATAAAGCAATAGACTTATACTCATAGATGGAGTACCATATTGTAAATATCATCAAATTATTGGCCATAATATCAATCAATGTGATGCATTAAAGAAATTAATTTATAAATATAAGAATGAAATATGCATACACATTGTGTCTAAAATGTGAAATAGGTAAAATCCTTCCTATATTTCAGAAGAAAACTATCTCTCAATACAACCAAAGTATGAAGATTTAACTATTACTGATAATATTTATGGGGTATATTTACACCATCTCTAGTTTGATAACAATAACTAGGATATAACTTGTGGCACCACATTTTTTGCACAATTGGGACATAATACAGATGAGCTAATATACTCTACATTGATTCTATAATCTCAAGCATACATTAGATTACCTATTTCCTATGGTCACATGTGGAAATTTAAACCATATAGACATTAGACCATGAACCACATTTAAAATTAAAGTTTGGACAAAACTACCTAGTCAAGTGGAATGCCAAGATAGATACAAAAAATATGTGTATTACTTTTCTTGATATGGGTATGAAGATTTACATATAGCATGATGGGTATGGTTATTTTCCTATACCAATGACCTCAGGTAAACCATTATATAAAAACATTGAAGAGTTGTCAATAAATCTATATAAACAAAGATTGAGGAATTTTCTAGGTAGCCCTAAACCTTTTGATGATGAGGACTTCCTTGATTAAAACTCTTTGAATATTCTAAAAATACCCAAAAAATCAAAAACATTCAAAAATACAAAAATATTTTTAGCATCTACACATTCTAGTTGCTCCTTGACATCTATGTTTTAGTTTCATGTTGATGGATAGTATATCAATTACTTCTACATACACATGTGTTTCACACTTCTATTAGAGTGTGATAGAGGCATACACAGATACATAATCTATGCACTTTTATATGTTGTTATTTCCCTCTACTCATGTCACCAAGATTTTGGGGGCATCCACCATCTTTCATCATGATACTTATAGGTTATATTATTGTATGGTCACTTTATGTTATCATGTTTGAGCTTATATATGTACTTACACATGCCTTTATCCATGATTATATCTTTCACAGTATAATGTATATGCTATGTACTTGACATTTTTTTCTAACATATTGGATCTATAAGCTACTATGATGTGTTTATGTCTATTGCTTATGCTTTCATTTATGAAATTTCTTGAGTGTCTTGCCCTTCTATTATATTTTCTATTGAGTATTTGAATATGCACTATTATATATAGCTCTAGTGCCTTTATTTGTTTATTTAACATTTAATATATCATTTCTTATGGTATGGACATTTGAATATGTCATTGTTGATTTTTTGGACATTTTACTAAGTTTTGTCCATGTAATTTTGTGTTATTTAAACATGCCCCTTGTTTGAGGTCTCCTTGGACCATTTCCTTTTGACTTACTTTTGAGTCCTCTTATGTGCATGCTTGATTTACTTGTTGATATTGTATTTTTACTATCTATACATCATTATGATTCACATCATGTATATTAGGACTTGATGTGATCAAATTTTATGCACTTCAATGATATATTTACCTAGACATGTTCTCATATATGTTACATGGTTCATTCACAATTATATGGTTAACTTTTATTTTTAAGGTGAGGTAATTACCAATTTATATATTCTCTCACCTCAAAATAGAAGCATATAAGTAGGGGAATGTCATATATGCATGAATTCCACACTTTTATAGTTGTAGATTCAATGGGGGTATGTAATAAAGACATGGTTTCCTCACATTCATAGTTCTAGATATATAGTGAAGGCATGTTTTGGAAACATATTCTCCACACTTATTCAGTATTCAACCTACCCAAATTAAAATGGGGGAATGTTTTGGAAACACATCCTCCAAATTTTTACTTATATTGGTTTTGATATTTATCCATGTATAATGGGTGTATTTTATGGTAACATATCACCCACACTTGTTTAAATTTCCAAATTGGCCAAAGCACACAGTTATATGATTCAAATACACATTTTTGGCATAATTCTACACATTGGTATCATTGTTATAAAAAATGTTAGAATGATACATAACTAAGGTTTATATTTTATACAATTTTCACCTAATATTTCAAAATACAAATCAATTTCAAATTCTAAACACTTTCAAAGACTGTCATCATCCACCAGGTTGGAATTTTATGAATTATATTGAGTCAATCTACTATATTATTTGGTTCACTTTTTGGTATGGTTGAGATGATTAAATCACTCAATATTTCAATGTTTTTAGGTTATACTTAGTTGTATCATCTAGCTTCACTAGTTTGATAGTGTGAGTTGACTAGGTTTGTTGACACTCACTAGGTTAAAAGTAATGTATGGGTTGCATGGTTGAGCTAGACTCAACTACCAAGTGGAAATTCCTTTTTTCTCCAAGGTTGGGGGTATGGGCCCTCATATATTTATCTTTATCTTTATATATCCTTATATGTATACACTTTATATATTTATACTTTTCCTAATCTCAATTTTAGTGATTCATTATGATACATTTTTAAAATCAAGTTACTAATAGATAAGATGGTTACATTGATACATATCTACTCTTAAACATTTCTCTCTTTCAATTTCAATACTTTCAATTTAAAATTATATGCATTTATTATATATTTTAACATGCTCTTAATTTTAGGTTTGTCATTGGAAAAGTACTCAATTAGGACTCAAGTAAAGCCAAGGTGTGTTATATATACCCAAGTACACATTCCTTTCCTTTAAACTAGAAATTTCATTACTAGATTAAAGGAGGGGAAAAGTAGACATTATTTATAAATTATATATCACTCAGTCTTGTACATTTGGAAAACTTAGACATTAGTTATTCCTCTCATTTTTAGACCTTTCTTGCTTTTGCGAGTCTTGCATATACTATCTCTTATGCCCCTTTTCCTATCTCTTAGTCTAAATAGTCTTATGTTGGTGACCCAGGCCTTGTATCGTACCTATAATTCTTAAAACCTACTTTATCTTATGCATATGTAAGTTCTAATCATTTACCTATTTTATTTCTCCTTGGACACTTGCATCCCAAATAGACACCTACATCAATGTAGGTGTCCTACTCCAACACAAGTGTCCAGTGCCCTAAAATTTGCCTAATTTAAAAATGGAATATATCCTAATATTTATAATAAGTGTTATTATGAGATATATTCTCTAAAGGTATTGGTATAAATATAAATTTAACCCTCATCCATTCCTCACCTAGAAACTTCCTACCTACTCACCAAGTAACTTACCAAAAGTATTAAATCAAGCACTTAAGTGAGAAAATATTCATATTTTCTCTTATTTCCGTATCAATCATAAGGACATCATATATATAGGTCTAAATAAATGAAGGAGCATCCCAAGATCCTAATTTTTTGAGTTACAAGATAGGTTGTTATTGTAATTGCTTTTCACATATTGCATGATTCACATACAAGCCAACATGTAGGGGAGAACTACATAAGTCTGAGTCCCTCTTCAGAGTATTGTCTATATAGCTAGGACTCATTGATAGAGGGATATTTGGGGATGCTTGACACCATGTTCCCACTAACCCATTTTTTCTCATAACCACTATGAAGATGAAGAGATAGGGTTTGATAATTTGATAAGGAGTGAAAGTCCATGACCTAGATCTAAATGCACTAGAGTGAATGTGATGAAAAACCAAAAAGCATCCAAGTGGTAACATATTATTTTATTAGGCATTCATTACTTGAGAATTATGTATGATTGAGACACTAGTGTTGATGCAACTAGCCTAGGATAACATAAGTGTTTGTAGCTACAAAGGTACTAAATCCAAAATTTGGTGATTATTCTATAATATTCTCCCAGACTACTTCCTGTTTGTTCCATATCCATATTTGTATTAGAATGAAAACTAGTTAAATATTTTTTTCATTATCATTTCAATATCTAACATAGTTATACTTTCCATTTTTAGCATATCTTAGTATAATAAATTCAACATATGTTATATACGAGTTTTTAAATTAATTGGTCTACTATAGATCTATTTATCACCCTTGTGCTTATTCATTTCTATATTTTTAACCCTATCTATCTTAATAGTATCTATATCCATAAATTTAGGGTTAAACAAGGGTATCTCTTAGCCTCATCACAACTTAGAGTTTTAGATAAGACTAAACCCATTGGCTTTGTCTTAAGTCTCTTGTTATAAATTTTGGTCGTAACTTAGATGAGAGGGACATTTTCACCAATTGGATAACCACACTCTTCCTCAAAAAAAATTATAATTCCCCTATATCTTTGTTTTGAAATAAATGCACATTCACATCTTGACAATCTACTTTATCCTTATTCTATATTTTCATAAATTCTACAACACAAATCTCTAGAGTGATAATTCCATCATTTTGAAGACTAAAGCCTTCCATACTAACATATTTACATGTGTATATGGTAAGAGGCTTTGTTGGAATTAATGTATACTCCTCATATGTCATTTTATAATAAATGGGTTCAACACTATTACATACATTCACAAGAGATTCCACATCAAATTTATTATAAGGTAGATTACATACTCTAGATGAAGTGGATATCTTAGGGGGGAGGTTAGGAAGAGGATGAGGTGTAGGTAGAGGTTCATTGGGCTCAATAAAGAGAGAAGAAGATTCCCCTAAACAAGGTGATTGAATACCCAAACCCTCTCTACCAAAATCTTATGTAGTCTTGAATTTGATAATACTACAACAACCATTAGTTTCTAACCTAACATTTTCTTCAAATGATGGATTTCATACATTCCCACATCAATATTCAAAAAACTCTAATTATTATGTTAATATTTATACCAACCTTGTCAATACTTTATATATTTGCACCACTACCATCCCTCTTTTCTTTCTTGTTTTTCTCATTATAGGATAATTTTTTGTGTCCATAATTTTTACATAGAAAATAATAATTAAAATTTCCCAAACCCACTATATGTGAAGACAAAGTATCATATTTTATATTTAAAACTAAGGTCTCTGGGAAAAAATAAAGCAGTTTTAAAGAAATGAAAACCCCAAAATACATGTGAGTTAGGGAGGTTCTAGCATCCTCAACCTAGAAAAATTCACTTAGTGGTTTGAGGGCTTGGGGGAGGAAGTTCCAAACTTGAATTAGAACATTATTTATTCCATCCACCTAGGAACTAACTTAATCAAAATTTGTTTACAATCTAGATTAGGGTTCCATGAAATAACCCTAAACACTAGTTTCCCCATTTTCTAGAAGGGCCTATTTATGGCACTTATTTGAATATTATAAGTCTTAAAAATGACCCCAAAAAATTATAGAATTCTATAGAAATGTACATACATATCCAATTTTTTACCTTGCACCATGTTTACCCAATTGTCAAAAAATTCATAAAGGGTAAATAATTCTAGTTAAGACATGCAAATAAAATGCCTATTTTTTTAAGCTTTACTTCTTTTATCTACAAATATTTATCCATGTCTTCATAAGGTCATAAAATTAGTGTTTTTATCAAGGCAATGGTTTTAATAAATTTATCTATGAAACCCTTACACTCCTTGTCTCCCTCCACTCCAAACTCTTGAATGTAGAATGTTGCTCTATCTAAATTTTGTATTCCTTCTTCTTGTAACACTTCACTAAAGGATTTTTTTGAGTCACTCTATTGTTTTGGATTTAAATTTCCATAATTATGAATAACACCCTATTGAGGCTTAAATTAAATAGCAAATGTTTTTGTTTTCTCCTTATAGATGTTATTCCCATCTCCCTTCTCAGTTATCTCATCAACCTTCACACAAGTTAGAAAAACTATGGCTACTATAGTAAAAATTTAGATGATGAATTAAAAATCAAGGCAACCTTAAACCACCATCTTCCATGACCATGCCAAAAAATAAACACATAAATGGGTAGATGCAGGATAATGGGGGAGAAAGGGAAGGGGGGGTATAAATCAATAATTTTTAAGTGAAAATTACAATAATTGGACTTAGAGAGAATGTTAGAGACACTTGGAAAAAGAATTTGATAATGATGTAAGAATATGAATTGTGTCATTTTAAATTTAATTTATAAATATATAATTTTTTTAATACCTAGATGAAAAAGTGTGAAAAATAGTTGCATTTATGATAATGGCTTGACCCTTTTTTGTGAAAGGATAAGGAGACTACATGTGTACAGGCACATTTTTTTTTAATTAAATAAATGAATTGATATATGAAACTTTATAGATGAATAGATGAAATATTGAATATGGGTCAGGATATTTTTTATTAATTTTTTTGATATATATATATATATATATATATATATATATATATATATATATATATATATATATATATAAATTTTACAAGTCAAGACAACTGAAAAATTGGAACTGCAAATGTACGAACATAACTTTTTACCTTAACTTCATGAAAATCATTTTTTTTTATTTTTTTAAATCATAATGAATGATGCATAGATTGATTAGGTATAATTTTTTTAAACTTTGATCAACAGTCAAAAATTTATAAAAGTATTTTTAATGATATGTATATAGTCCATAATGAGGTAATTTATGTAGAAATTAAGTAATAACTAAATATTATATTTTAACATTTAAATATATATATATATATATATATATATATATATATATATATATATCAAAAACTACATTTTGTGCTCTACAAACCCATATAATTTTTTTAAATTATCAAATATTCTTGATTATATGTGTCGACAAAGATGAAAAAGAGTCCCAAATCTTCTCAAAAACATGTGGTTTGATCCATGACTAGATTTTGGCTAGGTTAGGTATATATATTCAAAAACTACATTTTGTGCTCTAAAAACCCATATAATTTTTCTAGATTATCAAATATTCTTGATCATATGTGTCGACAAAGATGAAAAAGAGTCCCAAATCTTCTCAAAAACTTGTGGTTTGATCCATGACTAGATTTTGGCTAGGTTAGGTATATATATTCAAAAACTACATTTTGTGCTCTACAAACCCATATAATGTTTTTAAATTATCAAATATTATTGATCATATGTGTTGAAAAAGATGAAAAAGAGTCCCAAATCTTCTCAAAAACATGTGTTTTGATCCATGACTAGATTTTGGCTAGATTAAGACCTACCCAAGCATAGAACCAAAGCACTTTCGGAGGGAAAGTTAAAACATAAAATTAATGCCTTTTTTGGTCTTATAAAGGGAATATTCCCTTTGAAAATGGTGTATGCCCTTTATAGAGGGTATATGCCTTTATAAAAATAAAAAAAGGCATTAAATGTTTTTTTTTCATTTTGATCTATCTGCTAGCAAGGCATATGTGCTTTGTGAAATGGCATACACCCTTTATTATTCATGAATTTATCTTGTCTACCCATGAGTTTTACTCATTAATTTTTCATTTTACAAACTTCAAATTGGTTTTTTATGCTAAAACTCTACAAATTCTTCATTTACTTTATATTTGTTATTATAAATTCATCAATTTATAATCTATATGTAGACTTATATGTATAAAGATAAATAATGGGTTCGGATCATTGACATAAAACCCTGATTAAAGAGCTAATAAATGAGTAAATTGAAGTGAAGAGAGAAAAATAAAGAAAATGCCAAGTAGATAAGATAGCATTCATAAGAGCTTTTGGGTAAGGTGAGGGTACTTCCTCCACATCGAGTAATATTTTAAATGAAAATAACATACCTAATTTCATGGAATTTAATTTAGATATGTCTTCAAATGAGATAAGAGAACATAATAAATCATTGTTGAATGATGAAATTCAAAATGTAGAACATGTAGCTAATGAATTTGTATTAAGTGATGAAACATATGAAGAAACATAATATAATGAAATATCCATTCATAATGAAGATTTTTAGCATGGTGATAATCAACATCAAGTAATGACCCCAATTCATATATCTCATAATGAAGAGGAATTAAATTTGCCTATAGGGTCTAATGTATGTAGTCAACCCTTACTATCGCTACTATCATTGAAATGGTAAAACCATCAAATTTAATACCAAATATAACTCCTGCACCCACACCTCCAAGTATAATGTGATGAACACCAAGGTATTTGGTTGAAATAGATGAGAAAATAATATAACTTATGGAAGGTAAAATTTCAAAAAGAGCAGCTCAACATCGATCTCAATATATACGGGACTATGCATTTAAGAAAAAACATCACACACAATGATGTGAACCTTTTTTTCAATTAATGAAAATGAAAAAAAATGTGCCCTGTGATGCACACTTTAGGGTTATGAACTAGAAATATGGAGGCAAGAAATAATGTAATAGTAAAAAATATATTTAATATATTTAATGCAATAGGTAATATAAATTGAAAAAAAAGATTGTAATGTGACAATAAGATTAATATCATAATCTATAATGAGTAAATCAACTCTAAATCTCAATTTCTTAGTGAAACAAGTAAATCCTTGAAATTGAATAGAAAAAATCTAATAAATACCATAAAAAAAGTCTTGATGACCCTTTACTCATAGATTATTGGATGTTTAGTGGTAAAGTCCAACAAAAATATAAGGTATTATTTGAAGGAATAAACATTTTATTGATTTTTTTTGGCACAACAACATAAGGGTCTCATTTAATGTAAAAGATGGTATTAAAATAAGAAAAGGTTCAAAAAATTATGAGCCACATGCAAAACATTTCTTGGACATGACCTAGACAAAATTTTATTGAAAAATTTAATGACCAATTAACAATTAGCCAAAGGTCATCTAAGAAGTGTAAGCCTTTTATGTTAAAATAAACCAAGCATGCACCACATGTTTTTGTAGGATCCATGTTGAATCAGCCATGTATTTTGATATTTTTGTCATATACATTATACTTTACATACTGATAAGATTATGTAGGAATTTACGGTGGCTTCCCCAACTAAAACATCAAGATAATTAATCCCATGTCTTGTATGTCAAAGACACAAGTGACATTTTTTTTTCCAAAGAATATTTAGATGGAATATGTAACACTTGTGGTGTTTTTTCAAAACTGATCATCTATATACATGAAGAAATTTCACATGAATTTAGAAAGCAAGTAGTTGATTTTAAGAAGTAAATATGTATAAATTATGTGTTCAAATATGGAAAAGAGACATCAAGATGTGAGTTGGTTATGACCAAAGCTTATGTATTTGATTTCATGTTTGAATTCAATAAGAATATTATCTACCAATATGCAAGACACACACACAAAGCAAAATGGTTAGATAATCAATTCAAGCTATGTAAGGATAATTTCCCAGTTGGCACCATTATTTTGTTTGTGGAATTTGCTAATAATTACACACTACAACCAAAAAATAAGGTTCAATCCCAATACTATAATTCATTTCAAGTTGTAATTTTTATGCATATTACATTCAAACATGCACCTAATAGCATAGATGACAACAGAAAGATTTAGAGGGAGTACCACTTTTATATGAATAATGATAGATCACATTCTCTAGAGTTTTTCTAAGGTTTTTTTGAGATAGTTTATTTAAATATGAATTCAATAGAAATAATGTTTTATACACACTACATTTGGTCAGATAATTTTGCAAGATAATTTAATAATTCTTAAATGTTTTTCTGGTTAAGCAGAATGCATAAGAAAAACAAGGTTCAAAAAATTTGGATTTTATTTGAGGTTGGGAATGCCAAAGGGAAACATGATGGTATAGGTTCATGTGTAAAAACAACCCTTAAAAAAGAGTACGAAAAGCACAAGTATTATGTTAATTTGATTGATGTTGAAATTATTGTGACTTGGTGAAATAAATGAATTTGTCATGGATCAGATAAATATTCTTATGTGTGAAGATTCTTTTGGTTAATAGAGGAAAAATATAAGGCAATGTATGAATATTTCATTACAATACCTAGATCTAGTGTTTTCCACTCCATTCAAAGCTTAAATTCTAGTTCATGGACTATTTATACTAGGAATAGGGCATGTTTTTATTCAATATGTATGGAGTTTAATTTGAATGAATGTGAGTCAAAATAATGAGTTGATGAATGGTATTGTAGATGCATAAAACTATAGAGAGTATCCATTCACTCCAACAATTGATGGATCATGAAATGGCATCATCAGTTAACTTTGACCACATCTCAGATATTATGAAACTAGGTACAATTTATTCCTAATTTAAATTTAGCTTTAGTTCTATTAGTGATATCTTTATTTTTTCATATATGTGTTTACAATTTGATTATACTTTAAATGCAGTACATGTTTTTTTAATAATTACACCTAAGGACATTAATGAGGGAATATACTATTACTTATGTCATTATGTAAAATCAAAATAATTAACCACAAATGTCATGGATGGAGAAGATCTAATCTATCCCACTTGATCCATAGTGGTTACAAGAACTTGGCTTTGTAGGTACTATCATAAAAATAAAATAAAACAATTATTATTTGAGGACTTTAAAACACATAGGGTGGTGCTTCATTATTCAAATCAGATTATCACTACAAATATTCAAATGATTAAATATCATGGAAATATTCACAACAAAACTTTATGGAAATTTCATGAATCTAGGCATGAATTAATTCTTGAAACACTTAAAAGTAGAGATGATCTTAAAGTTACATTGTATTTACTTGGAAAAGTTAGTATTCAATGCATCTAGAATTTCAAATTAATAGAGTTAACTTATTTGATTTACTATATTTTAAGTTTGAATAATTTTATCATTACATGTTTTTTTGTTTTTTTTAAATTTTACTAACAATTTTAATGTAGGTTAGTGGCACAAGATGAGCTTCCACTTTTGCATGGTTGGTGTTGTGAGTAGAGAAGATTATATTCTTGAAATAAAGAGAAGTAAAAAAAAAATACATTCCATTGATTTTGATCAAGTTTATTCTTACATTGTGATTTAGGTATATGATCATAGTTATGTAGTTCTAATGCCTATAGGAACACTTTTTTCAAATCTTAATGTTCCATTCTTTTTGTATTTTAGCTGTTGGAACATTAGTTTTATTACTAAATAGTTTTCCAAAAGATGTGTATGTTACTCTAGATTTAATTCATAGAAGGTTGTGGATTTTTATTTTATTAAGGTGCCAAAAGGTACCTATGTTTGTTCTATATGAGGAATTTTTCTATGTATATTATTTTTAATTCAATTCCACAACAAGGTTTCATTCTTAGTCAAAGCTATCAAGTATGAATATTTCTAATTACAAAAGTTATTGAGATTTCATCTTTGAGTCATATGCCATATTTGATTCTTTGTTTATTCTAGTTATCTTAGGTATCCAACATGTTTTTCAATACCAATCTATAGAAACAAATTTAAAATAATCATAAATTTGAAACACATGTAGTCACAATCCATACAAAAGGATATCCTTAACCTCACAACTCATATAAGGGTGTGGTATGATTCTAGAAATGAGGCAAGATAAGTCCAAAGAATTAATGATGAAATTACACTTAAAAGCAAGTAAAATATCTAAGTTTTAATGTTATATACATCCAAAATAAATCATAAATAATGTAATTATTTACTTTGATTTACTTTATACCTATTTTTATACCTCTTATTTAGGCTTTTAGCCTTCATAGATCCTAGTCTTTCTTGCTGATAAAAATTGAGTCTATTCTCAAAACATTATTTAAAAATGGAATGGACATATTAATAATGATTTTTTCAAGTTCAAATCTTATAACCCATTTTCTCACTCTATACTCTCTTCTCTTATGGCCTCTTACAACCAAACTTATTCTCTTACACTTACTTGGCCTATTAGCAAGGCCTATCACCTCCCTTAAGACTCTTTGAACACACAAAATAACCTCACCACATTTCTTCAAACCAAAAATAACTTTTCAAGGTTATTACAAGCTACACACAAGTTACCACTCACACTTAATACATCAAACATAAAAAAGAACATAAAATAGGGTTACATTTGTCTACTGTTAGACCTAATGCATTGATTTCCTTCTTTAAATTCTTATTCAATCATATCCAAACACTGAAACCACCCTCAATACTTCACAAAAAACCTTTTTCATGTTCACCAACACCTTCTCACCTCTTTCTTGCACTTTTTATAACCCCAAACTCAGATTTGGTAGGTTTATTGAGTATGTATGTAGGCCTACAGACTCTAAAACTCTAATAAATATATTTAAACCTCCTTTAAATCTAAAATCACTTTACATAATTATGAAACATACTCCCTAAGTTCCATTTTAAATTTTAGGCCATTAGATATGGAGGTTTTGGTGAGTAGAAACCCTAGGGTCCTACACCCATGCCAAGAGCATTCAAAAATCCCTCTTTTAAAATTTTAAAACATTAATGGAGATCCAATGCCTTTATATCCTCCCTAACACCATTTACCAACTCTTTCCAAAGGTCTCAATCCTTGACAATGTCTTAAAAAC
Source organism: Torreya grandis (assembly GCA_037957365.1). Lineage (NCBI taxonomy): Eukaryota > Viridiplantae > Streptophyta > Pinopsida > Cupressales > Taxaceae > Torreya > Torreya grandis. Next base: position 2,346,148 of record JARHVA010002561.1, on the reverse strand, counting down.
ACACACCAACTCTTTTCTTCTATGACTTAGACAGACTATATGATGCAAATGAGCTTCATAAAACATTATATTTGATTAAGATGTACCATAGGACTCTTCAAAAAAAATTAGGGTTATTACTAGTATTTATACAATTTTATTAATAATACTCAAGGGGATAAATATTTCATACTTACCTCTAAGGTTCCCTGATTCCTTTGTACTTGTTCTTGATGTTATTACAACAACAAATACCCTCAACATGTTTGTCACCTCATCAATATACCAAGCATATCTAAGCATGGATTATCCATATTAACCTAACTCTTCCTTCAAGGGAATTTAGACTCCATTTTTCCTTGTTAAGGGCTACATGGGACTTCTTAGACTATTTTTAAATGAATTACATCTTATTACAAAGACTTTTGCATTCTTTATGACTTCTAAGGGCATGATTCCTTCATAATAATACTAGGCCTAACATGAGTATTGACATGGAATTAATCTTACCCAAAAAAATATAAACTTAATTATACCTTATTATACTTGAATATATATAAATCAACCTTAATAGAGGTTACAAATTGTTTGTTTGAGGCCAAACTCCACTTTTAAACAAAACAAGCCTAAAGTGCAGATGAAGCATCTATTTCCAAAATCATTAAACCTTCTCTTGGTAGTTTGAGATTTGGTAGTCCTTTAAATTTTTCCTTGATTCTTTTGATTACTTGTGTCATTTCAGTAGTCCATGGGCTTGAGTCTTTTCTTAACCTTTTCTATAGTATTTTCCTATCTTTGACCTAATATTTATAGAATGGAGAGCAGTAATTTAGAGATCTAAGGAATATTTGTAATTAGGTTTTGTTTTTTATTTCATCTAGGAATATTTTTAAAGACTAAAAAATATGGGGTTGTAATGTAATCTTATTTTGACATATATTTAACCCAAGAAATTCAATCTCTATTTTGCCTATCTCCATTTTCTTATCACTTAAAACCAACCCATTCTGGTTATAAAGATCAGTGAATTATTTAAAATGTATAAGATTACTATTTAAATCTTTTGAAATAAATAATATATCATCAATATAGATATAAAAATGCTTATCATGGCCAAATATTCCATCCATCCTTTTTTGAAATTCAAAGGGAGCAATTTTTAGGCTGAAAGGCATAACCTTCCACTCATAATGCCTATCTAAGACTGGTAATATAAATGTAGTTTTATAAGTATCTTTAGTAACTACTAAAATTTTCCAAAATCCACTTTTAAAATCAAACTTAAAAAAAACACAACATTCCTTCAGCTTATTGATAAGAACAATCTTGTTAGGAATTAGATGTCTGACAAGTATAAGCCAATCATTAAGCTTTTTATAATTTATTACCAATCTCATTTTCCCTCTTTATTGATCTAAGTGTTTATTCACATAGAATATAGGAGAAGCTCATTCACTATGGCTTTTCTATATCAAATATTTCTACAATAATCCTTTGATCTCTTCTTCTCCCATTTTAACTTGAGAAGGGGAGAAAACGATAGTGTTAGATTTGATACCCCAGGTATGATTAATGATAGGTTTTAGATCAAGAGACATAGTATATTTACACTTATCCCAAAATCTTCAGGGATCATTATCACAATGGATTATTGACCTAAGATTGTTTAATCGATACTAGAGCAAATATGAGTATTACAAAACATGGAGCTATCCTAGAGTGCCTATGGCAAGATGCTTCATTAAATTGTGTTGCTATCAATGGATAAAAGAATACTATAAACAAAGTTTCTCCTAGGGTACTACTTGAAGCAAATGGCATTAAAGCATATCTAAAATTATGGATGTTCAATAAGATGTCAATAGATATTATTTTAGGAATAAACTTCCTGAATCAATTAATGCCTTATATTGTTCACAACAAATACTTATCTTTAAGCTTCTTTGGTAATGAACAACAAATACCTAGAAAGACCCATGCAAATGTAAGAATTGCCACAAGACCCCATGAAGAAGACAAAAAACTACAGATGAATATTTATATGATAGTAAAAGATTTTGAAAAGAGAAAAGATATCCTGAATACTATCATAACAAAGATCAAAGGATTTTGTGATAATGATCCCAGAAGGTTTTGTGATAAGTGTAAATATATTTTTTCTCTTGATCTATAACCTGGGATTGATCATACCTGAGGTATCAAATCTAACACTATCCCTTTCTCCCCTTCTCAAGTTAAAATGGGAGAAGAGATCAAAGAATTATTGCAAAAGGATTTGATATAGAAAAGCCATAGTGAATGGGCTTCCCCTGCATTCTATGTGAATAAACACTCAAAACAAAAAAGAGGGAAAATGAGACTAGTAATAAATTATAAAAAGCTCAATGATTGGCTTATACCTGTCAGACATCCAATTCCTAACAAGACTATTCTTATCAACAAACTGAAGGAATCTTGTGTTTTTTCTAAGTTTGATTTGAAAAGTGGGTTTTGGAAAATTGTAGTAGAACCTAAAGATACCTATAAAAAATCATTTGTCTTACCAGTCTTAGATAGGCATTATGAGTTGAAGGTTATTCCTTTCAGCTTGAAAAATGCTCCCTCTAAATTTCAGAAAAGGATGGATGGAATATTTGGCCATGCTAAGCATTTTACTATCTATATTTATGATATATCAGTTCTTTCAAAAGATTTAAATAGTCATCTTATACATTTGAAAGAATTTGTTGATCTTTGTAACCAGAATGGGTTGGTTTTAAGTGATAAGAAAATGGAGATAGGAAAAACAAAGATTGAATTTATTAGGTTAAATATATTTCAAAATAAGATTTCATTACAACCCCATATTTTTCAGTCTTTATAAATATTCCTAGATGAAATAAAAGACAAAACCCAATTACAGAGATTCCTTGGATCTCTGAATTATTGATCTCTGTTCCATAAAGATCAGGCTAAAGATAGGAAAATACTATAGAAAAGGTTAAGAGAAGACTCAAGCCCATGGACTAATGAAATGGCATAGGCAATCAAAAGAATCAAGGAAAAAGTTAAAGGACTACCAAATCTCAAACTACTAGGAGAAGGTTTAATGATTTTGGAAATAGATGCTTCAGATGAAGCATATGGTAGAATACTTTTGGAGAAAACTAAAGATGATAGAGAATAAGTCTGATATTACTATAGTATAACATGGAACCCATATCAAAATAATTACCATTCCACTAAAAAGGAACTATTAGCAGCCAAACTATGCATATTCAAACTAAGGATCTTTTTGCTCCCAAAGAAATTCCTCTTAAGGATAGATCTATTACAGTTTGAATCTATCATTAGAAAACCCCAGTCTAAAAATTTTGTTTGAATTAATTCATCTTATAGACTTCAAAAAAATCTAATATAGGGAGTTCCCAGTTTGCATTTATGGATTTGGGATAAATATATTGGCTTAGATCATGTTTATCTTCTTTTCTATTTCTAACTTTTGATTTCTCCATCAAATCTAAAAAGGGAATAGAACTTTCACTTGGTCCATAACACTTAGAATACACAACTCTTCTCAGGAGAACTTATCCTTGCTATCGTCTAGTTCTCATTTGGTTGGTAACTTCTAGGCCCTCCTCCAATAGACAATTATTTGAACATGGGTTATTAGGAAAAAATGGCTTAAATAGCACCTTGCCTCAACACCTCAACTCTAGGCATCCCATGTACATTCAAGAGCTAGATCTGATAGATTATTGGGCCAAATAAGTCTCAAGGAACTTCAGACATAGTAGGTCCCCTGAGCTTATGAACAAGGAAAGCTAGTATTCAAATCAACTTTAAACAGATTGTCAAAAGAGCGGTATGATTTCCCTATAGGCTAAAACAAAGAATTAAAGATGACAAGATGAATAGAAATATATATTAAATAGGAAAACTAGGCTTTGATACTAGTAGGACCAATTGAAAAATATATATTTATATAACATAAAATAATATTACATAATCAGTGAAGTCCAACAAGATTCTAACCATACACAGTCATAATCCTATCAACTCTTTAGGATCAACAATCATAAACTAATATACATTGGTTTCATAGGCTATGCATAGTGAAAAAGGCCAAATAGTTTTGAAAATTATTTGACCCTAAGCCAAGTAGCTATCTGAACCAATACTTAAAATACCTATCTTAAGACTTGCAGAGCTTAAAGACTTGTAGATCTCTCTCCTTTCTACTCTGAGCATTTGATGATAGTGAATGAAAACTAAACTCTTCTTAAATAAATATTTGGGAGAGATTTTCCACCAATTCAAGGAGTAATTAGTTACAAATAACTATAAGCCTAGGTTTTTTAGATGATAGCCCCATCCAACTAGGCATAGTGATAAAAGCAAAGATGTTTTGGTCATGTCATGCCAAAAGGTATACTGCCTAGGGGGCATCTAATAAAATCTAAAATGCCAACAGGCCACCCCCACCAAATGTGCTACTTATCAATTTATTGGGATTCCTTACTCAAATCATGGAGTAATATGAGCACATGCTCCTGTAAGATCAAAACCTTTATAAAAATAAAACATCATCTCACAACTATAAATGGTAGAGGATAGGCCCACTCTACTAGCCAAGACAAGACCTTATCATAGGTCACATGGTGTGATATAGTTGGATCACACTTCAAGATTTATTTTCACAGTTAAATCATTTGCATCACCATATTAAAGGGATAGCAAACAAACCTTGAAAGGGCCCATCCATTCTTATTATTAGGGACTCCCATAAGGGCTTTCAACAAACATATCAATGCTTATGTCATCTAAATCTTTATACCTATGATAGGTGCCATGGACATAGTCATCCCATGAGTATGTATGTGTTTCATGAAGATTAGGGATTAATATTTCAATTTTATCAAGGTGCTTGGGATTTGCCATAAGAAATTCATTGCTTAATATGGTATTAGCATCTTCTAAAAGTTCACAAAACTTTATTTGAAATGTATATCTAATTTTCTTATTCTCATGGTTATATATACAATATTTGAAATAGAACTTAAATTCTATTTTATCATATAGGTGATCTCTCGTAAATTTGAACAACATATTAGTAGAATGAACACGTAATTCTTCATGAATGACAAGAATCTTGAACCAGGGGCTTAAAGAGGTTGGTGCATATTCTTCAAGCCATTGATCCCAAGTTAACTTTTCCCAATGATCATATGGTACATCAACTGGTCTATCATGAAATATCCTTGTAATCAGATTGGTACTCATATGGATATAGACTTCTCCATAGAAAATTGCCTTTGCTTTGATCACCCATAACTCTGCAAGTGACAATTGTCCTCCAAGTATCTTGATATTTCTATGATCCATGTCATAGAATCTAGTCCAACTTATTTTGTTAGCATTAAGAAATTTCTTGTAGGCATTAACTAGGAAATATTTTGACAAAATCTTTTCAATAGCAAGCCTAGGAAGTTCTTTGATATGGGTCTCTATAGGGATAAAAAGCCATTCTTTCTTTTTCTTGCTAAGTAATATTTTCTATAACAGTATCATAATCAAAATTATCAGATCCTTCATCACCCTGAAACATCAAAACATGATTAGTACAAAACTTATGAGAATATCATTTTGATCCTTCTTTGGATATCAAATCAGCTAAACAATTAGTAGTTCCTTTCTTATATTGAACATCAAACTCAAAGTTAGAAAATTGTATTGCCCATCAAATCATTATATGGTTTCCAACTTGATAGGTGTGGGGTTTTCTAATGATAGATTCAAACTATAACAGATCTATCCTTAAGAGGGATTTATTTCAGAGCAAAAAGATCCTTAGTTTGAACATGCATAGTTTGGTTGCTAATAGTTTTTTTTAGTGGAATGGTAATTATTTTGAGCTGAGTTCCATGTTCCACTATAGTAATAACAGACTTCTTCTCTACCATCTTTAGTTTTCTCTAGAATTATTCCACCATATGCTTCATCTAAAGCATCTATTTCCAAAATCATTAAAACTTCTCCTATTAGTTTGAGATTTGGTAGTCTTTAACTTTTTCCTTCATTATTTTGATTGTCTATGCCATTTTAGTAGTCCATGGGCTTGAGTCATTTCTTAACCTTTTCTATAGTATTTTCCTATCTTTGGTCTAATCTTTATAGAATGGAGAGCAGTAATTTAAAGATCCAAAGAATCTTTGTAATTGGGTTTTGTCTTTTATTTCATCTAGGAATCTTTTTAAAGACTAAAAAATATTGGGTTGTAATGCAATATCATTTTAACATATATTTAACCCAAGAAATTAAATCTCTCTTTTGCCTATCTTCATTTTCTTATCACTTAAAACCAAACCATTCTTGTTACAAAGATCAACAAAATCTTTCAGATGTATAAGATGACTATTTAAATATTTTGAACAAACTAATATATCATCAATATAGACAACAAAATGCTTAGTGTTAGGTTGTGGAGCTAAAAGCTTCACTGATGCAAACATGGAGGAGGTTGCTAAGTTACAGGGAAATCAACGTCGGCAACACAACTGACATCGGTCATATCCAGTTACAAAGTAGCTAACATCGGTCAAGAGTTAGCCGATGTCGGTCATCTCCAGACAGACAGGGACTGACGTCGGTCACCTGTGCATTCCAAAAATGGTTGTTGATGAACAGTTAGTTTGTTGAACGGGTTGTTTGCATGTAAAGACTAATTTTAGTCTTGAGATGCATGTCTAATTATTGTTTGTGTGGGATCTATATAATAGACTCATGGGGCTATATTGTAAAATAAGGACAAAGAAGAGATCCTTCTGATTGTAAGATCTAGGTTTATAGGTGTGCAAAACCAGCTTGATCTGTAGGTTGTACAAGATCAGGTTAGATCTATATGGTAAGTAAGATCATTTCATTTGCAGGTTGTTGCAAGTTCATAGGAGATATACTTGGAGTACTTTGAGTACTTGTTGGACTGGTAGTATTGTTACTAACTGGTGGAGGTGAACAACAACTCTGTGTTTGAGTTGATTGTTGTGACCGTAATTGAGAGAGAGAACTCTTGATTGAGAATTATTGGGAGCCCTAGAGGTGTGGGAAGCCTCATAGGTGTGAGAAGAGTGTGGCATCTTCTTGATTGTATTTTCTTTCTGGATGAGTTGAATACAAGATTGTATTGTCTCTCAAATTTTGTGTTGTTTCTGATTTCTTGTTACTTGTTACTTCTGGTTAAATTCCGTGTTTAGTTGCGTATACAAGGTAATCAATTGTGTTCCTAATCCTGACAAATTGGTATCAGAGCAGTTTGGTGTTCTAGATTCTTGTCAAGTGGTATCAGAGCTAGGGTTACAGGTTCACAGAGCTTGGTTTGAAGTAGGTTTGTGTTTGATTACAAGTCACTCTTAAGGGTTTTTGATTGAGTGGGAGTATAGCAATGGCAGAAGAAAGTAAGCTAAGAATGGAGAAGTTTAACGGCAAGAATTATTAATTATGGAGGATGCAGATAGAAGATTATCTATATCAGAAAGATCTATACTTACCATTGGGTGGGGTTGATAGCAAGCCCATAGATATGAAAGATGAAGAATGGAAGGTTCTTGATCAGAAGGCTCTGGGATCTATAAGGTTGAGCCTAGCATCATCTATGATTTCCAACTTATCATAGGCTAAGACAATGGTAGAGTTAATGGGATCTTTGGAAAATTTATATGAAAAACCCTCAGCTTCGAATAAGGTATTTCTTATGAAGTAGTTATTTAATTTGCAAATGTTGGAAGGTGGATCTGTACACAGTCATCTTAGTGATTTCCATGGTTTGGTAAACTAGTTAGTTTTAGTCAATATTGTTTTTGATGATGAAATTAAGGCTCTCTTAATATTATGCTCATTACCTAAAAGTTGGGATAGTTTGGTAATGACAGTTAGTAATACTACGTTTGCTTCAAATATATTGAAAGTGGATGATGTTGTTAGTGTAATCTTGAATGAAGAAATTCATAGGAAAAGCACAAGTGAATCATCAGGGAATGCTTTAAGTGTTGAAAGTAGGGGAAGGCAAAGAGAGAAGATTGAACAAGGGAGATCAAGGTCCAAGATAGGTAGGAGATCCAAGTCCAGGTATGGTAGAATAATCTGCTAGAATTGTGGAAAGGTAGGGCACATAAAGAAATATTGTAGGTCAGTTGAAGATCAGCATGAAGGAAATGAAGAAGTAGATGTTGCAGATATTGTTGCATAGGATGTTCTTGTATGTTCCTTGGATAAAGTGGAATCTTGGGTGTTAGATTCTAGTGCCTCTTTCCATGTAACCCCAAATAGAGCATATTTTCATGAATATGTCCAGGGAGACTTTGGAGAGATTTATTTAGGGGATGGTAAGTCTTGCCAAATGGTTGGCAAAGGGAAAGTGCAACTGAAATTGTAGACGAGAAACACATGGGTGTTGAAGGAGGTCATGCATGTCCTAGTCCTGAAGCGAAACTTGATTTTTGTTGGAAATTTGGGTGATAAGGGATGCACAGTAACTCTCACAGTGGACTCTTAGAAAGTTACCAAGGGTGCACTTGTTTTAGCAAGAGGTAAGAAAGTAGGTACTCTTTATCTATCTACTTATACTACTGATTCTCCTTCTGGTTTATCTACTTCAGTTGTAGATTCAAAGATGTGGCTTCATAGGCTTGGTCATATTAATAAGAAGGGGATGCATGTTCTTGAGTCAAAGGGTAAGAGTTCAGATTTAGGAAGCATAGATTGAGATTTATATAAGCAACAAAAGAAAGTGAGGTTTCTTGAAACTCATGCTACAAGAAAGGATTGAGTTTATGGCACAAAAAGGAAATCTGATGGTTTTGACAAGAATAGGAAAGCCTTGGTGTTCAAGGAGAAGATGATGGACAAAAATCAGTCACAGGGGCTGAAAATTTTTGAGTAAGGTAGTTTAAACAAGGGTTTGATTCAAAGTAAGCTCGTGGGTAAAAATTCATCACTCATAGGAAAACACAGTTACTGATGTCAGTCAGGTGGAACTGACGTCGAATAGGTAGGTACCGATGTCAGTCATGTGTAGACCAGAGTTGGTGGTGTCAGGTAGGTTAAGAATGACATCAGTTAGAGAATTGACATCGATAGTTAGGTCAGTCACATGGAACTGACATCAGTCGGATGCAGACTGGGGGTGACTGACATCGATCACTGTTAAAATGGATTTTGGACAGACATCAAGCTGTCAAGGAGTCTCAAACACCCATGAGGAGGATTGAAGGGGTAAGTAAACCTCAAATTCATTGTTCCCCTTCTTTAGATTACTTGTTGCTCACTGATGGTCAAGAACTAGGAAGTTTTAAAGAAGTAGAGCAGGTAGAATCTAGGAAATAGTGGGAGCATGGCATGAATGAGGAATTTGATTCCTTGGAAGAGAACCAAATGAGAGATTTGGTAGACTTGCCAGCCAGAGAGAAAGCACTAAAAGATGAATAGATTCCCAGGTCAAAGAAGAGAGAGAATGGACACGTGAGATGGAAGGCTAGGGTATATGGTCTTGAGAAGGCTGCAGGACAATGGAGGTCTGACAGGTGTATGACAAAGCAGGGCTTTAGTCAATGTCATGGTAACCATTGTGTTTCCTTTACCAGGTTGGATAATATTAGCTACATTATCCTATTATTGTATGTAGTGTGTATGCTTGTTGCAGGGTCACACATGCAAGGAGTTGCTGAGCTAAAGGTAAATTTAGTTCAGAGGTGTGTCATGAGGAATCTAGGAGAAGCAAGATTATTTGGCATGAGAATGTCTAAAGACATGGAAGGTCATAGGTTGATTTTGTTTCTAGATGATTGTGTGAATAAGGTAGTGGTGAGGTTCAAGATGTGAGATGCAGAACCAGTTTTCACACCTATGGATGGACAGTTCACAGAACAGTGTCCCAATTCACATAATGAGGTTAAGTGCATGGTATGTACTAGACCTGAGTTTGCCCAAGCAGTGGGTGTTTTTAGTGAGTTTGGGGTCAATTCGAGAAAGAAGCACTGGAAATTTGTTCAGTGGATTCTCAGGTATCTGAGAGGGACCAGCAGTAGGTATACATGCGATGCAGGGTCAAGCACTTCTCTACATGGGTATGTAGAATCGGATGTGGCAGGGGACTTGGATGATAGGCATTGCACCACAAGTTGTGTGGTGGTTGGTCTTCAAGATTGATCTTGAAGAGGGATACAAGCCAGGAAACAAATTAGATGATGTACAGGTATAGGTACAGGTGCAACTGTTTATCTCCAAGTGGGAGATTGTTAGGTTATGGAGCTAAAAGCTTCACTGATGTAAATATGGAGGAGGTTGTTGATTTACAGGGAAATTAATGTCAGTAGCACAATCGATGTCGGTCATATCCAGTTACAAAGCAACTGACATCGGTTAGGAGCCGGCTGACATTGGTCATCTCTAGACAGATAAGGACCGACATCGGTAACCTATGCATTCCAAAACTGGTTGTTGATGAACAGTTAATTTGTTGAACCAATTGTTTGCATATAAAGACTAATTTTAGTCTTGAGCTACATGTCTAATTATTGTAATTAGATGTCTAATTATTGTTTGCATGGGATCTATATAATAGACTCATGGGGCTGTATTGTAAATTAAGGACAAGGAAGAGATCCTTCCGATTGTAAGATCTAGGTTTGCAGGTGTGCAAAACCAGATTGATCTGTAGGTTGTGCAAGATTAGGTTAGATCTATGATGTTAATTAAGATCATTTGATTTGCAAGTTATTTCAAGTTCATAGGAGATCTACTTGGAGTACTTTGAGTACTTGTTGGACTGGCAGTATTGTTACTGACTGGTGGACTGGCAGTATTGTTACTGACTGGTGGAGGTGAACAACAACTCTGTGTTTGAGTTGATTGTTGTGATCATAATTGAGAGAGAGAACTCTTGATTGAGAATTACTAGGAGCCCTAGAGGTGTGGGAAGCCTCATAGGTGTGAGAAGAGTGTGGCATCTTCTTGATTGTATTTTCTTTTTGGATGAGTTGAATACAAGATTGTATTGTCTCTCAAATTTTGTGTTGTTTCCGATTCTTGTTACTTGTTACTTCTGGTTAAATTTTGTGTTTAGTTGCTTATACAAGGTAATTAATTGTGCTCCTAATCTTGACAAATTGGTATCAGAGCAATTTGTTGTTCTAGATTCCTAACACTTAGCATGGCCAAAGATTCCATCCATCCTTGTTTGAAATTTAGAGGAAGCATTTTTTAGGCCAAAAGGCATAACCTTCCACTCATAATGCCTATCTAAGACTGGTAAAACAAATGTAGTTTTATAAGTATCTTTAGGTTCTACTGCAATTTGCCAAAATCCACTTTTCAAATCAAACTTAGAAAAAACACAACATTCCTTCAGCTTGTTGATAAGAACAGTCTTGTTAGGAATTGGATGTCTGACAGATATAAGCTAATCATTGATCTTTTTATAATTTATTACCAGTCTCATTTTCCCTCTTTTTTGTTCTGAGTGTTTATTCACATAGAATACAGGAGAAGCCCATTCAATATGACTTTTTGTACCAAATCTTTCTACAATAATTCTTTAATATCTTCTTTTCTCATTTTAACTTGAGAAGGGGAGAAAGGGATAGTGTTAGATTTGATACCTCGATTATGATCAATGTCAGGTTTTAGATCAAGAGAAATAGTATATTTACACTTATCCCAAAACCTTCTAGGATCATTATCACAAAATCCTTTGATCTTTGTTATGATAGTATTCAAGATATATTTTCTCTTTTCAAAATCTTGTACTATCCTACAAATCTTCATCTATAATTTTTTTTCTTCTTCCTCATGAGGTCTTGTGGCAATTCTTACAGTTCCATGGGTCTTTCTAGGAATTTAGTGTTCATTACCAAAGAAGCTTAAAGACAATTATTTGATGTGAAAAGTATAAGGCATAAATTAATTTAGGAAGTTCATTTCTAAAATAGTATCTATCAACATCTTATCGAACATCCATAATTTTACATATGCCTTAATGCCATTTGCTTCAGGTAGTACCCTAGGAGTATCTTTGTTTATAGTAGTCCTTGACCCATTGACAACAATGAAATCTAATGAAGCATCTTGCCACAGGTACTTTGGGATATCTCCATTCTTTGTAATACTCATATTTGCTTCAGTATCAATTAAAAAATCTTGGGTCAATAAGCCATTATTTTAATCAATGATGTTTACTGAGATAATGGTTTTTTTTTCTCTAGCATAGAAACATCCTTGGTTAGGAGGAACTTCTTTAGGGCTATTTTCTTTTATAGAATCTTTAGAGAATTTTATTAATTCATTAATATCTTGAGAAATAGATTAAATTTTTGATTTTATAGCTCTAAGGATTTCAATAGGAGGCTTTTGGTATTTTATCAGGCTCTTTGTGTTTGGATTCTTAGGCTTAGCTTTTTATTTTCTATTCCATTCTTGTTGTGCATATAACATTGGGTTGTCATGAAATTCAACCTATTAAATTGTTTTGCCTTTAGGATCACCATGCATGTTGTGTAATTGGGTAAGCTCATCTTGATAGATAGGGATGAGATGAAGAGGGAGCTTACAATTCTAGAGTAGATATTGTAGATGTTGTATTCAGGCTTCAAGATCAAATCCAAACATCATATTAAAATAGTAGAGTTTAGTCTTAGAGTTATCAGAACAAGACATTTCTTCAAATTAATTTACTTTATTTTCATTTTCACTAGAAGAAATATCATTTTTAGTGGGTATTGAACATACATCAACATCTGAGCTAAATTCAAAAATAACTTGAATTTCTTCATTAGGAAGTATAACTCTAATATTTTTCATCTTTTTAGGATATCTTTTCTTATTTGGGAACTTAGGAGCTATATGACCTTCTTGACCACAGATATAACATTTTATAGGTCATTTTATTGAGATGGTTCTTTTTGGATTAACATAAGTTTTTCTTTTTGAGAACCTCCTCTTATACTTGGGCTTGTCTCCAATTTTCCATTTTTTGGATCTGCGCTTTTCTTTGTGGCATTTACAATGAAAATTATCAAAACCATAATAGCCTGATGCACTATATCCACTATTTTTGTAGATAATATTATCGGTGGTTTTCATTTTTTTAAAGCAATTTGGCTACAGCTTTATCCTTACATTGATTGTAAAGATATTCTTCTTTAGACTAGATAATTTGACCTAAGGTCATTTTTACAAATGTGGTTGTTTCTCTAGTCATGGCTTCCTTTTTAGTTGTTATGTAGGCCAAGACTCCATTTGAGATTTCACTAGGAAGTGCATTAATAAACATGTGTTTATTTTTAGTCTTTTGGCTCTATTTTGTTTGTCTTTCTAAAAAATCAAAATCACACTTGAATCTGTCCCAATATTTCATGTTATAAAGCTTCATCCTGAATAATTTATTGTATTCAATAGCATCAACATTTACCATGTCTCCAGCATACTCATAGATAACTACTTCAGAAAATTTAGCTATCATGGATCCTACCACAACCCTTTGGTCTTCTATAAGGGATAACCACCATCCTTTTATGCTACCATCTAGGTTTGAAATTAAAAGTTCCATGTCTTCTTCCTCAATTCTTTCCAAATATAAGTTATTGAGTTTCTCCCCATCCATGGATCCTTTCAGTTAAACTCTAGATTTTATATCTTATATCATTACTTACTCCACACCAACCATCTATATTGAGTGAATATGGAATTATAAGAACCTAAATTAGATCATATGGCTATCTTCCTTGATTTTGTTGGATATCCTGATCAAGGGCTTCAACACTACCAAAATTTCCTTGGGGAAAATTTGCTCTAATCCTAGGTATGACTATAGCCAAGTTGGATGACTTAGTGTTGGAGGAGTATACTTCTTCCAACCATCTAGGTGTACTGGTAAGTACAACCTTTTCCTCTTGCACACTTGTTGGGCTAGTGAGCAGGGAGTCAGTCCAATCATGTGAAGCATCCAAGGGATCTAAGACTTCTAGATTATCAGGATTTCAATCTAATTCACTAAGTCCATTGAAATATAGGCAGGTGGTAGTGAAATTTTCTTTAATGTTCTTTTTTTGGTTTATATCTTCAGATAACTTAACCATTTATTTAAAAAAATTAGTATTTTTATTAAGCCTTTCAAGCCTTTTGTAGGTATCATCAAAAAATTTTATCAAATCACTTATGCTTAATGACTCAATGTTTATAAAGGATCTTAATTGTCTAATTTGTTTAGCATGATCAGACACTTACTTTGTAGTAGGTTATCTTAATGGGATGATCTTAGAAGGGGTTCCTTCTCCTATTTTTACCTTACTTAGAGGGTTTGTTTTATAATATATTTTCATGTTTTCCTACAATTCATGTATCTTAGTCAAAATAAGTGAGGATGATCCTACCAAGGAATCAACCTTTTCTTGAAGTTCTTAAATTTTCTTTTTAGTTTCCTCCACTCTAACACTCTATTGATCATTTATTTTTATGACAATTTTTTCTATTTATTCAAGGCTAATGTCTATTTTTCTAGTTTGTAAATTTGTACTAGTATTAACACTTAAAAGGTCCACCATTCCTATGTGGATTACTTTAAGCATATCATAGCCTTGTGTATTTATCATAATCAGCTTCTTTAGATCTTCTTTTATTTCTTCAAACTTTGTAGCCTCAATACAGAGGTCTAGATTTCACACCAAAAGGACTTCTTCTAGATGTTTTACTACGCCAATGTCTTCATCTAACATTATTATTTATTTATCTTGACCTTTATTTAACTCAACCAGGCTAGCTTTGGCTGCATTTATCTCACCCTGAATTATGTCACTAGTATTGACTAGTGGAGCTAGGTCCTATGTTTGGGCCAATGGTTTCTTAACTAGTGTTCCTACATTTTGATCTAGAAAGCTTCACATTTGAGCAATTTCCACATAAAATTCATCACTATTTTTTCCCAACTCAGTTAAATCCAAATTACACTAGTTTAGTTGCCTTCCTATAGTAGATTTATGTTTTCCCCTACCTACTGCTTCTATTGGGTCATGTTGCATAACAAGTTGGCCATCAGATGTGAATTTTACGTAGAATTGCCTTGGGGAAAATATTCCCATATTTTCTAGAACACTGTATTTGGCATCTACCCCATTTGTTTATTTTTCTAAATTAGTTGATATTTTTAACTCATATTCTCTTGGAAGAGATTTTATTTCTTCAATTATATCTCCTCTAAACATATTAATATGTAGATAATTCTTCATTTTTTGGGTATAAGTCATATAGGCATCGCAATCAGGATGGTTGCCAAAATGATTTTCAGCTAGGTTTACATAAAAATTATGTTCATCAGGGAAACTATGGTATTCTGACCAATCTAATTCAGAAGCATCAAATTTTTGGCTTGGGAATCATATGATTTTAAGGTTCTCTAAATTAGTTATAGAGGATTTTTTCATGAACTGAGACCTTTTGAGTTTTCACTCTTTAGGACATTCTTCTTATTGGGTTTCTTATTTTTCTTCTTCCACTAAGGAGATTTTATATCTTCCAAAATATTCTTTTGTAAGAAGTGAAGTTAGCCTAAGAGTGTACTTGGGTTTTTTCTTAGGTGGTCTATAGATACACTTGCTATAGCTAGTCACCCACTCTTTGGGTAAGGAGATTATCTCAAAGTTTATCTAGATGATATTGACTTGGTCTCCTATGGTTTTTATTCTAAGTACCATCACCATGTTGGTTGGGGATTTTTGAGTATAATTGGAGGGTACCAAAGGATACTTATAGTATCAAAAGACCCATCAAGTAACTATACTAAAGGGAATAGATCTAGGATCCATTTCAAGGTTCTTAAATTATAAATTACATTTAAGCCTTTTGGGAACAGTAGGATCCTGTAGGTCAACCATAAAATTAGGATAAACCTGCCAAGTAACTTTGCCATCATGGGCATTATCATAAGTTGCACCAAGCATAGCTTGGGAAATGTTTTGCAACCTACTATCAACAAGAATAGATACAATAGGAACATCTATGCCTTGCCTGAAAAAGGTATTATTGCCCATTCTAACCAATTGATGTGTACAAAATGATAACCTTTTTTATAAAATGTCTTAAAATTTTCCTTAGCCAGTATATTGAACCAATTACCCTCAAGATTTTGTAACATCAAACCTTTAAAAGTAAATTATTTGAAAGAGATTTTAGTCTGAAACTTTTGTTTGAATAAATTCATCTTATAGACTTCAGACAAATCTAATCTAGGGAGTTTTAAGTTTACATTTATGGATTTGAGAGAAACATATTGGCTTAGATAATGTTTATCTTTTTTTCTATTTCTAACTTCTAGTTTTTCCATCAAATCTGAAAAAGGAACAAAACTTTCACTTACTTGGTCCATAACACTTAGAAGACACAACTCTTCTTGAGATAACTTATCCTTGTTGCTACCTAGTGCAAATTGAGTTGGTAACTTCTAGGGCCTCCTCCAACAGACAATTCTTTGAACAAGGGTTATTAGGAAAAAATGGCTTAAACGGCACCTTGCCTTAACACCTAAACTCTAGGTATCCCATGTACATTCAAGAGCTATAACTGATAGATTATTGAACCAAAGAAGTCTCAAGGAATTTCAGACATAGTAGGTTGTCTGAGCTTATGAACAAGGAAAGCTAGTATTCAAATAAAATTTAAATAGATTGTCAAAAGAGTGGTATGATTTCCCTACAGGCTAGAACAAATAATTAAATATGAAAAGATGACCAACAATATATATTAAATAGGAAAACCAAGCTCTAATACCAGTAGGACCGATTGAAAAAAATATATTTATATAACATATAACAATATTAATATGTGTTCTCACCAGACTTTGTCTCTAAATCATAACTTATTGTTGAGATAGTGGATCCTCAAATGTAACCACAACATCATACAAACCTTGTTGTCATCCATGAATGGTGCCCATAATATCCCTCATCATATATAAAACCAATAAATGAATAATGTGTGAATCCAATGAGCGTGAAAAAACTGTGACTATAGTATCTATCTTAAAAAATAGTTTTTTGTTCAAGGGACAATAAATATACATGAATATATATGTAATTAAAAAGTTTCCAAAACTAGGTATAGGGCACACCAATGATAATTATAGTCTCTAAAATAGAACCAATGCCTACTAAGCTACCCAAAATATCGCTAATCATCTATACAAGCAACAAATAAAATTTTCAGTCAACTAAATTAGACAATTAAGTAAACACATACTAGAAAATAAACTTAATATTCTCTTACAAACATAAACAAACTATAGTTAAAATTAAACCTATGAATCAAATATAAATGGTGAATTAGATAACTCTTGCACAACAGAATGATGTGTCTTGAGAGGAGTTAGTGAAGCTACTATAACTAGCATAATGTCTAGCATGTTAGTGTTATGAGCCGCTAAAACATCTACAAGTGATGTATTCTCTAGTATGATAGTCTCCTAAGGTCCTAAAGAAACTATATAAAGAATACACTCAAGATTCCTAGTGTCCTAAGGTACTAAATGAGTTGTGGATGGAATATAATGAGAAGTACTAGTGTCCTAAGATGTTGAAGTAACTGTATATGACATAAACTATTAGGTACTAGTATGCTACATAAATTTAAGTCTAGTCTCCATAAATGTAGTTCATGTATGGCATACCTAAACAAGAGATCATGTATACTTCCTCCCACATGATATGAAATGATGTAAAAGAACTATATCATGATTAGAAAGAGGAGGAACACTAGCACCAATACCACTACCACTAATACCACTAGTACCACTACCACTAGCACCACTACCAATACCACATACACCATTAATGTCACTACCACTAACACAAATACCACTACAAGATATCTCACCACCTATAGGCTAAGAATAAGTCCTCAATGTATGCATACCATGGTCAATCATAAGTGTCAAAATTGTAATCACCTAAAGGATGTACATATATAATACAATGCAAAATTTTAGGGATATAAGCATGTGTTATTGTCCTTTTATTTATCTAAACTTGATTAGGATGGTTTTGGTCATGCTTAACACCAAGTCTATCAAATAAATATATGCCTTCCCTACCTTGGGATGCCTTCATGTCAAAATAATTTAAAATTTCTTGTAGCACAAACTCACAATAAAGTTTTCTCAAAAAGTATAACAAAACCTCATTAATATTACATGGAAGCTCATCAAACACCATCCACCACCTATCTCAAAAGTTATTTTTTATCTCCTCATTCACACACTAATAAATACTAATATGTTTTTGATTTGTCAATGGTGTTTGGTTGGTTCCAGGCTTAACAAACAAAGCATACACAATTTATTTTGTTATTTTCTATTAACATCCTCATATGACAATTTATCAAAATAAAATTATTTCAAGACCTCTCTTTGATAAAACATTACATCAAGTTGAAAAGTTACATTTCCCTCTTCGTTAAAAATAGTCTCTAGTGTATTGGCAAGTGAATTGTGTGCACTACTAATTGAGGAGTGACACAAACCATTGATGATTATTTGTAATTGCTGACATTTTGCATTGTAATGTTCATACAATTCAACATTTTCTTGTGCAAAATCAAATTGTTTAGGGTCTTATTCTATATTTTCTTCATGCAATGGGTCCATCATTTAATTATGTATCTAAATTTATATAAATACATGTTTTTTAGGCAATGCAAGAGAATATAATGAAAATATAATTTCAAAACCCTATGTGCATAAATAAATATATATACAAATCAAAAAAATTAAATTTAAAAATAAACATACCTGAGATAGTAAACAAAATTTTAAATCATGTTAGTGGGATTCAAATCCAAAGCACACATGTGGACTATTAAACCCTTCAGCAAAATATAAAAACCTATAAACATATAAAAAAAAGTGTCATGGGTTTGAGAAAATAGGGAAGAAATGAAAAAAATGCAAAGGGCATATGCCCTTATAACTTTAAAAAGGGTATATGCCCTTTAGGTTTAGGCATCAAACCTGAGGCATGGAAATTTTAAATAAAGGGTGTACATCCTTTTTCAAAGTGTGTATGCCCTTAAAAAAAGAACTTTACAAAGTTTGGTTATTTCACCTTTTTTGTCCCCCAATTTTGTGCATCAACACAAATCAAGGAACAAACCTAAGTGTTACATCCCGATTCCTCGTCAAGTAAATTTACAAGATTATTTGTGTATCTCTATAGTTGAAAAATTTAGATTTGACTATTTTTAACTAAGATGTGAGATATATGTTTTTATGGGGTAGTAGAATATTGCTTAAGTTATATGATTTTATTTTTTGTGAGTTAGTTGTGGTGTATGTGTTTACATTACGAACATGTTGATGTGTTATTTCAGTTATATTTTATGATGTATGGTTATCATGTTGATACCATCTAACTACCTACTTCTTTTGAGGTTGACATAGTAAAAATCCTCCCTCAAAGAATGATGGATAGAGAGCATCATCAGAGAGGGTGACGTAGATGAAGATGTCAGAGGATGACAGAGAAACTAGTTTAGAACCTTACATACACCACATAAGTAATTCATGTTAGATGCATCATGAATAGTTATCATAGTATGTTTTGGATGCTACTTGCCTTTACATAGTTATTTTAAATATGCCCACTAGCATAGTTAATGGTTCTATGGGAATTGTCTATTGTGACTTGAAAGTATGTCTATTAAATGTTGTAAGTATATGATTGGCATTTGGAGATGCTAATTTAATTAGTAAATATACTAATTTTTAATATTAATATTAAAATTAATTAATGTTTTTTGGAAACTTAAAAAAAATGAGATAAAAACAAAAAGAGAGTGAAACTCAAGATTTAAATAAAATCATGAGAAATCATGAATAAATCTATGGAAAAAAAAGCTAAAAAAAAAGTGAAACATAGCTTAAAAAATAATAATAATATAATTAAAAAAATAGTGCCATATCCAAGAGGGGAGAAAAGATAAAAAGAAGAAGAGGAGGTACAAAATGTAAGAGCGCAAAGAGGAGATAATGAAAGAAAAATTGCACAAAATTAAGAATTAAGGGTATGTATTTATCCACTCTCTTTGTAGAGATTCTTTTAAATTATTCAAACTAATTAAGCTTGTTAGCTATATTTTAAATCAGATCTTATAATGTTATTCAAATTTTTCAGTGTGTTAAATACATTAAATTTCATTAATTTTTAGATTAAACAAAACATAGGTGTGGCATTCTACTTATTGGTTGGGAATCATATATTAAACTATAAAAATATATATGTTGATTGATCTACTTAACTATATTATGAATTGACCAGTTTTGGAAGATTAGAGTTTTAGCAAAATTCAACTAATGCATATATGATTGATCTAAGTGATACAAATGTAGGAAAAACTAACCCCATCCATAGTGAAAGGTAGCGAATTACCCATCTTCTTCATCAAAGCATAGTGAAATCAATAATTAGATTGACTATATTTCCTTTTATTTCCTCAGATATGATTGTATATCTCTCTATGGTTAATTAAATTATAGCTATGAATTATAATGAGTTGATTAGACAATGATATTAGGATATATTTTTTTGGCTAATCTGAAAAGGACAAGATTATGGTTGGTTACCTATTAGATGGATAAAAAAATTCCATAAATGTCATAAAAACTTAGATGTTAAAGTTTATAGCTACTAATAATTGGTATTTTAGAAAGATATTAATTATGACCATGTGGGAAGCAAGCAGCCAATTTGTTCAAACATATGTAATTATTTTTTTAGATATTTAAACACATTATATAGAATACCTTTAATATTAATATTTTTTGTGACATTTGACTTTATTTTGGGAACTAGTGCTCAAAACCCTAATCACTATAGAAAATAAAATAGCGACATCGAACCCTACAGGGTATGGAAATTAGGTGGTGGTGGCAGATAGTTGGGCATCAACAGTTTCAAAGGTAGGAAAGAATATCAAAAATGAAACATTGGTTGGTTCAGTAGGAATTTAGCTAGAAGGAAAGACTTTGGGTGCTCTATCAAGGGATTTTCAAGATATAGGGGTGTTGGGTTTGGATCTCGCAGGCCGTGACAGAACTGGTATAGTAGACAGAGCTGCAACATCTTATGAAAGGGTAGGATATACTAGTTCATTAAAGTAAGGGAATATCAATAACCGATGATCTCATAGGTCCCTACCTTCTATAGATAGTGTCATAATAGGGGAGACTTCATTTAATGGAATGACTCCTAGATCAATGTTGGTTGTAAGTGCCTCAATAGGGACCTAACTCAATAATAGATCATGACCCTCCTTCATAGATGTTGTTTCTTAAAAAAATTTACAAATACTGTTAGCCCCTGCTAAAGCTTTTCTATATATTATTTTTCTAGAAGAAGAACTAATAACAATTGAGAATAATGAAGAACTTCTATCTACCCTTGGTATGATCTGTCGATTCATAGGGTTTTGGTCGAGTCTACCCCAACTCCATGAATTGATTTTGAAGGAATGGTAAGATATGCTTACAGGTAAGATTCAAATCCCTCCTTATGCAAAAGGAATATTTATTGTGATTTTTGATAATATTGAAGATAAATAGGCAATTTTTAGTATGAATGTGCTAGGAATGGGGAAATCATTTTCCTATGGCTTAGCCATGGCACTCAAATTTCAACCTTTATATTAAAATTTTCAATTTAAAACCTCGTTGGATTAGGCTTCCCAATTTACCTCTTCAGTTTTGGGATTGTTCTATTTTAACAACCATAGCTGAATCTATTAGAGAATTTTGGACTATTGATCCCAAATCTTTAGAAGGGATTCATTCAACATATGTCTATATTTTAATCAATGTTGATATTACTAAATATTTATCAACTAAAATAAAACTAAAAGTTAGGAACATAACCTAGATGCAGCCATTAGATTATGAAGAACTTCCCTTCAGATGTCGTAGATGCTTCCAAATGGGCCATTTGGTAAATGCTTGTCCTTCC
The DNA here is from genome assembly GCA_037957365.1 of Torreya grandis. Lineage (NCBI taxonomy): Eukaryota > Viridiplantae > Streptophyta > Pinopsida > Cupressales > Taxaceae > Torreya > Torreya grandis. Next base: position 2,324,159 of record JARHVA010002561.1, on the reverse strand, counting down.
CAGAAATTTAATAAGAAAAATACTTGGTGGAAGGAAGATGGCCCTCAACACATTATTGTACAAGATCTATCAAATGGAGAAGAAAATTTTATGTCCCCTATTATGGTTCTAAAAATGTAAATGGATTAAAGCAAATAATTAGAGCAAGAGCAGTTACCAGAATCAAGAAATTTCAAATTTGATGTGAAAGACAATCTGATGGCTAGTACCCCTTTAAATAAAATCCTTTCAGCCATCTCAGAAAAGAAAGGACTATCTAATGACTCACTATATTTCTCTATGACAATTCTACCCTTCTTTGAGGAAGGTGGGGATTGGACCATTATGTGTAACAAAAAGATAATTAAAAACAAGAAAGAAATAGATCCTTTGAAAAGGACCCTTAGATCTAAAATAGAAAATGTGAGCATGGGTCATAGTTTTGTTTTATTTATTTGTTCTTCAACCATAGATTGGTTGTTGTTATTCATTTATTGTCTCTGACAGATTTTGATCTTCTTATTTTTGTTATTCCTTCTAGATGGGTTCTCCAGATTTGTTATTTGTATTGGGTTGGGTCCCTTTTTAAAACCCACTTTTACCTTTATTAAAAAAATATATATATTTGCTTCAAATTAGGTGATTTGAGTATAAAGAAATGGTGGGATATCAATTTTAGGCACTATATTTATAGCAATTCATGTTATTTTACAGTGTTACATACTAATAACAGTGATTTATTTAAAATGAAGGGGATGACAAAAATACGTCTGTGTAGTTATATGATTTGTTATATAGAAGGGTGAGTGTGTAAATAGAGTTACATACTATTTTACAGTGATTCCTTGATAAGTGAAATGACTTATTTTACAGAACTACTACTTATTATATTCAAGGAAGGAAATTATTAACATTCATGGTGTTTAAGGAATACATGGGGTGATTTTTTATTTGTATGTAGTAACTCATTTAGTAGTATAGAAATAAATAATTTGCATGGTAATTTGTTAATTGGTTATACCCCTGCTCGTATCTGGTATACTTGGATAAATATAATAATAATATTGTGGTTATTTAAAAAGTATACAGTAAAGTAGTAATACTATTATATTATAGTGAACTATATAACAAACTAGGTGAAAATATGGTAACTCTTAATAATGCATAACTCCCATGATAATAAAATATGGAATCACATTTTCAGAATAAAATATGTGAACATATAAATCAATGATAGTGTATGTCCAATAGACCATGTTATTATATAATTTTAAGTATAGTAACATTATTTATTCTCGACAAAGGAATATATCATGTTATAGTATAACATAGAGGTGGATAGTAGGTTAAAGCATGTATTATTACTGACTTAAAGTCATAATCAAGTAAATCAAGTGATGTACACTATATTATATTTATGATGTGTTTTTTATTAATAGATTATTTACTTGAACATATACTTATATGAACAGAACTTATGAAAAATAAATTAACAACATGATCATGCCTATCCTACCTATTTGAATGGTAATGACTTTTCATAGTAAAACCATTATTTTTCCAAGAATGAGATTACTTGTTCCTTAACATTATGAAATTATTATTATGTTTAGTTTTATCATGTTAATAAAATTATATTGACCAAGTATTTAACTAATAATTGTAGAGGCTAATGATATCATTTATATTGTTGAGCATATTTATGTAGAAGAGAATAAATGTATCTAAGGGTTAGGAGTAATTTGAAGGGTTTAATAGATATTGGGCATGTTAGGTGGTATACCTTTAAGTTGTTGACAAATATAAACACTTTCGATCATGAGAACCCAACAATTCAGAAACAATGTCAACATAAATATAAACTTCCAACTAAGTGTAAGGTTAGATTCATACAAATGTAATTAAGTGTATGGGAGATTCTTGATTAATAACCTTGATATATTATTTACATGTCATCGGAGTACTTACATATAAGGTATGTTATGATGTATAAGTATTCGTATATAAGAACTATACTTATAGTTAGCTAAATGGTTAGATAGGTCATAAAGTTTCCATGGGATGGGAACTATACCCATGCGAGAATAGTTGCCTAAGAAAATAATTAGGTTATTTAAATGAAAAATTATGGAATAGCTTATCTATGGGATATCTTACTCATTGAGAATAGCATGACTGAACTGTTGAATAAATTTACATATAATAGTGAATACATGTGTGTAGTGCATGTTGTGAATATATTTTGTACATGTGTTTAAATATTTATAACATATAAGGGTGCATTTGGGTGTGTGCCTATGAGTTGTGTTTCTCTTGAATGATAGTATGCAATTTAAATGTAGGGTATACCCAGATGGTATAAAATTGTACTTAATTATTTATTATTTGTGTTTATTGGTCATTGATTCTAAAAACATAAGTTTGGTTTGGTGTAAATATGTAGTTGTGTTTGTAAACAATGAACTATGATAGTATGGGTAGTCATATAGTACTACAACATAAACGTATGTTATATTTGGATGGTATATACTGTAATTGTCATGTCTAGACTCATACTTACATTTGACTGATTAAATGTATATGTGTTGGATATTACTATGAATATCATGTTATATGATAGTTAGTAGGGTTTTATGTATGTGTACTTACAACCTTGAGAGTTTAACAAATGTTATGATAGTATATTATTATGTTCTGTGAGAACTGTGACTTACTTTATTATATCTAGTTACTTGAATAGAAGATTATGTTTCCATGTATTTAAGATTACTTTATATGACTAATTGTAAAAAATTAGTAGTTATGTCTTAGAATATTACACTATGGTGATATAGGTTATCATAGGGTGTAAAATGTTTGGAAATTAATTATGGTAGTGAAAATCTGTAGTTAAATGTGTATTTTACTTGGGTGGTATAAATTGGAGTCATTATTTATAGTATGACATAGAAAATAATGTAAGATTCATTCATACAGTTAATGGAATAAATGTATGTTTTGGTCACTTCTATATACATGTTATGTGATTTTTTTACTAGTAAGATACAAATTAGATGAATCTTGTGGTTAAATTATGTTTGACCAATCTACATTATTGGTACTAAGTAAGGAGTGAGATGGACTTCACTGGCTTAATTGTAACACAATACCAGATGAAAATGGTCAGATCAAGTGGTGTGTATGAATTTGATTGATATATCGATAGTTATTATTTATTATTCATAATGCTTTAGTCAAAAGTATGTTTAGTGAGACATTATCATTTCATGATTATGATTTATATGTTTGTGTGATATCTTACAATAGAACATTTTTATATAATACACTACATGTTTAATTTTAAAAATCATACAGTACACAGGTACTTGTTTGTCTCTATAAAATCACATGTCATCACTATCTACTCATCCATGAAGGGAGGGTCATTTCTTGATAGAATTAGTGCATGGGATCATTGGTTCTTGGTTGGTATGGAAAATTAATCATATGATGCTCTCCCTCCCCATAACAGTACTACTTATCGAGATGACACTTGAGATTACCACAAATTTTTAAGTTCAGAAACTATGCTCTGAGGGGTCTTATAAGACCAATACTCCATAAATACTATAGTTTGAGGGAACTACAGTGAGTTCTGTAAGTAATTTCACATTTATTTACTTGATTTGATACTTTATTTTATGTTATTTTTTGTCGAACAATTATTTTAATTCAAAACTTATATTTGAATGAGAGTCATCTGGGATGATGACTAGTTTTATGGGGGAAGGATGTTACATCTCAATTCCTCACCAGGTAAATTTTCTAGATTATCCATGGATATATATAGTTGACAAATTTATATTTGACTATTTTTAACTAAGTTGTGAGATATATGTTGTTATGGGGTAGTAGGATATTGCTTAGGTAGTATTATTTCATTTTTTGTGAGTTAGTTGTAGTGTATGTATTTATATTGTGAACATATTGATATGTTATTTTAGTTATATTTTATGATGTATGGTTATCATTTTTATATGATCTAACTACCTACTTGTTATGAGTTTAACATAGGAAAACTCATCCCTCAGAGCATGATGGAGGAAAAGCATAATCAAAGAGGGTGACGTAGATGAAGATGTTGGAGGATGATAGAAAAACCCAACTAGAACCCTACACACACTACACAAGTAATTCATGTTAGATGCATCATGAATGGTTAGCATAGTATGTATTGGATGTTACTTGCATTTAGATAGTCATTTTTAATATGCCTACTAGCATAGTTAATGGTTTTATAGGAATTTTTTGATGTGACTTACAAGTATGTCTATTAAATATTGTTAGTGTGTGATTGGCATTTGGAGATGCTAATTTAATTATTAAATCTACTAATTTTTTATATTAACATTAAAATTAATTAATATCATCTAAAATTTAAAAAAAAAGAAAGAAATGAGATAAAAACAAAGAGATAGAGAGAGAGAGAGAGAGAGAGAGAGAGAGAGAGAGAGAGAGAGAGAGAGAGAGAGAGAGAGAGAGAGAGAGAGAGAGAGAGAGAGAGAGAGAGAGCTTTAAAGAAAATCATGAGAAATCAAAAATAATCTATAGAAAAACAAGCTTAAAACAAAAAAAAGTGAAACACAACTTTAATAATAATAATAATAATAATAATAATAATAATAATAATAATAATAATAATAATAATAATAATAATAATAATAAAATAGTGTCATATCCAAGAGGGGAGAAAAGATAAAAAGAGGAAGAGGATGCACAGAATGTAGGAGCACAAAGAGAAGAGAATGGAAGAAAAAGTGCTCAAAATTAAAAATTATGGGTATGTCTTTATCCACTCTCTTTGTAGAGATTATTTTAAATTATTCAGACTGGTTAATCTTATTAACCATATTATAAATTAGATCTTACAACGTTATTCAGATTGCCTAGTGTGTTACATACATCATATTTCAATAATTTTTAGATTAAACAAAACATAGGTGTGGCATTCTACTTATTGGTTGGGAATTATATATTACAGTGTGTGTGTGTGTGTGTGTGTGTGTGTGTGTGTGTGTGTGTGTGTGTGTGTGTGTGTGTCTATATATATATATATATATATATATATATATATATATATATATATATATATATATATATATATATATATATTGATCTACTTAACTATATTATGAATCGACCAATTTTGGAGGATTACAATTTTAGTAGAATTAAACTAATGCATATACAGTTGATTCAAGTGGTACAAATGTAGGACAAACTAACCCCAACCATCGTGGAAGGTAGTGAACTTCCCATCTTCTTCATCAAAGCATAGAAAATTCACTAATTAGATCAACTAGATTTCTTTTTATTTCCTTAGATACGATTGTATATCTCTCTATGGTTAATGAAATTATAGCTATGAATTATAATGAGTCAATTGGACAATGATATATCTTATAGGATATTTTTTTTGGCTAATCTGAAAAGGACTAGATTATGGTTGGTTATCTATCAAATGGATAATTTTTTTTTTGAGAAATAGCATAAAAGTTTATCTATTAAATTTAATAGTTGCTAATAATTGGTATTTCAGATAGATATTAATTGTGACCATGTGGGAAGCAAACAACCAATTTGTTGGGACATACATAAGTAATTTTTTAGTGATTTAAGCACATTATATAGAATACCTTTAATATTAATATTTTTTATAAATCAGGCGATTTGAGTATAAAGAAATGGTGGGATATCAATTTTAGGCACTATATTTATAGTGATTCATACTAGTTTACAATGTTACATACAAATAATTTGCATGACAATTTGTTAATTGATTATACCCTTGATCATTTATGGTATACTTGGATAAATATAACAAGAATATTGTGATTTTTTAAAAAGTATAGAGTAAAGGAGTAATATTATTATATTATAATGAACTATATAACAAACTAGGTGAAAATATGGCAACTCTTAATAATGCACAACTCCCATGATAATAAAATATGGAATCACATTTTTGGATTAAAATATGTGAATATATAAACCAATGATAGTATATTGTAATATACCATGTTATTCTATAATTTTAAGTATAACAACATTCCTTATTCTCGATAGAGGAATATATTATGATACGGTGTAACATAGAGGTGGATAGGATGTTAAAGCATGTATTATTACTAGCTTAAAGTCATAATCAAGCAATTCAAGTGATGTACATTATTTTATATTTATGGTGTGTTTTTATTAACAGACTATTTACTTGAACATATATGTATATGAACATAACTTATGAAAAATAAATTAATGACACGATCTTGCCTATCCTACTTGTTTGAATGGTAGTGACTTTTCATAGTAAAACCATTATTTTTTCAAGAATGAGATTACTTGTTCTTTAACATTACAGAATCATTGTTATGTTTGTTTATAGCTTGTCAATAAAATTATATTGATCAAATATTTAAATAAGATTCGTAAAGGCTAATGATATCATTTTATATTGTTGAACATATTTATGTAGAAGAGAATAAATGTATCCCAGGGTTAGGAGTAATTTGAAGGGTTTAATGGTTATTGGGTACATTGGATGGTATACCTTTAAGCTATTGATAAATATAAACACATTAGATCTATTAGTAACTTATAGAGTACAATTGATTACTTTTGTATAAGCAACTAAACATGAAATTAACCCAGAAGTAATAAGTAACTAGAAATCAGAAACCGCAAATAATAGGAGATACAAGAAACAACCAATCTTACATTAAAGTCTTCCAGAATACAATGAAGAAATATCACTCTTCCCACACCTCTTGGGTGTACAGTATTTCTCTCTCAAGAGTTCTCTCTCTCTCTCAATCAATTACAATCAACTCAATAACCGAGTTGTTATTCCCTCTTTTCTTTCTTCTTCTTCTTAATTACAATACTACCCCATGGATCTCTTAAATAGGATCCAAGGCAAACAATAATTAGAAAAATAGACTCAAGACTAAAATTAGTCTTTACATGCAAACCAACTATTCTCGTAAAATTAGAACAAATCTAATTCTAGAAACGCATGCAAACACACACACACACACACAGGTGACCGATGCCAGTCGCTGTCGGTCTGCATATGACCGACGTCAGCTGATCCCTGACCAATGTTGGTCAGTTCTGATCCATGCCTGACCAATGTCGGTGATACTATCAATGCCAATTATTGGTAAACTCAGCAACCTCAATCTAGCTCATCAGTGAAACTTTTAGCTCCACAACTCAACAATCTCCCACTTGGAGATAAACAGTTGCACCTGTACCTATACAGCAACATCCTCTAACTTGTTTTTGGATTGTTTCTCCATCTTCAAGTTCAATCTTGAAGACCAATAAAATTTGAATGAAGATTCAACTTCTCCTTTGTTACCGTCTTTGTTAACATATCTATAGGGTTCTTATCTGTATGGATCTTTTCCAGATTCAACTGTCCATCCTCCAATACCTGTCTAATGAAGTGGTACCTAATCTGTATATGTTTGGTTCTTGAATGAAAGGCTGAATTCTTTGCCAAATGAATTGCACTTTGACTATCACTGTACAATCTGCAACTCTCTTTCTCCTTTCCCAACTCTTCCATGAACCAAGTCATCCAAATCATTTCCTTACTAGCCTCTGTGACTGCAATGTATTTTGCCTCTGTAGTAGACAAGGCAACAACCTTATACAACTTTGAAATCCAGCTAACCGTCATTCCACCAACAGTGAACACATATCCTATGGTGCTTCTCCTACCATCCAAGTCACCTGCCATATCTGAATCTACATACCCATGTAGAGAAGTGTTTGACCCTCCATAGCATAAATGCCTACTGTTGGTCCCTCTCAGATATATGAGAATCCACTGAACTACTTTCCAGTGCTCCTTTCCTGGATTGGCCATAAACCTGCTGACAACTCCCACTGCTTGGGCAATATCTGGTCTAGTAAATACCATTACATACTTCAAGCTTCCAACTATTGAAGCATATGGAATGTTGCTCATGTACTCAACCTCATCATGTGATTTAGGACACTATTCTTTGCTCATCTTGAAGTGTCCAGCCATAGGTGTGCTTAGCAATTTTGCATCCTGCATATAGAACCTTTCTAACACCTTATTCACATAATCCTCTTGAGACAAAATCAAACTATGATTTTTCTTGTCTCTCTTAATACTCATGCCAAGGATTTTCTTTGTTTCTCCTAAATCCTTCATGGAAAATGTGTGAGCTAATTTCACCTTTAGCTCAGTAATTTCCTACATGTGTGAACCTGCAATAAGCATATCATCTACATACATCAACAGGATAATATAACTACCATTATCCAATTTGGTAAAATAAACACAATGGTCAGATTGACATTTGCTAAAGCCATGCTCTGTCATAAACCTGTCAAACCTTAAATACCATTGTCTTGGAGCTTGCTTAAGACCATATAAGCTTTTCTTCAACCTGCACACAAATTTATCCTTACCTTTGACCTCAAAACCTTTCGGCTGATCCATATATATCTCTTCATCCAAATCTCCATGAATAAACATTGTCTTAACATCAAGCTACTCAAGATGCAAATCCTCAATAGCAACCAAAGACAATACAGTTCGAATAGAAGTCATCTTTACTATAGGAGAAAAAAATTCACCAAAATCAATACCTGGTTTCTGTGCAAATCCCTTTACTACCAACCTGGCCTTATATCTCATTTATCCATTCTCCCATTCCTTTAACTTGTAAACCCATCTATTTTTTAGTGTTTTCTTTTCGACTGACAACTCAACCAAATCCCACGTATGGTTCTTTTTCAAGGAATCAATTTCCTCATTCATGCCATGCTCCCACTATTTCTTGGATTATACCTGCATTGCCTCATCAAAACTTTCTGGTTCTCGACCATCACTGAGAAACAAGTAGTATAAAGAAGGGGAATAATGAATTGGAGGTTTACTTACCCTTTCATACCTCCTTATGGGTGTTTGAGACTCATTGACAGCTTGTTGTCCGCCCAAATTTCTTTTTGTCAGTGACCGATCTCGGTCATCTCTAGCTGATGTCAGTCTGCACCTGATCGACGTTGATTCCTCTTGGTCACCGATGTCGATTTCCTGACTGATGTCAGTCTCTGCCTGACCGACGTCGATTTCCACCTGACCAACATCAATTTCTGTGTTTTCCTCTGAGTGATGATTTTTACCCGCGAGCTCATTTTGGATCATAACCTTGTCCAAATCAAGACTGCCCTGCTCAAAATTATTCAGCCTCTTAAGCTGATCACTGTACATCACCTTCTCATTGAAAAATACATCACGGCTTCTAATAATTTTGTTAGTTTCTAAATTCCACAGCCAGAATCCGAAATCTCCAAAACCATAACCAATGAAAGTGCACTGTATAGATTTAGCATCCAGCTTCTTTCTATTTTCTTTATCAATGTGCACAAAAGCTTCAGAACCAAAAACTCTGAGAAATGAAAGATCTACCTTTTTACCTGTCCACGTCTCTTCTAGAATTCCACCATCCAGTGCAGTAGAAGGTCCTTTGTTAATAAGGTAAACCACAATATCTATAGCGTCTGCCCAAAACTATAAGGGCAAACCAGCATGCAACCTCATACTCCGTGCATGCTCCATTATTGTTCTATTCATCCTTTCAACAACTCCATTTTGTTGAGGTGTCCTTGGAACCATCCTTTCCCTGCGTATTCCACTCATAGAACAGTAACTGTTGAATTTATTGCTACAGTACTCACCACCATTGTCAGATCTAAGGCACTTCAATCTCAAACCTATTTCATTCTCAACCAAAGCTTTCCATTTCTTAAATGTGTTAAAAACATTAGATTTTCTCTTTATGCAATAAACCCATACCTTTCTTTTAGCATCATCAATGAAAGAAACATAATACCGTGATCCTCCAATAGAAGCTACCTGAGCTGGTCCCCACACGTCTGTGTGAACAAGCTCCAACTTGCGCTTCTTCTTTGTTGACCTAATTTTGAGAAACCTCACTTTCTTTTATTTTCCAAAAATACAATGCTCACAAAAATTTAGATCTATGCTTTTCAAATCTGAAAGCTTACCTTTTAACTTAAGAATATCCATTCCCTTCTCACTCATGTGACCAAGCCTGTAGTGCCACAACTTTGCATCTACATCTGAAGTAGATAAAACAAAAGGAGAATAATTAGTAATACAAGTAGATAGATAAAGTGTACCTACTCTATTACCTCTAGCTAATACAAGTGCACCCTTGGAAACTTTTCAAGATTCAGCTGTGAGAGTTACTATGCAACCCTCATCACCCAACGTTCCTATAGAAATCAGATTCCTCTTCAGGATGGGTACATGTATGACATCCTTCAACACCCATGTGTTGCTATTCTATAATTTCAGCTGCACTCTTCCTTTGCCAACAATTTGACAAGGCTCATCATCCCCTAAATAAACTTTTCCAAAATCTCCATGGACATAATCATTGAAAAATTATCTATTTGGGGTTGCATGGAAAGAGGCACCAGAATCTAAAACCCAAGATTCTATTTTATTATCCAAAGATAATATAAGAGCATCTTGTGTAACAATACTTGCAACTTTTGCTTCTTTATCACCTTCATGCTGATTTTCTTTGTTATCCTTCAACCAACAATATTTCTTTGCATGCCCTTTCTTTCCACAATTCCAGCAGGTTATTCTTCCATTTCTAGATTTGGATCTTCTTCCCATTTTTGACCTTGATTTCCCTTGCTTGCCCTTCTCTCTTTGCCTTCCCCTGATTTCAAAACTTAAAGCATTACCTGATGTTTTCCCTGTGCTTTTCTTGTGAATTTATTCATTCAAGATTACACTAACAACATCATCAACTTTCAAGATATTTGAAGTAGATGTAGTATTACTAACTACCATTACCAAGCTATCCTAGCTTTTAGGTAAAGAGCATAAGAATAAGAGAGCCTTAATTTCATTATCAAAAACTATTTTGACTGAATTTAACTGATTTACAATTCCATAGAAATCATTAAGATGACTAGATATAGATCCACGTTCTTGCATTTGTAAATTAAATAATTGCTTCATAAGATATACCTTATTCAAAGCTGAGGGTTTCTCATATAAATTTGCCAAAGTATCCATTATCTCTACCATTGTCTTTGCCTGTGATAAGTTTGAAAACACAGATGTTGCCAGGCTCAGCCTTATAGCTCCAAGAGCCTTTCTATCAAGAACATTCCATTTTTCATCTTCCATATATGTGGGTTTGCTTGCAACCCCACCCAATGGTAAGTACAGATTTTTTTGATACAAAAAATCTTCTATCTGCATCCTCCATAATTGATAATTCTTGCCATTGAATTTCTCCATTCTTAGTTTACTTTTTTTTGCCATTGCTTTACTCCCACTCAATCAGAAACCCCTGTGAGTGAATTCTGTAATCAACAAACACTAACACGCTCTGATACCACTTGTTAGGAACTTATAGAGTATAATTGATTACTTTTGTATAAGCAACTAAACACGAAATTAACCTAGAAGTAATAAGTAACTAGAAATTAGAAACAAAAAATAATAAGAGATATAACAACCAATCTTGCATTAAACTCTTCCAGAATACAATGAAGAAATCTCACTCGTCCCACACCTCTTGGGTGTACATTATTTCTCTCTCAAGAGTTCTTTCTCTCTCTCAATCAATTACAATCAGCGCAATAACTGAGTTTCTATTCCCTCTTTTCTTTTTTCTTCTTCTTAATTACAATACTACCCCATGGGTCTCTTAAATAGGATCCAAGGCAAACAATAATTAGAAAAATAGACTCAAGACTAAAATTAGTCTTTACATGCAAACCAATTATTCTCTTAAAATTAGAACAAATCTAATTCTGGAAACGCATGCAAATGCACACACACACAGGTGACCGATGCCGGTCATTATCGGTCTACATATGACCGATGTCGGCCGATCCCTGACCGATGTCGATCGGTTCTGATCCATGCCTGACCGATGTCAGTGATACTATCGATGCCAGTTACTGGTAAACTCAGCAACCTCAATCTAGCTCATCAGTGAAGCTTTTAGCTCCACAACTCAACAAGATCATGAGACCACACGAATTGAGAAACCATGTCAACATAAATATAAACTTCTAACCAAGTGTAAAGTTAGGTTCGTATAAATGTAAACAAGTATATGGGAGATTCTTAATTAAGAACCTTGATATAATATTTACATATCACCGAAAAACTTACATATGAAGTATGTTATGATGTATAAGTATTCGTATATAGGAACTATACTTATAGTTACCTAAATGGTTAGATAGGTCATAAAGTGTCTGTGGGATTGGAGTTATACCCATACAAGCACAGTTGCCTAAGAAAGGAATTAAGTTATTTAAATGAAAGATTATGGAATCACTTAGCTATGGCATAATTGACTCGTTGAGAATATCATGATTGAACTATTGAATAATTTTAAATAATTTTTCATACATTAGTGAATACCTGTGTGTAGTACATGTTGTGAATATATTTTGTATAGGTGTTTAAACATTTATAGAATATAAGGGTGCATTAAGGTGGGTGCTTATGATTTATGTGTATTTTAAATGCTAGTATGTAATTTAAATGTAGGGTATACATGGATGGTATAAACATGTACTTTCTTGTTTATTATTTATGTTTGTGGGTCATTGATTCTTGAAACGTAAGTTTGGTTTGTTGTAAATATTTAGTTGTGTTCGTAAACAATGAACTATGATAGTATGGGATGTCATATAGTACTACAACATAAATGTATATTATATTTAGATGGTACATATTTTAATTATCATGTCTAGACTTATACCTACATTTGACTAATTTAATATATGGGTGTTGGTTATTACTATGAATAACATTTTTTATATGATAGTTAATAGGGTTTTGTGTATGCGTGCATATAACCTTGAGATTTTAATGAATGCTATGATAGTATATTATTTTGTGTTGGGGATCAACCAACAATGTTGATTACACTATGAAAGCAATTAAATGTGAAATTAAACTAGAAAGATAAGTAACTAGAATGATAAATATAGCAAGAAGAAGAGATACAAGAAACCACCCTAAAAACTTGTATTAAACTCTTTACAGAAGGAATACAATTGAAGAAACTTCTTTTCTTCCACACCTCTCTTGGATGTACAGATCTCTCTCTAGATCTCTTTCCCTCAAGAGCTCTCTCTCTCAAGTACAATCAACTCCAACAACCTGGAATGATTCACATATACAATTCTGTACTGTTCAACATTACATTACAATAAGCTATGAAGATCTAATCCTATATATAAAATTAGGAAACATGAGCATGCATTTACAACCAATAGTTATGCCTCTTAAACAAGGGCTCTAAAAAAGTCTTACTAAAATTAGAGACGCGGACTTAAGATTATCACTTAATCCTATCATGCAAACAATCTGTTCTATCCACAGAAATAGCTTTTTGGACGCACAGGTAACCAACGTCGATTCCTACCTGTTTGCACCTAACCGACGTCGGCCGATACATGACCGACGTTGGCATCTCTTGGTCTGCTCCTGACCAATGTCGACCGCTCCTGACCGACGCCGGTGACTGTGTAAACTTGTAACTTTGCAATCCGCTCACTTGGTGAAGCTTTTAGCTCCACACCTTAACAATCTCCCACTTGGAGATAAACAGATGCACTAGTACCTATACAGCAACATATTCTAGCTCCCCCATCTTCAAACTCAATCATGAAGACCAACAAAAGTTGAATGAAGATTCAACTTCTCCTTTGTAATCGGCTTGGTTAACATATCCATAGGATTCTTATCTGTATGGATCTTCTCCAGCTTCAACTCACCATCCTCCAATACCTGTCTTATGAAGTGGTACCTAAGTTGTATATGCTTTGTTCTTAAATGAAAGGCTAAATTCTTAGCCAAATGAATTACACTCTGACTATCACTGTATAATCTGCAACTCTCTTGCTCCTTTCCTAGCTCTTCCATGAACCATGTCATCCATATCATCTCTTTGCTAGCCTCTGTGACTGCAATATATTCTGCTTCTGTAGTTGACAAGGCAACAACCTTTTGCAACTTTGATATCCAACTAACCACCGTTCCACCAATAGTGAAAACATAACCTGTGGTGCTTCTTCTGCCATCCAAATCACCTGCCATATCTGAATCTACATAACCATGTAGAGAAGTATCTGAACCTCCATATCACAAGTGTCTATTGCTGGTTCCTCTCAGATATCTAAGGATCCACTGACCTGCTTTCCAGTGCTCCTTCCCTAGATTGGCCATATACTTACAACTCCCACTGCTTGGGCAATATCTAGTCTAGTACAAACCATTGCATACATTAAACTCCCTACTGCGGAAGAATATGGAACTCTACTCATGTACTCTACCTCATCATGTGAATTAGGACATTGTTCTTTACTCAACTTAAAATGTCCAGCCAAAGGTGTGCTTACCGGTTTTGCATCCTGCATATTGAACCGTTTCAACACCTTGTTCACATAATCCTCTTGAGACAAAATCAACCTGTGATTTTTTCTATCTCTCTTAATGCTCATGCCAAGGATTTTCTTTTCTGCTCCCAAATCCTTCATGGCAAATGTGTGAGCTAATTTCACCTTAAGCTCAGAGATATCTTGCATGTGTGACCCTGCAACCAGCATATCATCTACATACAACAACAGAATAATATATCTACCATTATCCAATCTCTTAAAATACACACAATGGTCAGATTGACACCTACTGTAGCCATGCTCAGTCATAAACTTGTCAAATCTCAAATACCACTGTCTAGGAGCTTGCTTGAGGCCATACAAGTTTTTCTTCAATCTGCACACTAGCTTCTCCTTACCTTTGACCTCAAATCCTTCCGACTGATCCATATATATTTCCTCATCCAAATCTCCATGAAGAAACATTGCCTTAACGTCAAGTTGCTCAAGATGCAAATCCTCGATAGCAACTAAAGACAATACAACCCATATAGAAGTCATTTTAACAACAGGAGAAAAAATCTCACCAAAATCAATACCTGGCTTTTGTGCAAATCCTTTCACTACCAACCTGGCCTTATATCTCATCTATCCATTCTCACCTTCCTTCAACCTATAGGTCCATATGTTCTTCAGTGTCCTCTTACCAGCTGGCAACTCAACCAAATCCCATGTTTGGTTCTCTTTCAAGGACTCCATTTCCTCAACCATGCCATGCTCCCATTGATTCTTGGATTCCACCTGTATTGCTTCATCAAAACTCTCTGGTTCTCCACCATCAGTTAGCAATAAATAGAATAATGAAGGGGAATATCGAATTGGAGGTTTACTTACTCTTTCTGACCTCTTGATGGGCGTCTAAGACTCATTCAAAACACGTTGTCTGCCCAAATTCTCTGACAGTGACCGACCTCGGTCACTTCCAGGCCTGTTACTAGCTGACGTCGGTTCTCCCTGACCGACATCAATTCCTAACCTGCTGACTTCAATCACTATATGACCAACATCGGTTCCTGTATTGCCGATGTCGGTTCCTGCTTGACTGACGTCGGTCTCTGTGTTTTCCTGTCTGTGATTAATTTTTCCTGCGAGCTCATTTTGGACCGTCACCTTGTCCAATTCTCTATTGCTCTGCCCAGATTGATTTAGCTTCTTGAGTTGATCACTATACATCACTTTTTCATTGAAAACAACATCATGGCTCCTAATTATCTTGTTAGTTCCTAGATTCCAAAACTTGAATCCGAAATCATCAGAGCCATAGCCAATAAATGTGCACCTCATAGACTTAGCATCCAGCTTCTTTCTATTTTCCTTATCAACATGCACAAAGGCTTCACAACCAAAAACTTTGAGAAATGAGAGATCTAAATTTTTACCTGTCCATGCCTCTTCTGGAATTCCACCATCCAGAGCTATAGAGGGTCCTCTGTTAATCAGGTACACTGCAGTATCCACAGCTTCTACCCAAAACTCTAAGGGCAACCTAGCATGCAATCTCATACACCTTTCACGCTCCATTATTGTTCTGTTCATCCTTTCAGCAACTCCATTATGCTGAGGTATCCTTGGAACCATCCTTTGCCTACGTATTCCATGCATATAACAATACCAGTTGAACTTATAGATGCAGAACTCACCACCATTGTCAGATCTCAAGCACTTCAATCTTCGACCTGTTTCATTCTCAACCATAGCTTTCCAAATCTTAAAAGTCTCAAAAACATCAGATTTATACTTAATACAATAGACCCATACCTTTCTTGTAGCATCATCTATGAAAGAAACATAGTACCGTGATCCTCTGATAGAAGCAACCTGAGCCGGTCCCCACACATCTGTGTGAACAAGTTGCAACTTATGCTTCTTCTTTGTTGACCCAGTCTTGAGAAAACTCACTCTCTTCTATTTTCCAAACACACAATGCTCACAAAAATCCAAGTCTATGCTTTTCAAATTTGAAAGCTTACCTTTTGACTTAAGAATGGACATTCCCTTCTCACTCATGTGGCCAAGCCTAGAGTGCCACAACTTAGCATCCACATCTGAAGTAGATAATACAAAAGGAGAATTATTAGTAACACAATTACATAAATAGAGAGTACCTACTCTCTTACCTTTGGCCATTACAAGTGCACCCTTGGTCACCTTCCAAGATTCAGCTGTGAGAGTTACTGTACAACCCTCATCCCCTAACTTTCCTGCAGAAATCAAATTCCTCTTCAAGCTGGGAACATGCATGGCATCTCTCAACACCCATGTGTTGCCATTCTGCATTTTCAGCTGCACTTTTCTTTTGCCAACAATTTTACAAGGCTCATCATCCCTTAAATACACTATTCCAAAATCTCCATGGATATAGTCACTAAAATATTTTCTATTAGGGGTAGCATGAAAAGATGCACCAAAATCTAACACCCAAGATTCTATATTATTATGCAAAGAGAATATAAGAGCATCTTGTGCAATACCTGCAACCTTTGCTTCTTCTTTTCCTTCGTGCTGATTGTCCTCCTTAGGCTTTGACCAGCAATCTTTGCTTATGTGCCCCATCTTTTCACAATTCCAACATTGTGGCCTCCTGCCATTTATGGATTTGGATCTACCTCTCACCTTTGACTTAGACCTTGATCTCCTCTTGCTCTTCTCTTTTTGCCTTCCCCTGCTCTCAAAACTTAAAGTGTTCCCTGATGTTTCCTCTGTGCTTTTCCTGTGAATTTCTTCATTCAAGATTACACTAACAACATCCTCTACTTTTAAAATATTTGAAGCAGATGCAGTATTACTAGCTGTCATTACCAAGATATGCCAGCTTTCAGGCAAAGAACATAATATTAAAAGAGCTTTAATTTCATCATCGAACACTATATTGACTGAACTTAATTGATTTACAATTCCATGGAAATCATTTAGATGATTAGATACAGATCCACCTTCCTGCATACACAAATTAAATAACTGCTTCATAAGATATACCTTATTAGAAGCTGAGGGTTTTTCATACAAATTTGCTAAAGTAGTCATCAACTCTACCGTTGTCTTTGCTTGTGATAAATTAGATATCACAGTAGATGCCAGACTTAGTCTTATAGACCCCAGAGCCTTTCTATCAAGAACTTCTCATTCTTCATCATCCATGTCTTTGGGCTTCTTTGCAACCCCACCTAATGGTAAGTATAGATCTTTTTGATACAGATAATCCTCTATCTACATTCTCCAATATTGATAATTCTTGCCATTAAACTTTTCCATTCTTAGTTTACTTTCTTCTGCCATTGCTTCTCCCACTCAAACAAAAATCCCTGCAGAAACTCCTGTGAATACCCTGTAATCAATACACACTAACCAGATCTGAAACACCTGTTAGTCAACCTGAGCTCTGATACCACTTGTTGGGGATCAACCAACAATGTTGATTACACTATGAAAGCAATTAAATGCGGAATTAAACCAGAAAGATAAGTAACTAGAATGATAAATATAGCAAGAAGAAGAGATACAAGAAACCACCCTGAAAACTTGTATTAAACTCTTTACAGAAGGAATACGATTGAAGAAACTTATTTTCTTCCACACCTCTCTCAGATGTATAGATCTCTCTCTAGATCTCTTTCCCTCAAGAGCTCTCTCTCTCAAGTACAATCAACTCCAACAACCTGGAATGATTCACATATACAATTTTGTACTATTCAACATTACATTACAATAAGCTATGAAGATCTAATCCTATATATAAAATTAGGAAACATGAGCATGCATTTACAACCAACAGTTATGCCTCTTAAACAAGGGCTCTAAAACAGTCTTACTAAAAATAGAGACGCGAACTTAAGACTATCACTTAATCCTATCATGCAAACAATCTATTCTATCCACGAAAATAGCTTTCTGGATGCACAGGTAATCGACGTCAGTTCCTACCTGTTTGCACCTGACCGACGTTGGCCGATACATGACCGATTCTGGCATCTCCTAGTCTGCTCCTAACTGACGTCGGTCGCTCCTGACCGACGCCGGTGACTATGTAAACCTGCAACTTTGCAATCCGCTCACTTGGTGAAGATTTTAGCTCCACACCTTAACATTTTGTTTCATGGGAATTGTGACTTTTTTCATTATATCTAGTTACTTAAATAGAAGCTTGTGTTTTCATGTATTACTTTATATGGTTGATTGTGAAAAACTAGTATTTATGTCTTAGAATATTAGACTATCGTAATATGGGTTATCGTAGGGTGTAGTATGTTTGAAAACTAATTATGGTAGTAAAAATTTAAAGGGTGGTATAAACTGTAGTCATTATTTCTAGTATGTGATAAAATATAATGTAAGATTCATTCATATGTTTGATGAAAATAAATGTATGCTTTGGTCACTCTTATGTACAACATGTTATGTGATGTATTTTCTAGTAAGATATAAACTATATGAATCTTGTGGTTAAATTATGTTTGAACAAACTGCATTATTGGTAATGAATAAAGAGTGAGATGGACTTCACTAGCTTACTAGCATCACAATGCTAGAGAAAAATAGTCTGATCAAGTGGTGTGTATAAATTTGATTGATTTATAGATCTTTATTATTTATTATTCATAAAACTTTGGGCCAAAGTATGTTTAATGAGATATTATCATTTCATGAGTATGATTTACATGTTTTTACGATATATTGCAATAGAATGGTTTTCTATGATACACTACATGTTTAGTTTTAGAAATCATATAACACGCGGGTACTTGTTTATCTCTCTAGATTCTTGTGTCATCGGTATCTAATCATCCATAAAGGGAGGGCCATTTTTTGATGAGATTAGTGTGAGGGATCATTGGTTTGTGATTGGCATAGAAAAAAACTCAGATAATGCTCTCCCTCTTCACAATAGTAATACTTATCGAGACGACACTTGAGATTATCATAAATACTTGAGTTCATGAACTATGCTTTAGGGGAGCCAAGAATCTTATATGTACATTGTATTGTATTTCATTTATTATTTAACATTGCCATGAAGAATTATGGTTACTTATTATTGTATATTGATAGCAGTGGTTGTAAACTTGTATCAGTCATGGCTGAGTTGATGTAATTACTTTCTATATTTGTTTTATGTAGTGTTCTTAAGACATTAAAGATTTATGATATAAGATATAATATGTATTTACTATTATCACACTTGAGTATATATATGATCTCTATTTAGATTCTCGTGGTGAAATCTATTTATAGTATATGTGTTAATTAAAAAAATCACATATTTCTAGTTGACCCCAGTGGGGTTGTTAAACTAGGAAAGGACTTAAACAAATTTTGTGTGTGTGTATGTGTGTGTGGATCAAATACAAATATTCATCACACAATACAAGGGAATAAAATATAAAAAAATACAGTCAAGAAACTAAGACAACCAAAAAGACAAAAAGAACTAATAGGGGCCAATGGAATGAGAATCTTGGAGCATCACTAATGGAGGGATAGTCTTTGTCTCCCCATTATCAAAATGAAAAGCCTCAATCCCTCTTTAAAGTGAGTTTGGGAATTACACACCCCTAAGCTTCCCTCAATTCATGTCTTCAAATTTTGTGAACATTTTTGTATATATTTATTTCATATGAAATAAATTTTGTGTATCAAAATACAATTACATAGGGTTCTACTTGATTTTCTATGTGCTTTGTTTGAAGTTGGTAACTTTAATTTTATTCCAATGGTTCAATTTCAGATTTAAATTATTCCTTGTTTATGAGTATAGTGTTTGTGAGGACTATGAAAAACATCATATTCAAAGAGGTCCAATATTTTCAATAATAAAATTAGAATTTATTCATATTATAAAACTCACAAATTATCAAGTTATAGATCACACCTTGATATCTTTTAGTCATCCCAAAACAGATAACTAATTTTAAAAATATTATTTAAACCTTCCTACAAAAGTCAGGTAGTTGGTCAATCAAAGATATGCTTAAATAAATACTTATAACTTAAATTAATTAACTTGTAAATATAATTCTACATCATTTTTTATTACTAATATCATATTTAACTTCACCTTATATTGAAAATATATATAATTATTAACTCTACAATTTATAAATATAATCTATATTATCTAATATTTTATGAAAATATAAGTAATATATTCAAACATCTCTTAGACCTTGGTGGACAATACATTTAAATTTTTTTTTTACCTATATGTAAAATCCATTTACAAATTACTAACTCAATCAGCAAAGTACACATCTAACATAGTCCTGAAATAGGGAGGTCTCATCAATTGAGACTCAATCAACACTCAAGATACATTCATAATTCTAGATTAGATAGTTTCATCTTTGTTAAACACACCCATGCCATGAAACATCATATTTGCAGGGATAAAGCCACTATTATTGTGAAAGAGGAGGATTATTGGAAGTGAAAAGTTAGGGAGACTATTGAAATAGAAAAAGCTTAGAGAATTTAATTAGGGACGAAGGGCTTGGTATTGGAGATTCTTGTCACCCTGCTTTAAATCATTTAAAAAGGTATGAAGATACACATGGTAATTAAAGAATATTGTTTTCTATTTTATTTAAGATTTATAATTTTTTGGAGTAGTCGATTTGTCTTCCCTCCATTTTTATTGGAATCATTATTATTTAGGTTGCATTTTTGTTGATTTTCTTGAAGGTATTTCATTATTTTTCCTTCAATACGGGTACACATATTGTACTAAAACATTGGATTCAGTTTCATTTAATATGATGATTGTAGAAATTAGTTATTCTTATTGTTAATTTATTTTTCTATCGAAGGTAGGTAATATAATCTTCAACATTTGAAATAAAAATTTTTTATTCTTAGTCAATTAAAGGGCTCTGTATTTGTCATATAATGTTTAGTCTATAAGAAAGATGGTGTTTCTACAATCTATGAAGTAAAGACAATATTTTTTGGTTAAATCTTGTAAAAGATTTTGGATCAATATTTCGGCTCACACTCTATAAGTCTTCATTAGAATAGGAGAATAGTAAATATAGATTACAAACTTTTATTTCAAATTTATAGATTTCAACTATGAAATATCATGTCATCAAGTGGTAGAGAAAAATATTAAATAGAGGAACTTGCCAAGTTTTAGTAAAGAAGATAAAACTAAACATGAATTATTATTTTTGCTAGTAATTTTCACAAAATTATAAGGTAATGCTACAAAGAAATGTTAAATAAAAATTTCAACCATTCAACATATTTTTGTAGTATTATTTTTTAATTTGTAATAGGAACTAACCAAAAATTAATTCATGTTTAGTTTTATCTTCTTTACTAAAATTTAGAAAGTTACTTATTTAATATTTTTCTTTACCATTTAATGATATAATATTTCATAGTTAAAATCTCTAAATTTGAAATAGAATTCTACAATCCATTTTTATTATTCTTTCATTTTAATGGAGGTTATTTGATTGCAAGTTGAAATACTGATTTAAAAAAATTTACACAATATTAAAAAAATGTATCTTTAATATTTAGTGTATTATTTTTTTTTTAATATATATTTTATATTTAATTATAAAAAAATAATTATTGAATAGTTGATTTTTTCTTTTACTATTCATTAAAATGGAAGCAAACAAAATTATCTTTTCAATTAGATTTTAAAATTTAAAAAAAAAAAAAAAAAAAATTAAGAAAACATAATATTTATCCATATAACAACCACCAATTCAATATAATAAGCAACATAAGAAGCCTCCACATTTCTTTGGGGATCGTTTCATTTGTCCATTTTCTTAAACAATGAAAATGGTAGGAGTCTTTTGAGAAGCTTTATGTTGATTCACAGGCGTTGTAAACAATATATTTTGTGTGTAATAATGTGATGTGCATTTACACCATATGATTAATTTTAAAAAAATTAAAAAACTTCCCCGTAAGTTTAATATAGTTTTATTCGGATAATGGACTCAAGAGAAGAAAAGATTTTAATATAAGTCTATATTTCGGTGGGGTCCTCACGGAATAAACGGCATACTAAATGCCACAAGAAAATATTAAAAAAAAAACACGTGTAATAATGCATGGCAATAATCTTCATAAATTAAAAAACATGATTTAGTGCTCTTACAAGTTCCCATTATATTTTTAAAAAAATAGAGAGAGTATGTTTTAGTGCTCTTATAAAACAATATGTTTCCACTAATAAAGATAAGGCTTGGTTTTGAGTCGTCATGAAAAGAATTCAACCGTCCCACTTATCTTTTAATTTTTTTCAAAGGATGGAAAGGATGTTCTATAATTAGAGGTAAGAGATCCTAAATTCTGCCGAAGTTGGTATATTTTAATAAATTGAAAGAAAGTAAATGGTTTGGTACAGTTTGCGCTGTTATTAAAGATGGGCTATATTTTTTTTAATATTTATTAATTTTTTTTAATATATAATTTTCTTTTTTATATAAATATAAATAAAGGTGTTGAATGGCAAAGTTTTTGTAGGAATCGAAATGATATTGAAAATGGTATTTAAAGTTTTTATATAAAAATAAATATTGTAAATGTGAATGCTAATAGGTGCAGTGATGAAATTTTAGCCATTATTTAAACACAATAAAAGCTTAGAACATACTTATAGCCAAAGCAAGGTGGTTGTTCTCTGGCATAGGATCTTTTGTGAAAAACCCTAAAGTAAAAGATGCTTTGATCTTCTTTCATTACAGAGATGTCTATGATAAATATGTCTAAACGGAAGCTTTATCTTATATCAATATAACACTCGTTCATAAATATGTTCAGTTACCTGAAATCAAAGATGAACTTGGCAACAATAGAATTACATCTCTCTCTAGATACAATGTCTCTTTCTAGATATTGGGTTGTTAATTTATTGTTTGTTGGCCGGTGATTTGTTAGATTTGAGTGATTTCAGTATATATACATAAACAATTCCCTTCCCGATAACATCTTGTAAGATTATGTTATGATTTCTTCTTTCTTGAGACCACATTTAATATCATTCTTTCTTGTAACCTAATAAATGTATTTTCTAAATAAAATAAAATTCGATAGACATTGTTGACTACTTTTTGGTGGAATCTGGTGGTAGAAAGCCTTTGGATACTTCCTTTGTCATCGTAGCTTTGTAAGTGTTTATACATTATCTGCATTGTCAGCAGAAATCAAGCATAAAAAACATTAAATCTTTTGATCAGTAACAGTGCAAGGTAATAAAATATGAAGGTAATATGAAGCTTTGCACCCATTATAATCTCTTAATCAAAATCCTTAAGCTTGTTGGTCTTGTCATTCATGTACTTGAACCTGACCAGTAGGAACACCATAGAAGGGCACCTTTTTTGATTTTCTGCATTGAACATAACATAAAATAAAATAAACTCCCTCTTCAAAAAAAATAACCCAATGAAAGACGTTGTAGCAAAATATACACTTTTGAAAAAGGTTAAAAAGCAATGTACATTTATGCTACCAAGAGGCCTAAGGCCTAAAGCCAAAGGAAGATGAAGAAAGTGCTAAATTTTGAAAAACAAAATGTATTGTATGCTTCTACTACCACTGATCAAGAATGATGGATTTGAATTCCATCTGATTTTCAAAAGTGCACCTTGTAAAAAACATCAAAACTGGCCAAATAATTGTCATAAAAGTAGTAGGCAAAAAATTCAACAGAAGAACCCAACCTAGTTTTTAGAGAAATTGTACGCATGTTTAAATTAAATCACCCTAGTATTATAAAGTTATACTACGTAAAATATTATTGATTGTTGCATTTTAACAATTTATATGTTTTGCTTTTTGGATGGTGATCACAAGAATCCCAATACAGGGACAGAGGTATATAAATATTTTAGTTTTTCTATTATAATAGTAGCAATTCTGAGAGTTAATAAGTTCACATCATGAAAAATAGGGGAATGATGGAATATGGCTATTCACACTACTATAGAGATCAAATGAATGCAAGGGATGATGAATTTTATTGAATAAGCTATAGTCGTGATCAATGGTAAAGAATGTTGCCCTGGAATAGCTCCATTCTAAAAATTTAGCCAAATAAATTAGTTATTGGTAAGCAAATTGGCAATCATCATAATTATCTAAAGAACAAAAGAGTCCAAGCTACCTTTTAAACAAGAGAAAAATAATAAAATATACATATCAATCATAAAGAATCGAAAAAAAATGTGTTGTTACTAATCAAAGATTATGAATTTGCATTCCTTTTGATTATGAAAACATATAAACAAATTTTAGTAGAGAAACAAAATATTTGTCTCTCATGTGTGCAATAAAACCTGTCAAAAAATAGTGACAAAAATTAAGCTACATAATATTTAAATGAGATGTGACACCCAAGAATTAGCAAATTAAATACATGTTTATTTAAAGTATTCAGAAGAACAAATTGTTCAAAAGAATTTTGAGCTTTCAATTCATTTAGAATTCTTATTTTTTAGTAAGATAATTAATTCTGTGGAATAACAAAAACCAGAAACCATATAATTTTTCTAAGAAAACCCTGGGTGAAGCTTCATAACATAATAAATGAGTGAGAAATAAAAATTATAATATTAACCAAGCATTGGTTTTCTAATTTCTGGTACACCCCCAGGTCTAACTCACTAAACAGATACAAAATCCATTTCTTTTCTTTTCTCACCTAAAAAATAAAGATCTTAAAAGTTTCCCCTACGTGAAAACTATCCAGGGTATATTTTCCCATCTCAAATTTCACCATTTATATTAATGCATTTTTACAATGGTAAGGCATTGAAAGTAGATGTTATACAAGATTAAAACTATAATTTGTAAACAATCTATATTTAGAGAGTGGGTAAAACAGAATGTTGACATGAAATTCTTTCTCAAAACACTACCCAAATTTATGAGATCATGCATTAGACTATACTAAGAATGGTTTCCAAGGTACTAAGGCATTGTAATAAGAGGGGCTCGTGCTTTGATTGTAAATTCTTATCTTTATAGGTGACAATTGTCCTCTCATGACATACATTGGATTGGGCTGATATATGTTTCAGGGTGTCATGGGTGAATTGTAATGCTGCTCATCCTCCATGATTGAGCTTGGCTTATATTGAAGGTGGGCACTAAAAACTCATGTTGGAGTAGTATCATTAAAGCTAGAAATACTATAGGATGAATCCAATGAGTTAAGAACAATGGAATTGGTTACTGGGTTAGAGTTTTCATGTGAAATTGCGAATACAAAGATCTCTTGAACTCTGCAACATTTGGTGCTTCCAACTCACAAACTAACATGGGTTTATTCTTAGGGGAAGATCCTCCTCGTGTATCCTCTACATTGTATCAAACAACATAACACATTTCCAGTACTATTATAGGCAAACTTAAAAAACAAAGTTAGATGACTAATTGGGGTATAGAAAATTAACATACTTGAATACTTGTTCCAAGCATTAATCTTGGAATCCATGTAATGCAAGCCAAAAACTTATACGGAGAGGTCATTTTTGGTGGTGGTAGGTGAAGGTGTGCATTATGTGGTTGTGCAAACATGGGCTTGACACCACCTTCCCACCCCCAAAAAAAAAATTGAAGAAATTCACCTGGTGGGTACTTCAATCTCTCGTCAGAATTCTCAATTATAGGGAAATAAAGAACTGGGTATAGCTTTAAATGTTCAACGTATAATGAGAATTTACACACAATCATCAGAGGAAATACGCTAATAATACACTATGGGAATTTATCTTATTAAAATAAAAAGTGAAAGGATTTCCTTAGAAATAATTTTTTTTCTAAGGAATTCTCAATAGTAAATACAAAGAGATCAATGAATTATTGGAATATATAATTTATTTTGTTTATATGAATTTTTATATTAAAATTTATTTAAAATAAATTATAAATATATTAATATGTTCGAACAAAATAATAAATATGATAATAATGTGTTCTTTTCAAAAAATTTAAATTAATAATATTATTTTAAAAAAATTATAAATATATTAATATTTTGGAACAAAATAATAAATATGATAATAATGTGTTCCTTTCAAAATTTTCAAATTAATAATATTATATTAAAATTAAAATTATCAATATATTAATATTTTTGAACAAAATAACAAATATGATAATAATGTGTTCCTTTCAAAAAATTTAAATTAATATTATTATATTAAAATTCTTAAACAATAACAGTGTTAATCAATTTTTAAAATTTACTTAAATCATAACCATAACCATTTATTTTTTCTATAGTTATCAAGATATACCAACTTACACAAAATTTAGAGAGGGTTCCTATGTGAGGGGTTTCTGTTTTAGCTAATATGGGAAAGCATGAAATTTTTTTGCCAAATTTTATTGCTGAGTAAAAATATTTTCAAAAAAATTCTGAGCAGTGATTGTTTAACAAGATTTTTTCCAAGACAGAGAAGTAATAAGAGGGAGAGATTATTTTACATACTCCTAAAATTTTGTAGATTCTTTTGCTAGTTATCTTTCTTGCATGTGCTTCCCTCCAACATTTTTTCTACATAACTATTCTTAACAAAAATATATTATTTACATAAAACCTAAAATAAATTTAAGCTCTTATAATTATATAACAAAAATTAAAAAAATTACATAAAATCTAAACTAATTTTAAAATTTCTAATTTTTTTTTAACACCACTTATTGAAAAATGTTTAGCTAACCCCAATATGAAACCAGGACCTTGCCATCTCATAACCTTAAATAACATACAAATAGTATTGAATTCACTTCCTACAAAGCAAAAGTTTTAATATTGTATTTTCTGTCCGTCGCTTATCTGGTTTGCCAATCAGTTCAGCTGCTCTCTAGTCGCTTTGAGAAATAAAGTGAAATTATTGGACGAAGATCCCTGTGCCTTCACGGCATTCCTAGCCATTGTCTTCCATTTGATCGCCTCCTTTCTGATCTCCTCTCCTTGTTTCTCCCCCACTAATTTGTCTACGGTTTTCCTGAACTCTTCTTTCTCTATTATTCCATCCTCGTTCGCATTGAAAGGCAGCCCAACTTTCCAGACATTCACAATATACGTGCGGATAAGAAATTGATCTGCGAAATAAGGGCAGCAGAGCATGGGCACTCCCATGGTGATGCTCTCCTGTACAGAATTCCATCCACAGTGCGTCACAAAACAAGCTATGGAAGGATGAGATAACACCCTCAGCTGTGGAGCCCACGACACTATACACCCTCGATCTCGGATGCGTTCCAAGAACCCCCGAGGCAACACGACCTTGTGACCGTCCATTAGATCAGAACGCAAAGCCCATAGAAATGGTCTCTGGGTGTCCTCCAGTCCCAATGCAAGCTCTTCCAGCTGCTTTTCACTCCAACTGCAATACTCCCAAATGATACATAGATTACCGATTGCGAAGACTGTTTGTCTAGCCAATGTAAACATTCAACCTCGTCTGCCCAGGAGCTTGGGAGCACCTTTGTCGACTTTTTGTTCCTCCCGCCGTCCAGATACTCACCAGGAATTAAAGGACCTATTGGATACGCACCCAATTCTTTCGACAGGTCGTCAACAACGGGAGCTTCTAGCTCGTAGAAGGAATTGAACAGGTTCCACTTGACCTTTCTAGATTCTTCTGCCATGCGAATGCCTTTCTTGAAAGACTCTTCGCCTCCAGACAACCATGGAAGATCGCCACGATACAGCGGTGGCATGGAAGGAAGAAATTTCATTACTCTCTCTTCCTTGGGAGTTCCTTCAACAAAAATAACAACCACCATGATTAATATTAAAATCGTGAAATGGAATGCAAATAAATCTTAAATCTACCATCTGAGTTGAGGATCGCGAGAGAAGCAGGTGTGGAGCTGAAATTGCGGAGAGCCCAGTTAGAAGCAAACGTCGTGTGGAAAACAGCGAGAGAAATGTGACGCAGGTTGGCCACGTCGTTCAAGCCGAAACACATCCAGACATCTGCTATTATCCAGGTAACCTTGTGCCCTTCTTCCTCCTTATCGTTTATGTCCTCGATAAGTTTGTGAACAACAGAAGGCCCCATGCTGTTTTCTATCTCCTTCAAAAAAATTCGACCGTCCTTCCATGTGTCCTCGACAGGCAATCCGTCAGGGACGGATATCATTCGGATCATATCATGATGCATACAGTCTTTACCATTGGCTTGGAGTATGCGTTGGTGATTGAAGTCTGTGTTAAGAAAAGTGACGAGGAATCCATGGGAAACGAGCTTCCAAGCGAGTTGCATCATTGGGTTAACATGCCCCTGTGCAGGAACAGGAATGAAAAGCGCATGAGGAATCTTCATCCTACTCGCCTTTGCAAACCAGTAGATTGCAATAATTGCAGAGGTCAAGTGATCGAGCCTTGTCCATTCCAAAACAACACTTGGAGTGATTTTTAGCCCGGGGAGATTCTCTCGCAGTCGCGGCGTAAGCGTGAAATTTGCAAATTTACTCCGTAGACTTTAACTTTTGTCGATTCCAATCTTAAAATCTACGCCCTGTTTCAAATCAATTTGCACGATATTCGTCTACATTTATATTATCCTCCACTTTTCTTACCATTTGGTGAACCCAAAATAAGGTTAACACAATGCATCTTTAGCCATTCCGGACTCCCACTGAATCACGATAAACGGATGAAATGCGCGTCATATTCTGAATCGACGAATCTGGCACGGTCACGTCAAAAGGGAGTGGGGGATCCCACGAACAAGAAAAACGTGATGCGTAAAACAAAAAAGTACCTATCGTCATGATTATTCGCTTTAATTTAGATTTCAAAAGCAGGAGGCAGCCACTGGTTGGATTATGATAGATGGCTAGCCAAGTGAAGGACAATGTAGAAAGCGACGAACAACATAACCGTTGCTTTGTGGGAAGTGACTTGGTTGTTTCTTGTGCGGGGTGAGTTTTTTTTTCTAGTCATTAACGAATTTACTAAATTTAATTTTTAACTAAAGTTCCAATTTCTGAGTAGCTAATACACATTTAATTAATTCGAATGGGAGGTAACTGAACTAATTATTCCCCATCGCATTCCAACTTGTAATGGGTCCATTAACACGGAAATAGGGTTGGGTAGCGTTTGAGTAGGCTCCTTTTACTCTTTCAAATATTATATTGTATTTTGGAATATTTTATGCATTATTTTGAATGGACATTGTAAAGGTAAAATGAATGAAGAATTGGAATAGTTTGATTTTTATGATTTCATGGAATTCGTAACCACCAATTACATGCGCAGGGATTTAGCCCACACACATGGATTCTTTCTATTGAGATTTTGAGAAAAAATTTCCTAAGTGAAGTGTGCGAACACGTTATAATATCCATTACGTTTTGTTACATTGTGGTATGTGGATACCCATTGGCCTTAGTCTCTATTGTCATGTCATCTTTTATTGTGAGGGGCCTACAATTACTATAAAGCCTCTTCTCATATAATAAAGGGTGTTGTGACCTTATCTAGTGACTTTGTGGTCACGTGGTACTAGGAATCACTCATGCATATTTAGTACATGGAAGCATAAAGTGGCTAAGCAAATTATTTAAATCATAGTTCACTCAAATCCAAAAGCTTTTAATCTTTATGTGCATCATGGCTATATGATGGAATCTTGTGCAATGTGTCCTCTCTAAATTCCAAGTATTGTATGTCTTTCACCTTTACCATATCCACTCAAAGTGACATATGTGGCAATAACAACATATTCACAAAGTCATGGAGTTTAAATTAAGGTTCGCGCTTTATTTTCACGTCACATACACATCATTGAGACCAACATACCTAATCTTAATTTAAAATGAAATCCATATGCTAATGTGTCCATGGAGGCTTCTTTTACTTCAAATATTAAGCTTCATTTCAAGACACTTCGTGACTCCATGACACTATTCTAATTGTCATGTATTTTTTATATATCGTAGATTTTATTATAGTATTATGTGTGCATTATTAATATTTTCAAGACATGACCACAATATATTTATGCATTGTGTGTATAAAAAGGTGCAGATGTAAAAAAAAGTAAAGGTGAAAGTTCAACGGATATGTGAAATTCGAACAAAGGCATTTGAAGGCTTGGAAGCAGTCTATGACCCTGTGACAATGATACAACGAAATATTTTCTTGTGTATCACTTGGAAGGACACAATATAGATAAAAAAAATAGAAAGTAAGACTAGGAACCGACCGTGTTCATTTAGAACTAAGTAAATGTTGTACATTTAGTCAATCCCAAAGTGTAATAATTCACCCATGCTCTGTAATACTTCTATAATCATCTCTTACGTTAACATATCATGCAAGGAGGAGAGCCTTGTGCATTCACCCAAGGCATACGGAGAGGGGACCCAGGGTAGTTGGGGTTAGTTATGTATGGTGATGGGTGAGGTTGGGAAATAAGGTTGGAAGGACAAGGGGCTTTGGGGTGCATATGTCTAGGATTAAGGCATCTGAGGTAGATATTTAGGCTTGAAGAGTTCTCACCCATGTAGTCAAACACAGTTGGAAATTTGAACCGTAGACTCAAATCTTTTCATTCAACCAATCAATAACACTTTATTTACCAGTTTTGATATTATATCAAAATCTACACTTTACAAAGCTTGATGATTATAACATTATGACCTTGGGCTCATATCTAAAAGTGTTCTTCTTAAGATTACAATCTTTGATATGGTTCTACTCAGATTGGTAATTTCTTAACTCTTCCCCTTCAGTTCTCTCTTTAGCTCCTTGTTATCTTCTTTTTCCCCACCCATCCTTTTTTTTTCCTTTCGGAGGTCTAACTTCTTATCCTCCTTTAGGAAATTCCTTCTTGCTAGGACAACTCAACTGCAACTACCTACACTCAATGTTTTTTCCACCTTTTTCTTATTTGAATGCCACCTTAGCCCAAGGCCAGTTACCTTATCATCCACCACTATTGCTTCATAACTCCTTGTTAGGATCTTTCATCAACCAAAAATACCATTATTTCCCTTACAATCCTCGTTGGATTTAATGGGTCCATGTGGTTACTTGTCTATATCCTACCATTTTGTCATGTTGCATATGTCAGCATGATTTTGGAGATTTGCGCTTATCTTATTAGCATTTTATCTTAGGCATGCGCGTTGGTTTTGGGTTTTATTTCACATGCTACTTATTGGCTATTATCATTAATCTTCCTTGTTGTGTGCTTACATGAGTTAGTCTTAGACTTACCCAATTTCAGGGGCTAACATCAACCCACACTAAACCAGTTGTCCATCTCCAAACACCTAGTCCATCTCTTTCTTGCTTTCCTTGTGCAATCCATATGTTTGTGAAACTGCACCATAAGTAATTGCTTCTTCTAGATTTGCACTATTTTGCAAGCCTTATCTACATGACTCCTCATGAAACACTTTCTAGTATTCACGATGGTAAGTGAAACCTTACTCTCCTTCCCAAGTTTCCTTCCTAATTTGACTCTAGGTGGTTCACTCTTAGGGCTCTCTTGTCAATCTCTTATTTAGGACTAGGCACCTTGGGGTGGGTGCATTGATTCAATCCCTTCTCTATGGCGATGGGTTTTGATAAGGCATCCAACTTTGCCTTGTGCTCTACATTTTAAAGAACATGCTCCCTCTTTGATTTATTGTCAAGTTTCCTCTAAAATAAAATCAGCTTCTTATTCATAGGATCATGCCTAGCATTTGTATGTCCTATTCACCTGATGGCTCCTCCCGCCAAATCATCTCGAACACCTATGTGCCCTTTTTCACCTCCTCACTTTTCTTTATTGGAGCTTACAGAACAACTACTATCGCCTAACAACTTCTTTGTTATAAAAAGAGCCATTATTTTCAGATCTGGATGAGTGAAGTTTAAATTTTTGAGTAACTAATACACATTTAATTAAGTTGAATGAGAAGTAAATGAAATATTTACGAACAATCACATTTCAAGTCGTATTGGGTATATTAACAAGGGTGTAGAGTGTCAAGTCTCTATAGGATCGAAGTAAAAAGAGTAAGGTAGAAGAGGTGTTTGATTTCAAGTCTATGATTGAAAATATAAAACCCAACATTAATGTTATTGATTGTCTTGTGGATGTAAACAAATTAGTTTTTTTTTTAATGTTTAATTTCCTCAATATTATTGTACATATTACTTTGGAAATACAATAAATTTATGTGTTGCATACAAACTCATGGAACAATCTATAGATTCACTGATGAAGTTAAATTGTGCCCTAAGATTTAAAAAGCTCGACCTTAACAATCTTATAATCTAACATAAATTACTAGTACTAGCATTGTTTGTTACTAGTATCGAGCACAATAATTTTTGTTCTCTTGCTTTTGTGTATATATGTAGATGACTAAAACCTAAATCAAAACTGATCAACATTTTTAAGCAAACTATAAGATAGATAATGTTAAACCTCTTTTTTGATGTCAATTTTTCAACACTACAAAATAATATCCAATATTTTAATTCTCCTAAAGTAAAACTTTGCAATAAACCCATAACAATTGAAACTTTAGTATTCAATAAGAATTCATTATACAAAACCTTTTTTATGATTAAGAGATCCCACTAGACAACACATAAAAATATTTACCATTTTGACATGAGGTTGAAGACTATTTGATGACATGAACATTAAATGGTAAACTCCTAAAGAAGGGGATGGAAGATCTTTTATGTTTTGAATCACTATTATACCAAGTTAATTTTAAGGGAAGGTTTTTTCATATCTATGCTTTAACTAAAATGTTAATGAATCCAAATCCAAAATACACTAGCGTAATTATTTATAGGTTATATTCTATGCAACCAAACCTACGTATACATCCTTTAAGAAATGCCTAAAATATAATAACAATGCAAAAATTTGCACAACAAAGATGCAAATGATTGACTCATGTTTTGATATCAAAATATTTTTTATCAATACAAAGAAATACTCCTCTTTATTCACCTAATCGTATCCAAATTCATATTACTCTTCCATTAAGGGTGATCAATTCTCAACATCCAATCCAACAGTAAATAATTTTAGACAAAGAAATGAAAATGATTAATCACAAGGACAATACCATATCAAGTGTCTCCAAGTTACATGCAATAAATGACCACATTTATGAGGCAGATGTGCCTTGACATTTATATCCATGTTTTATTGTGCCTCATATACCACATGGAATTATTTAAATCATAAATTACTTCCAACATGAATTAAAACTATAATCTAGATCTAATAAGTAACTAACATTACCCATTGTGCAATGTCTCATTCAATACACACCAAATTGGTTGGGACTAGAGTACATGTGACTAAACTAAACTTCACATTTAAAAAATATTAATAGAATGGTGTGTGTTAATATTACGATGTACCTCAAGGACACAAAAAATTGGTAAAATATACAACCAACTATAATGTCTCAATGATACAGGACTAGAGCTTGAACTATAGATGTATTTTCAAATTTTAATAAAATGTGTTCCCCACTTTAACCTAGAAATGCAAGTTTTTAATTTTAATTATGTAGCACCCCAGTTTAACAAGATAACAAAAATACATGAGGATAATATTAAAATCCATAAGATGTACCAAAGCTTTAGCCTTCCATTTATATAAATAATATTTAGATCAATAAAAAACATTAAAATTGATGCTTCTTAAAACAAAAAGAAGAAATCCCAAGCATATATTTCACCTATCAATAGAGTTGTCTTACTATAATAAGGATGAATGCCAAATAATTGGCACAAAACGATGTAACACAAAAAAGTTATAGGACCAAATATAATTGGCTTGCTAATGGAAAATTAGAGTAGATGGAGCAAACATTAGAAGTAGGATGTTGAGGATGTTTTGATACATGTCATATGGGAATATTTCATCTAAATGTGCAATGCTTTGCACAGACATAGATTATTGTCGAGATCCCTGAGTTTTAGTATGATGTATGATAGAACCAAACAAAATCTTACTTCTAAAAGATAAATGACCAACAACAAGAATCCTTGATATTAGATATCCATTAAATTTTTGCCAAAGGCAAGAAAGAAAAGTACAACCAATATTTTTAATGGCCGACACATTGATAGTAGAAGCATTACAAAAAATGGTTCAATGTTGGTAGAATTTTATCATAACTATTACATATTATGTTTTAATAGTGAATGGAAATTTACTATCAGTGTCTCCATAAAATCTTAATGTCAATGTTAATGTAGGAAAATTTAGACACTTACCTATTGTGTAAAATGGAGAGGCCATAGCTTTTCTTGATACCAAAAAACACCTCTATGATGTAATACAAAGAATGGAAAGGATTGAATAAAAGGGAAATACAATTGCAACTATTGGTGAAAGGGTAGAGAGAAAATGGTTAAACATAATTTTTGGTAACTTTTAGTGTGCCCTTGCTTGATGGAAGCATAATTGGATTCCTATTTGAATTGAGGTTCTCTAATCCCTTCGGGCTATGAATTTTTATTTGAATATCTATAACAAGTAGACAAGAGTATGTGGATTGCTTGTATTTAGACTTAGATCTGAGATCATGGGCTTTAATCTAGACATTATTTCTATTGATCCTCTCATAATTAAATATTATGGCCAAACAAATCCCAAAACTTATTTTCTCCTCTTAGATTTATTAAGATCACTCCACTTTACACCACTAGTGCATCAAAATCCAGATATATTACACTTTTATTTATCAATCTCCACCACTACAAGATTAACCATGGCCAATCATAAGTGGCATAAAAGCACATGTGTCAAGGGTGATAGGTTATTAAAGAACTTATACAAGTCATTTAACTCAAACAATCAATAATTAAGTCAAACATAGTACACAAAGAGTACACAAAGAATAATATTATAATTCTCACACTGCTACAAATATATATGAGATGGTGGTCCTATATTCTAGGAGGTTGTTAAAACTACTCCTCTCATAAATATCTTGTAATCTCCTAAGTTAGTGAGTTGGGTGATTCACTCCAAATTCACATACAAATATATTATAACAAACTCTTAATATATATTATTGTTACATAATAATAATATATTATTAACTAACTATATTACTGTATTTACCCATACGATAACTTGCAAATAGTAAGAATTACTTACCCTATGGTAAATAACAAACTACTAATTTACTCAATGTAAATATTAATCTCCAACATCCCCCCCAACCCACCCCCCCAAACACCACCCCCCCCCCCCCCCCGCCGTAGTTTTTACATGGTAAAACATATCATGTTCTCTGATTATAGTGTGCCACCTCTGTGTGCTCATGATCAACTCTTCAACTGTGCAACATCAGGTTTGCCCAAAACTCTAACATAGTATATTCTCATAAATGACTTTCATGGATGGATACAACCACCATCTAGGCATGAACAAAGACTTACTCTTATGTTCATCTTCCACACTTGTCCTATGATGGTTTTAACCATCTTCGAATAACAACCTTACATAATTGGTTTTACAGGTGTACCAATAACCTTTTATAATTGGTTTTCTAGGTTCACCAAAAACATCACACAATTGGTTTTCTAGGTTTGCCAATAACCTCACATAAATAGTTTTTCACAATTTTACCAATAACCTTTACATCATGATTACTACAATACTTTTTGTTCAACATTATACAAT
Source organism: Torreya grandis (assembly GCA_037957365.1). Classification (NCBI taxonomy): domain Eukaryota; kingdom Viridiplantae; phylum Streptophyta; class Pinopsida; order Cupressales; family Taxaceae; genus Torreya; species Torreya grandis. The sequence goes on along the minus strand of JARHVA010002561.1, from coordinate 2,287,995 downwards.
GTTTCTATAAAAGGGGTTACATGAGGAATACTCACAAGTGAACAGGAATATGTGCATATGTTCTTATTTTCACACCACATTGAAAAGATTAAAAAACTAAAATCCACACCACATAACTAAAACAAATGTCATCATACCATAAGTACATCCACGTCGTTGATGACTGATGAGAGGTCGTTGTTTGACATCCTTCCCCCATTGACTTTGACCTCCTTTAGGTCATTGCTTACTCAACAAATTTGGCTTAGATGCTCAATTTTTGCATGTTTTTTTTGAAGACATATGAATTATAAATTAGATGTCAAGGTCGACTGAAATTACATCCATTACAAGGAGAAAATTTCAACTTTGACAATTTTGACACTCTTAAAAATGACTCTTTTAACATTTTTATAATGATTTATTCACATGAACTTGACTAAAATCATTATAATTTTGATTACCAAATGATTAATGATCAAAAAGGACTTAATAAATATAGATAATGACCCATATCTATTTTGTCCTTGTATTTTATGACATATATATTTTATTGGCATAGACCAAAATACTAAACTGGAAAACTTATAAATAAATGACATTGACATCACTAAATTATATTGATACTTTTATTAAAAAAATCCCACTATTAAACTCTTAAGACTCAAATCACTATAATGTAAATTAATTGACTCTTTATCAAAACACATCCCTAAAAAACCAAAATCTAAAAACTTGTTGAATTATAAAGAACTCAACTATTGGCTTATGGTATTTTAGATAGACTTACCAATTTATCCTACCAGAAATAGACATATACACAACATATATCTATTTCAGATATATCCATAACTTGTGTGAGTCTACATCACCATCTAATTTGAGTAGAGAATATTTGATCTTGATAAGAATGAATTACATATATTACTGTGAGGTTCTAAAGCTGAGCTAATTGACAAGAGAATGACCAACTATGTCGATCCAATTATGTGAAACTAGTAACCAATACTCAAGTCTACATGCTCTTTCAATAATCTCAATGCATAGATGTTATTGATATGACAAAGTTCATTGAAGCATGACTATTAGAAAATGATCAAAATGTAGATCTGAATTTACTCAACATTCAATAATCTTTAGTCTTTTCTTTTTTTGAAATGCATGAACAACTCTACATGAAGAAAGACTTCTAATATTGAATAAGAGAATACAATTTGGTTGGATGAATACAAAAGCATATATATCTCATAGGTTATTCAATAAATTGTGTAAGCTTATCTAATATGATTTGGTGGAAATCAGTCATTGAAAGCCGTATATGCACAAGAACATAATTATAACATGATATTTCTTTCAAGCACCTAACTACCAAAGCTATAAAAATTATATAAACTACTAAAATACCTTAATCTACACAAAAAATACATAAAAAGAGAGAAAATTATTAATACATGAATTCCATACCATAGGGTAATGAGAAACAATAGTTGGCCCTATAATCATACCATCCTTCCATCACATAAAACTTTCTTTGATACCAATGATAGGTATTTAAAGAGTTTATACAAATGATTAAACTCAAGTAATCAATAATGAATCCAAACATAATACACATATATTATAAAAGGAATAATATTATAATTCTCACATTGCTACAAATATATAGGAGATGATGGTCTTATATTCTAGGAGGTTGCTACAAGTACTCCTCCCACAAATATCTCGCAATATCCTAAGTTAGTGAGTTGGGTGATTTAATCAAAACTCACGTACAAATATACTATAAAAAAACTCTTAATATATATTATTGTTACATAACAATAATATTATTTACTAACTATATTAATGTATTCACCCATACGATAACTTACAAATAGTAAGTATTATTTACCTTGTGATAAATAAAAAAATACTAATTTATCCAATGTAAATACTAATCTCCAAAATATTAATTAGAAACTGTATAATTTGGTAGGTTATCATAATAATGTCACCTATTACCAAGATAAATTGTTGCACAAAGGGACAAGTTGTGGCATGTAGGGACTGTAAATACACATCTTGGCTGCTAACAACACTAAAATGGTTATCATGGATATGATTCACAATTGCCTTAGTTCATGTGAATGTAGGAATAACATATAAACATTTAAACCAATCAACACAAGAAAAATAATATTTTGTGTTATCCATTAAAAAACTTGTGATTTACCTATGTAAAATTTTCACATAGTTCAAAGCGCAAAAAATAATGTAATTTGATTGGTTGAGTAAATAGATTTAATAACTAGTTAGAGTAAAATGAATCTAAGAGTTATCCCTTCAGGAATAATAAGGTGATAGGGTTGAATAATGTCTATGTATGATCCCTTATTCAAATATTACGGTGTATTTCAAACACTTTTTGATTGTCATGCGTGTCACTTCGAGTAGACATGGTAAATGTAAAAATGAATGAAGACTTGGAATAATTTAATCTTCATGACTCCATGGAGTTCATGACCACCAATCACATGGTCAAGGATTTAATCCTTTAAAATTTGACTTGAGATAAAAATAATGCGTGATGGTGACACATGTTTCTCAACCCGAGGCCACACACATGGACTCTCCTTATTGAGGTCTTGAGTAATTTTTTCTTGGTGAAGTGTGTGAACACATTATAATATCATTTTTGTTTTGTTACAGTGAGGTATGTGGATACCCGCTGGCCTTAGTCTCTATTTTTGTGTCAAATTTTGTTTTAGGGGCCCTGCGATTATTGCAAAGCCTTTTCTCATATAATAAGGGTATTTTGACCCTATCTAGTGACTTTTTGGCAATGTGGGTTCTAATGACCACTCATACATATTTAGTATATAAAAGTATAAAGTGGTTAAGTGAATTATATTAAATCATAATTTTTTCAAATCTGAATGAATTTAATCTTTATATGCACCATGGCCATATGGTGGAATCTTGTGCAATGTGTCTTCTCTGGGCTCCAAGTCTTGTTTGTCTTTCATATTTACCATGTCAACTCAAAATTCCACACATGGCAATGAAAATAGGTTCACAAAGTCATTGAGTTTAAATCAAGGTCCACACTTTATTTTCACACCACATACACATCATTGATACCAACATACCTGATCTTAGTTTAGAATGAAATCCATATGCTAATGTGTCTATAGAGGCTTATTTTATTTCAGACATTACAATTCATTTCAGGACACTTCATGACTCCATGATGTTATCCTGATTTATGTATAATTTATATATATTATAGGTTTATTAAAGTGTTATGCATGCATTATTAATATTTTTGAGACATGATGATGTGTATTTATGCACTGTGTGCACAAAAAGGTGTGAATGTAACAAAATAAAAAAAGTAAAAGTGAAAGTTCAACAGATCTGTGAAATTCGAACAAAGGCATTTGAAGGCTTGGAATCACTCTATGACCCTAAGAATATGATACAATGAAATTTTATCACATGTATCTCTTGGAGTGGACACAATAAATAAATAAAATTATATAAAGACTGGGCTATGGCAATATCAAATATTCAATATATAGTTTGGGATAGATAGATATATAGGCAAGATCAATATTGGGTATTAAAGAATCTATGCCTTCTCGAGTCCCCTATATAGATATGGCACCATCCCATGTAAATAATTATATATTTATTTGGGATGAAGTGGGAGATCATCCTACCCATAAAACTAAAGATATCCTATATATCTATCTAGGGGAGCCCTCATGTGCTCCTATGGCCCTATATATCTATCCACCCCGCAAACTATATAGATAGATTTTCATTAGCATTGGAAAAATATTCATGGGCACCCCATATATAGATTTAAATTTAGATTTAGATTCTATATGGTTTATATACTGATTAATGGACAATGTGATTCTAGTGCTCAACCCCCTATATCTATATAAGCAATGTTCGAGTTCTAAAGGTCCATTTATAGATAGATATATTGGTAAATAGATGCCCCCCTATGGGGCACTTGATTATATATAAGTTAATAATCTATTTATGGGTTGGGGGTACCCCACCTCCCCACACCCCCCCCTCCCCATCCTATATAGGTGATCCAAATATTCTAATTTTTTTTGACATCATAGGGGTCAGGTAACCAATTCAAGTACATCTCTTGCATTGGCAAATCCATTAATCTAGGTAAAGGTAAATTCAACTAACCATTTTTTACTAATTCCTTTTGCCTCTAACAAGTTAGCATGAACCATTTCATTGATAGGTAAGTCAGGTTGTAATTCATGTATACATCGTATTTGATTTAATTTATATGATTTCCCTACATTTCAAGGTATTATTTAAAATATAGGTACCTACTTACATTTATACATCTATATTGATAGGCAGATAGATGGGCTTGGGGTTGATGAGGGGGAGGGGGCCCTATATATCTATAAGGAGGTAGAGGGGAGTCACTCAAACAACTAGGATGATCCCTCTTTCTCTAGAGTGGAGGTCATCGGGAACCCATTATGTTCATTTATAACCGAGTGAATATAAAGGTGATTGAATATCCAATGCATCCATGAAGTACTTAGAGAAGATATGACCATTATAGGGAAATTTTACAACTCCATGAGTTTTTGACTATGAGAAGCTACCATGCATATTTGAGTGGACATGATAAAGGTAAAAGGAACAAAGACTCGTAACTCCACCATTTCACACTACACATTATTTCACAACATGACCATCACACATGTAAAGATAAAAGGCATCTAAATTTGAATAGGTATAAAGGTAAATTTAATATCAATGCATATATATAGACTATACAACTAACAATGTGAATAAAAAAATTAAACTTAATTCACAATGTTTAACAATGAATTATATGTGATACACAATGGCCTTTAAATTATGAGTGTCATGGGATGATTAGGATGGAACATATGCCATGTGTACAACATTAAATAACACAATGGTCTTTTGACTGAGGGGATAGATTATCAATATACAATTTAATTGAATGATTGAAAATAAACAAATATCCATGATAAGTTTTCAATACATTAAAAAAAAATATTTAATATAATAAATGAAATCACCTGTTTATGAATTTTTTTCTAACACACTCATGAAAAATAACATTTTAAAATTTCAAATAAATATTACAATTGTCTCCAAGTATTTTCTTCATATCCATGTAATTTAGATCAAAATGATGAAAGATCATTAATTTAAAACCCTTTATATTATTTTTTAATTAAGTAAATGGGAAAATTATGATTATAATTAATAAGAAAATTTTCTCCTGCTTTAATATCTCTAATTTCCAAAACCATTATATAATGAGATAACTTCTTTGGAATCCCATTCTCACACATCATCAATTATAAATTTATTTCCTTTTGACATTTATTATTTAAAACTATTTATAAAATTAAAAATATTGTTTTAGGCATATACACACATATAGATTCCCCCCACACACACAATCATACATTGGGCACACTTTTTGCCCCTTTTCAATATTTTTTTTGATTATTTTTTATTTTTAACATAATCTATAATTTTACATGTTAAACTTACACTAAAAAAACATGTTTTAATAGTGAAGGGGTAATCGGATTTGTAGAATGCTAATATGAGAATGCCATGATCTTGACATGTTTTGGATCTCACAAAGATAGGGGTGAAAATATAAAGATACCAAAATCTACATAAAATATAATAAATATACATGTCATATATTTCCCCCCAAATATATAAGGTTCATACAATAAAATAAGTATCATTTTCATCGACCATACTCCAAATTCTCTATAATTTATGAACTTTGTGTCATATAATCACATATATTTCCTTAGAAATTTAAAATCATCTACACATTCTTGGTCTTTAGGTATGCACAATGTGTGTCATTTACCTTTAGTCAATTCCTTAAAGATAATTGATAACCAAATTTTTCTTTGAGTGCTTACATCTCCTCTTCTTCATATAAGGTCTCAAAATCTAAAAAAGAGGGTTGTTTTAATAGTACAAAGACCGAAGAACTAGAACTTAAGAATTAGGGTACAATGATAAAAAATATTAATAAAGAACCTTATCTTGATTTAAATTTTACCATAAAAAGTTATAAAATGGTCTTTCCAAAATTGCATCCCCTTCCCATTTTACCTCTTCAACCTCTTGTTTTTCTTCACAATGGTGGTTCAAATAGATCACCATCATATATGTAAAAATGATTTTAAAAAATATAATAATCTAAAAACAAAGATAATTTAAACTAGATAAATTATAATATATCACATGAATTTTAAAACAAAGCATATATGATGGGATATAGAGATGTTATCAAGAGTCGCATGAGGATTATGTACAAAGTAAATTGAGTGAGGAGTTGAAGGATACTATGATTATTAATTATGTAGAAAACTTAGGGAATACATAATTTCATTTAAATAATTTATCATATATATAAAAAACATTTATAACATTTATAAATGTATATAATCATATATTTTTTTTCAATATAAATGTAATTATTTAGGCTTCCAAAGATAATGAACATGTTAAACTAGAATGAGGGGCTCATTAAGCACTTGTCAAAGTCTAAATGTTTAGGCATTTTATGAAAAGTTTTTGGGTATATATGAGTGTTTATCAACATCATATATTAATTTTCATCTTCATCTCATGTTTTCTTCATACACTAATAGATAATTATGTCTTCAAAATAAAGTTTTGCCTTTAAACACTTAACTAGAGTGTATAGTAAAAAAAATAATTAAGTAATATAAAGTGCTAATTTTAGCTTTCCATTCCTAAAGGAAAGATCTCAAGTATATTAAAATAATTAAAAAGGAATTGGTAAGGTTCATAGGCAGTACACATAAAAAAATGTTTAAAATTTTCAATCATAAAAAATTTCATATACCCCTTTGTTTTATGAAATTTAGGATTGATGTAAAACCCTAAGTGAAAAAACTACTATAAAAAATTAGGAGAATAATATACAAATAACAACATTGACTGATCTAGATCTATTGTATTTTGGAAACTTACCAAAAATAGAAAAATGTAATGAGAAAACAAAGACTTAGTTGGAAACTATATCTACGAGAGGAATCAAAGTTTGAAACTTGTTGTATAGAGTGTCCTAGTGGATAGATTTAGGAACTTGATATGGGCATGGACAACAATGCCATGGGAAAGACACAGAGGGGTGGTGATCTTATCTACTATATAACACTATTATACACTTGTAGTTAGGAAATTAGGGTTTTTGGGTTCTCAGTATAATTGTTTGCAAAGCACGTATCTAGTGCTAGAGGTTGAAATCACTTGTAGAGATAATTATATGACTAATTTTAATTCAAAAACCTAGTTCCTTAACATGTGAAAACCAATTCAAATCAATGGGTAAAAAAAGGCTAGTAGTTGAATTTCGCTGAGACCTCAACACCTCATGTGTTGAGCATTGCATACATACCGATACTCTAAAGAGGGATCAAACTCCATGTAGTTCTCCCATGTTATGGTGGTATGTGAATAAATGGTGTTATATGCTCAAGGTTTTTTTTAGTGGTGAATCTTTGTTAATCTATGAATATACCATTTTTTGAAGGTAGCATTTGGTAATTTTTTTAGAGTGGATGGCAAAGTAGTATTGCCTAAATTTTTATGGTTGAAGTTAATTTTGAGGGAAAATTCTCCTACATTTAAATATAAATTTCCTCATATAAATGTAATTTGTTGGTACCTCAAAATCCAATCCAAAGGCATTCACCACATACTATCAGATGATAGAAACCTTCAAATTCCATTGTTTTAATCACACACCATCGAATAATAACAATATACCGCTAGGCAATAATACAACTACAAGGTACCATAGGGATTCAAGTGACTTTAAAAAAAATTTGGTGGTTTGTATTTTAGGTCCCAAGAGGGATTCACAAATCAATAATTTATAGAAAAGTATGCAATGATTTTTTAACAATATAATTATTTAGTATTTTTAACTGTAATTTCATTTACTTCTCTTTAAGTATCATCATGTGATTGCAAGTTACATTCATAGGACTAGAGGCTGCAGTCAGATGATCGTAGGCTACTATTGGATGACCATAGACTATCATCAATTGGCAATAGGTGGCTATCAGATGATATAAAGCTATTGTTAGATGATGGTAGGCTATTGGAAGATGATGATAGGCTACTAATAAATGATGGCAGGCTATCAACAGATGATGGTAGGCTACCATTAGCTCATCGAATGCTAGTAGGTTGTAGTTGAATGCTTACAGGCTACCATCGAGTGCCTATAAGTTATAGTCAAGGACTCATAAGCTGTTATAAGATTCTTTTATGTTTTATTGCTATCATGATTCCTTATCCATCTATCAATCATCTTTATTTGTTATCAATCATCTTCATTTCACTAGTAATCCATGACTCTACAAGCATGATTATATGGCTTTTGTTAAAAATGTTAAGGCCTCTAGGAAATTTAAAAAACAAAATAACCTATTATCTTAGTTTAGATAGAAAATAAACATAGGTATTAAATTTTAAATTAATTGATGTTTTTTATTTATTAGCTTGTGTTAAAGTTGAATAATAATTAAAATGTCTAAAACCATTTTGCATGCAGAACCTACTGATAAATCTTTTGAAGAATTATATCCATAGGAAGACATACGTGGGTATGCATTTGAAATGGAAAATAGAGCTACTAAATTGTAAAATACCATTTTTTTAATTAATTAAATATTCAATAATAATGACAAGGTCTACAATAATATTTCATGCAAAACCCATTGATAAAGGTATAGAAGATATCCCTGAATTGGTAGATTTACCTTGGAATGAAATGCTAAACATAGGTACTAAATTATAAATATTATTTGATTTAATTTTTTTAATTTATGTATACTTTAATATTAGAATTTATTAAGAAGTAATGTCATGCAAAAAATTTTCATGTAGAATTCAATGGTAAAAGTATTGAAGACTTGTATAACACTTTTGAATAACTACCTCCCATGTTAGAAGTCACTCATAAATAAATAACCACTATCTCACTAAACTCAAGGAAATAAAGATATGACATCATAGGTAGTGGTGTTGATTATGAGTTCCTAATACTAAATAAGATATCTACTCACCCAACACAATCTTCAAATGAGACTGCTATGCAGCCAAAATAATATCCAATTGAAAAAGGCACCTAAAAACTATGTAGAAGAATATAAACACATGGATAATTAGAAGGTCATTTCAATATGACTGGGAATCTAAATACTCATTTATTGAATCTAGAAAACTAAAAAACATTACTAACACACCAACATAATGCAATTGCACAATATGCAGTTGGAAACTTGGAAAGGACCACACAATGCAACTCAAGTTGGACATAATTGAGAAATATTGTGACAAAATATATGAGTTGATAAAAGACAAAGATGGAAACATAAAAAAAATAGTGAGATTGAAAAATGTAAAAGAGTGCATTCATCAATGTTACATAACAAAGTATCATAATCATCAAAAACATCAATGACACCTCATTAAGAAAGGAGGAATAATTAAAGCTTTATTAAAAAAGTTTCTTAGTCTAATTTATTTGCCAAAAATATATAATTTTTAAATTTATATCACATTCTGAAAAGAAGAAGATAAATATCTAATTTTTTAGATTATAAAATTTAATTTTAGCATATTAGATTGCATAACATTCCACATTCACATTGGTCAGATACTAGTGCTTGGGAGATGACAAAATGCATCACAATGATTCAAAAGGAGGATTTGGAATAAAAAGTAAAATCATCAAGGTTTATATCATTGTCTATTGATGAGGTAACAATGGTTGACAACACACTATGGGTATGCATGCATGTATATACATTTTAGGATCATTCAAGGCAACCCCACCTTTTATTTATACATAAAATGACTAAAAATTTTAATGTTAAGAACCTTTATAAATTGGTTATTTCTAATTTGATGGATATTACTGGGATGAGTTACCATGATATAGGTATTAAGTTAGTGTGTGTTGGTGTGAATGGTGCATTAGTAATTCATGGGAATAGAACAAGTTTATGTTTTCACCTAAAAACATCAGTTTCCCCATATATGACTCCAATCTATTGCATTGCACATAGGATGAATCTTGCTTACAAAATTTTAAGCACTTAAAAAAATGTTGCAAAAGTGGAGGAACTTATTTGTGATTTGGACACGTATATGACATGTAGTCTAAAAAGGTTTTAAGTGTTTTAAAAAATTTCAATTGGAGTGACTAATGGAAAAAAAATATTAAAAGATGTCAATACTAGATGGATTTTAATATATGAGCCTGCAGGCAGAATATTTGAAGAATATCAATCATTAGTTGGTTTTATGTTTAAATATAGGATGGAGGTTGATAAGGCAAAATATTTATTGAACCATTTGAAATATTTCTAAACTTTGCTAACATTATATGGTATTCTACCCATGTTGAAGGAAATGCATTGTTTGATGAAACATGCACAAGAGAGATCAATATATATTATTGACTTCATATGGTTGAGGAAATATGGTTGTCTATCTCTTGATATATTATACTAATCGAATGGAAGTTTTAAGGGACCAATATTTGAGAGCTGGGAAACTTAAACAAATATAAAGGACCCTCAAAACTATTTGAAATTCAATATTCATGAGCATCTTTGTATTTTTGTTAATGGAAAGAAGATACCATTATACACTCTCCAAAGATGAACTAATGTAGTTCGATTAGAATTTGAAGCAGTACCTATAACAAGGGTTTTATATGATAATGTCATATGTGACACATGAATGAAATTGGGAGACATTTCAAAAAGCTTATTTTCTAAAATTTGAGATCATTTTCAAAGGGATGAGTTACTTGAAGACATGGGGGTGGTGAATCTTACATTTTGAAATAATAAAAATGGTGAAGAAAGAATAAGTAATTTATTTATCAAATACGTGGGTATTCTCATAAAAAAAATTAATAAGTCTATGAAAATCAATGGAGAGGAAGTTAAGGGTATTTTTCAAAAGAATTTATCAAAAAAATAATCAATCCTTTTTGGAATTACAATGGTTGAACAATATCAATTGTTAATTGAACCAAAAGAAACATTTTCTATTACAAGGCTATGGAAGAAATTGTATCACAATAGTGTTCTACAGGAAAAAATCAACAAATATTTACAATTATATGAATTATGCCAAATAATGATTTTAGGGTCTGTGGAAGATGTAAGGGTATTTAATGCATTATATTTTGTTAAATCAAGGCTTCAGAATAGATTGGATAAAAATATTGAGACATGTTTAAGGTTGTATGTTTCAGGTTATGAAGTGGATGTGTTTCTAAATGATAGAACAATTTCAATTTGGAGTAATCTAACTGAAAGAAGAGGTGTCAAAAATACAACTACAAAATAAGATAGTGAAACTGAAAATGCCAGTGAGACAGGACATACAAATGTCAATGATGAAGCATGGGTTACCAAAGGGTTGTTTGAGATACTTGAGTGTTAGTTTGTAACATTGTAATATGTATATGAAAACTACTAAACAATATTTATGTTGTTTAATTCATCAATCTATTACATTATCTATGAAATGCTTAATTGGTTCAATTTGAGTTAAGTTGTTTTCAATATTGAGCTAAGTTTTTTCCTATCTTTAGCATTCTACAATAATATTCTTTAGCATTCTTTACATTGTGAGTTGCAAAAAATAGTACATATTCAACATTCTATTTTTTAATATTTTTTGACCTTTTAAATTAAATTTACATTTTTAAATCAAAAGAAATGGTAAACAATATTTTAATATCTTTAAAACCAAATTTACAATAAATTAAACCAATTGAACATTGTAACAAATTATTACACATCATTGCCTAATATGAGTCTCAAGACAAAAAAAACTAAGCCTCGAGTAAGGAATCCAAAATTACAAAATATATTTTAAATATTATAAAACAATTTTTTTTAGTAATTACAAAACATAAGCACAAAATAACTAGAGGCTTTGATCTCAATCCTCAGTTTTCATTAATTATAAAACACAAGTAATTAAAAAGTAACACTTGAGCTCAAGTCTCATTGTGTATCAGGCTATCTTTCCACTTGTTGTTGGCTGGTAGTGGTTGTGCTATCTGTGAGGATCAGAATCCCAGATTGTGTAAGATCTTTTACTACATTATTGATATTGGCAAGAGTTGCCCATTCTATAGTAGCAACTCCTGCTGAAAGCAATGATGGGTCCACTTCATCTTTTTTTTAAACAAAACATCATGATCCAAGCCATTTTCTTGAATTATTTTCTTCAATGTATTATTTTTCTTATTCAATAAAACAAATTTCTCCTTGAAATAAATTACCTTATAAATATTTTTACGTGTATTCTTCAGATGCATGTCAAGGACAACAACTTGGTTCTTTAGATTTGTATATTTTGAATGCAAATGATCAAACAATATTTAATTAGTTAAATGTTTTAAAATAAATTTTAATTTCAAAAAACCATAAATAAACTTACTGCAAATTTTTATTTTTTGACATTTGCAAGATCCACAAGGCTTTTGTTTTTTGCCCATTTGTTATAGTATGCTTTGGCTTCTACATTTAGTTCTCAAGCCTTCTTAACATTATATCAAGAACATAATCATTAAAGTTATTAGTTACCACAACACTTCTATAAATTTTTTGGTTGAATAAAACATCAAATTTTATTGGTTGATGTTCTACCATTGAGTATAATTGATTGCATTGACTGTGGTTGTAGAAATGGGCATTTATTTCCTGAATCATTACTTTTTCCTGATGCTCCCATATCCTCAAATCATCAAGGTTAGGAAGAATAAAATCATTAAAATAAGCTTTATTATTCTCTACCAATAAATTATAAGTTGGGAAAAAAATACGTTGGTCATCTGTTTGTGGAATCTCCTGCATAAGACTACCTTCGATGCCGTTAGGTGGAGAACTAGGCGTATGAGGTCACCATAAAGGATTTGTGGGTTGATATCCATATATCATATCATGCAGGTTAAAAAAACCATGGGCATGTCACTATCAATTCCCTACTCTTCATCTAAATGAATTTCATAAAGAATTGTGGTTCCCATTGCACTGGGTAGACTAGTAAGCAAAAAGTTTGTAAAATATGACATTGTGACATGAATAATGCCACCACTCGACATCAGGATAAACAAATGTTTCTCAATTCCAGTATTTATAGGGTTGGGATGGGGTGGTAGTGGTCATGGTGGGAAATTTTTCCTTTGAGAAGAATGACCTGCAAATGGGAATTAAAATCACTAAAATGACAAATAAAATAAATCTAATATTAAATTAGCATATAGTAAAAATTAAAAAAATTGGTTTTATTTAGTGCTCCTTGTTGTTGTTGCTGTTGAACTCTCAAAGGTCTGTCAGATCCCCTAGTATTTACAATAGATATTGCACCACTGTATATATAAAATATTATTAAAATATTACAATGATAAAATTATCATTTTTGTTAATTCAATCAAAACAAAGTTAGTATATGAAGCTATTCTAGTAACATGAGTGGAGGGATGTGATGGAGGTGCAATAAAAATCAACATTCATTTTCTTCTTGTTAATTGATGCTTGAGAACCTATGAATTCAATTTTTCATCTTCCTCCATGTCCATTTCCACCATGGTCTCAGGAGGTTGATGTCCCTTAGTTGTTACATTTCTTTTGAAAATTATTTCATTTAATTTTTTTGAAAGAAAAAAATATTTTTTAAATTAACTGGATCAAAATTTATATTATTATTTGAAAATAATTATAGTACAAATCTCAAAAAATAAATCCAACTAACCTCCTATGCCTCAAGAGAGAGTGCATTGGCAAACATTATGGGATTGAGAGTAGATGGAATAGTCATTTGCTTACAAATCCAAATTTTCTTCATGGTAGAATGCAATGATATAATTATAACATGAAAGCTAAGAATGTTCATTGTGTAGAGCAAATTTTAAATCATATTTAATTTTGTTATAAATGAAAGTGCACCAATCAAATGATTGAGCACCCAGAGTACAAATAATATAGACTAGGGCCCATAATGGAATGTCGAATGGTCTACCCTACAAAATGATTCTTACTTGGAAAATTTCAAGCATCCCCAATAGATAATGATTTTTCACACATTCAAATTTCAACCCCATTTTACCATAACATTGAAGATCTATAAAACATTTAACAAGTAAGAGCTAACACAAGTAAAACTAGTCAAAAATTTGAGTAATTATAAATTTAAAAATATCATACCATCTATCTACAGTGCATAATGGGACTTTAAATATTTTTTGTCCTCATCATTCAACAAGGCATTTTTTGTGACCAAGTACCCAGCCTTGTAAGGTAGACTTGTCAATCTCTAGATATCCTTTGTATAGATTCCAAATGAAACATTTTGAGAGCTCAAGCTCATTTTAAATGAGGAGGAAGAAATATCGAGGCTTTATAATATAAAATTTAGAAAATGAATTTCTTTCTCATATTGTAGCATGTAGTTAATGTCATTAAACTTGTAAGGCTCCACCCACTCATTGTATGTGTCTTATTTCTATAGGAGGCTTTGTATGATTATGCATGTTAAATTTTGGAAAGTGAGTTTGGGGTTTCCCTCCGTGCCTTTGATTTTACCTACATCAAATGAGGTCTAAGAAATGGAAGCCATGTGAGGTGAGTATAAATAGGATGAAAAATAGGTTTGTGGAAGTCAAGATGATGAAGATCAAGAATGGAAAGAGAGTAAAAAATGGGGATAAAGTGTAAAATGAGGTGTGTTTGGTACTTTTATAGGCATTTCATAGGATAAGGGTGAACATCTGCATGACATAGGTACTTATCAAAGGTAGCTTGTTGTGGTTGAATGGTCCACATTAGCATCATACAAACACTTAGTTCTTCCATGTTGATGATTGATGATAACATGCTTCATTTAGACATACATCAGTATTATGTGAATGCTCTTCAATACCATGCAGGTGCTCATTGACATCATGTAGGTGCTCACCATCATGATAGCACTCATCAACATCATTCTAGCAATCATTTAAAGAGTGCCAATGCTCATCAACATTATGCATATGTATGCCAATAACATGTCAATGTTCACCTGCTACATACTGATGCTCATTTACAACATGCCAATGCTCATCTGCAACATTTTGATGCTCATTTATATCATGCTAATTCTCATCTACATCATATTGATGCTCATTTTTATCATGCTAATGCTTGTTTGCATCATGCTGATGCTCATCTACGTCATGCTAGTCATCATCTATAACATGCCAATGCTCATCTGTAATATGTTGATGCCCATATTTATAATGTTGATGCTCATCTATAGTATGATGATGCTCACTTACCTCATGCCTATGCTTGCCTATTGCATGCCAGTAATAGTCTGCATTTGCTCAAGTGTCAAAAACTTGATCAGGCTTGTATAATTCACTACATGGCATCACATGATTTGCCTAAACAACTATATGCCTTCCAAACTGATTTTCCACCATTACAAATGTAATTCACTTGGGAAAGTCCAAGGATTTTTTAATATAGCCCACTAAAATTAACTTTGAATATGCTAGATGATGGTGTAATATTGATGTGATTAAGTGCCTTAACCATGACTTTTGGAAAGTAAAATGTATTCAAACTTGAGCTTTGGCCTACTAAGGATATATGCATTCAAGATTGGGAGAAATAGGTACTTTTATCTCAATGTGCAATTATAATTCTGATGTTTTTTGATGTAGAAGCCTCTTATGTGAAAAATACTTTAAAAGTGTTTATATAGTCATCTCTATGAAATTTATTTAAAGTGGGATCATTAGTGATAAAATCCAACCTTCTCATAACTTTTGAATTTATAAATTAGTTGTTATTTAATGGGAAGATAGGAGAGGGGAAAAAACACTAGAGCAGTTCCCTATAGTCCCCTAAAGCACTCATGTCCAATGGGTGATTTCATCATGTTGAGTATTAGGCATAGCCTTAAATATGTCTAAGGTTGATAATAATAGAGATTAGTACATTCAGGGATCATCTATAAACTTAGAAGAGTATGAAAAGTGGTCAAAAGTGATCAAAAGGGTCTTTAAGATAGGTCTAGATTTAAGTGTGTAAAAAAGTGGTCATAAGTGCATGATTTTAGATTAAATTTTAATCTATGCATCTATGTTTGACCCCTTTTATTCTAGTAATGAATCGAAAGTGAATGTACTAGATTAAAAGGAAAAAGAGTGTGTACCTAAACTTACACGTGGAGAGTAGTCTTAGATGTAGGTCACATCATTGAACTATGCTCCATGCAAAAACCCACAATGAAACATATGTAATATAATTCCTTACTTTAGATGAATAATAAAAATTGAAAGACAATAAACTATATATTGACAAGGAGCTAATACACTTGATTGGGTATGTGAACCATTTTACCTTTCTAGTGCAAAAACTAGTGACTATGGTGTGTTGTACACTTGTCATGCCATTAACATTGAATAGCTTGTATTAGACTGTCCATGCCCCAAATCCTTATCAATAAGTGGGCATGCTTAAAAACTCAAGGTGTGATTGAATTCATCATCACCTACCAAAAGTAGGGAAGTAATTTAGAATCATTGTATGAATCTTAATAGATATTTATGGTGTAAATATTGAGTACCATATGAGTCTGGTGTATTTAATGTGTAAAATGACATGCATTATCATTCCACCATTAGAATAGTGTAAAAAATTACCAATGAGGAAGCAATGTGTGACACACATGCCCCCAACTTATATCTAGTGCATATAAGATCTAGGACTGAGTAAAACAATTGTGATTTTGATAAAAAAACATTTATGTCATATTAGAACATGTTGTGCATGACTGTCCCCAAACTAAGAAAATCTAAGATAAAACTATGTAATTCTAAGTAATTTTAGAAATTGAGATTGTGAAAATACTAAGTATTATTCTACGTAAATTGAGATTGTAATAAATTCTAGAAATGCCTATTTTTAGGCATTTGGATAATAATGCTATGAAGGACACTAGAGCAGTGCTCTCTAATCTAATGTGGCACTCTTGTCCAACATGACTTTTTTGGTATTTTCTAAGTCTAAAACTATGTCAATTATGTAATCACTATTGAATCATGTATGTGTATCAGTTTGGGAGGTATAGTATCTAAGACAAACCTCAATGAATTCCCCCTCATTTGAAGTGAGTTGTTGAGCCTGTACAAGAATTAATTTTAAAAAAAAGGTTATGCAGTAGGTTATTATGATTTAAAAATGGAAATCTAAGTAATATTTGACATGAAAAAGTATGACATCATTATGCATGTAAACTGAACATAGTAATAAAGTAATATTGACTTGGAAAAAATAATTCATAGTGTGTCTAGATAGATGTGATAATGAAACACACAAATAAGTGATCAAATGGATATATAACATTGAATATAACTACTTAGGGAGGGATGCAAGATATCCATCATAGAATTATAAGGGCTTGGTAGATGCATGATGTCCATTGTGGCATTAAAAATATGAGCAAATAATCAAGTAATATGTCATGTCCATGAACCAAATAATCAAAGAGAACACACAAAACATATAATAGAAAAAAAAGAGGCCAATAGAAGGTACATGTTCAAATGTCACTCACTTGAATATAAATCACATACAAATACATGTTTAGATGCCCTCACACACATATAATCAAACAAAGGAGGATTATAGCCACATAAAATACATATGAATATAAGGAACACACAAAGACATGCTCAAATGTACTCACACACATACAATCAAAGATATAAAATCCAACAAGAATTCCCCATTTATGTCATGGAGGGGATAGGAATATTCTTGTAAGAGTTTTGGAATGCGTGGGCACTAATTGAGGAAGCTGACTATCAACATGTTGAGCATCAAGAATTGAAAGGGTGGGTATTATCCATTGAAAAGGTGTTTGAGCAGTGGGAGAAAGAGTATGTCAAACATAAGCTAATCAATTTTCCCTCTCCTACCCCTATGCCCATTCCCACTCAAGATCATGAATCCATTCCATCATGGATATTCTCTAACATATTCAACCCTGGCTATGTCATTCCCTCACTTGCGAGGCCACCCTTTCTTATAACCATTCAAAATGAAGAAAAGGTGCCTATTCCTTACTCATTTCCATCATGGAAATCAATTCAAAAAGGCATAAATAAGAGGGAGGAGATGTTGGTTGTGGAGGTCAAAGCACTAGTTCAAGAGCCACCAAAGAATCCATTCAAAGTCCCTAGATGGAAGGATACTCTCATAAGCTTCAAGTAAGGTGAACTTATTTACCCTCCCACCATCTAAATCTTGGAGAAAGAGATTATTTTACAAAGGATAAAGGAGTAACTTGTAGTCATAAGTGATCCACAAGAGGATAATACAAGTGTCTATGATGAATAAATCATGATAGGTAGCCCACTTCATAGGGAGGAGCATGTTTCACCTTTCAAGTTTCAGGAACTTGATGAGAAGAAAGAGGATAGCATTCATAAACCTATTATGAAGGTCAAGTGTAGATCAAGTGATTTAGAAGATCAATGATAGTATTTACGCTCAAATTTCTTGAGTAAAATGGAGTAGATTAATGCTACAAAATTTCGTGAAGAATATAATCCTCAAGCTAAGCATGGGGAAAACCTTGAATAGAATATTGAAGGTCCACTCTACATAAATTAAGAAGAGGATCAAAACTAGGTGCCTGAGGTTGGTCCACTTCAAGATGATGTGTTAGTTGAGGGTAACCCTGATATGTTGGAGCAAGAAGAAAGCAAATAAAATCTTGAGAAAGATAGGTGTGATATTTTAGACCTTGGATGGTTGAGTCAACCCTCATTTTTAGTTGAATATCAATATAAAATATTGAGTGAGGATGATGAAAGAGACATCTCAAATGCTTAAGAGATGTATTTTGATGAACATACTAGTGAAGAGCCTGAAGTGTTATGGAAATGGTTTAATGCCATAAGAAAAGAGTTTGAGGAGGCTAAGAGACATGTCCTTCAAAAAAAAATTGAGCATGTTTCTCTAAGCATGATCAATCCTAAATTTGCACAAGGACAAGGGCGAAAGATATGGTCTTTTTGAGCCACCAAGTGAACCAAGTGTAGTTGATTCCAAGAGCCTAAATGAAGTCTTCATGTAAGGCTTTCTCAAAGGTGATGAGAAACAGAAAGCAAGTAATCCTATATTCCAACATGAACCAAGCTTGGAAGAGTTGGACCAACATGTCTATATTGAAGACATGTTTGTTCCATTTCATCCATTGGAGATCACATCAAAAGAATTGGCCATCAAGCTGCCTAGTTTACCATTTTTGGAACCTCCAAATCAAGATATTTTTCATTTTGGTCTATTAAAAGTGAATGATACTAAAAGTTTACCATTTTACCTAGGAGGGAGGTGATTATAAACTATTGTACAATATTATATATATTAGAGTAGATTTCATGCTTTTCTCTAAGTGCTTATGTGCACATTTGTTTAATAGGTTAATTGCCCTTATTTTATTTAGGTTAGTTTCCTTTCCTCTTATGTGTTTCATTTTCCAAAGTGCCTTGAGCACTTTATTTTATTTTTTTTCTTTTGGTCCTTGTTTCTTCAAGAAAGGGACAACTTTACTCAGTTTCAGATAATCTTATGACCCATGCCTAATAGATTAGACAAGGCAACTAGTTTGGATTTTCAATCATAACATTATGCTTCCCTATGAGTCACCAAATATGTTGGCCAAATTTGGCCCACATAAAATGATTCTACCTAGATGGATGAGCTAAATAGAGTTTTTGATGGATTGAATGGTCCAAATATCACATACAGCTTGCAAAGCTTTTGAAACACTTTAAGTAAAATTAAAGTGTAGTTTATCAAAAATTGAGAAAGCAAGTTTCCATGGTGATCATAGCATTTAGGATCATGAAGCAAGTTTTCACAAGCCTCATAAGTTCATTCAAGACTTGTAGATTCAAACAACAGTTTAAGCATAAGTCTAGAAAAATTAGACCATCATTGTATGTCACAAAAAAATGAATAGACCAGTTTGCTTATGAATTTTCTATGTATGCTCAGGAAGCCTATCAATCCCAAAATATCTTTTTGAAATGATGTATTTAGTTCCAAGATCATCCTCTAAAAATTTGGTGTCTTGATGAGCTTGCTATCTCAAGATATAAAACTATAAGTTAGACTTGCAAAGTGAAACATGCTCACAGATGTCAAGTTAAAGCTATAGTAAATAGCCATTTGAATTCAAATATTCCAAGGATAAATGTGCAGTTGACAAGTGGAAATATGTCATGTGCCTAAATTAAGATATAATGATGTGCATCAACTAAGAAGGCTAGTAGGCCCAAATAGATCAATATATCATGTTTAATCATACCAAAGTAGATCAAATACAATCAAAAGGTCAACAAGTTAGTGAATCTCAAAGACAAATGCATAAATACCAAATTTCATGACCATGACAACTATCAAGTAAATCAATAGTACGCATTCAATCCATGTAAAGGAAAATTGATGATATTAATATGGTTAAAGGGCCAATGATCTCAGATTAAATGTGAGATCAACATGTGGCACAAGTGAAAGAGAAGATGAAACTGATAGCATATCCTGAGGATAAATGCACAATTGACAAGTGTCTTAATCTTGAAGGCCCAGATCAAGATCAATGGCTAATGTCAAAATTTAAAAGCTAAGGACTTCATAAAGAAAAATAATGACCTAGGTTGAAACAAAAGCAAATCTTGTAGGGATCATCCCATCACCATTAGAGATCAATCAAATGTCACAAGTAGACACAGTCATACAGTCAGGGTTTGTCAATGATAAAGTTATGATTCCATTGAAACATAGTCTTGACCTCTAGTTCAAAGATTTAGAACCTATAGGGCCTATTTTCTAGGGTCACAGTATTATTTCATGACTATCATCATTGTTCTTTAAAGAATATCTATGCAAATAGTGAGTCCTCAGATTCCATAAGGTTCAGAGGTAGAATAGGTTTTTTCAAACCTAATATAGTTCAAAAAGGAATCTATGTGGCCTATAGGTTTTCTATTGACATGATAGCTATAGGAAAACCAATAAATGAGATTATTTGTCAATCTATAGTAAATTTATATTTAGGTTAGAGCAGATGCAGTTATAAATAAGATATGGAAGAGTGTCTTATTTTTCAAAATAGTCATAGGTTCGATAAACCTCCACTCAAATCAGATATAACATGGCTTTGTCAATCCAAAAGATATGAAGATTTTGTATTCACAATAAGGCCAAGTGGAAGATAGCATAAACTCTCAAGATGGAGATATGGTAGTTGGAGAAAGTAGCTAGAGAATTTAATATATTTTCAAGGTGCCTAAGGATTTCTCTTTGTAACAAGATCATGGCTCATAACCTTCAACAAACTCTTATCATCTAGTGTGTTGATTAATCAATGAAATGATTTTGAGGCTATTAGGATTAAAAAAGATTGATTTTCAATAGATAAATGGTGCTAATTTAATGAAAAGGTGGTGGTAGCTCATATAATGATCTTGGATGGCATACTCCTCTTTCTCCCCTTTCTCCTACATCTCTTATTTTATTCCACATTGTAAGCTCTCTCTCTCTCTCTCTCTCTCTCTCTCTCTCTCTCTCTCTCTCTCTCTCTCTCTCTCTCTCTCTCTCTCTCTCTCTCTCTCTCTCTCTCTCTCTCTCTCTCTCTCTCAGATTTGAGACTCACACAAGGAATATTTGATCTTGAAGAGTATGGGAATCTCTAATATATTACATAATATGCTCATCTTGATTAAGCTAAACCCTGTCAAGCATTTGTAAGAACCACATTTTAATGAAATAAAAGACTTTCTTTACCTATCTCTTTCCTTAGATCTGTATTGGATGAGTTGTGCATGATGGGATAGTGAAGGAGAATGTCCCTCATCCCTTATCTTCATTTCTAACCTCCTTTAGGGTGTTTTAAAGATAATACATGTTTAGATTAGTGTCCTATTTGAACCTAGTCCACGAAACACTTATGAAATCAACTAGTCTATGAAGTTGTGTGAGCTAACATTGTCTTATGCAGATATAGTATGGTTTACGATTATGGGAGTATCCCATTTTTATCTGGTTCATCACATTTTAGCCTTCTTAGGAGCCCTTCCCCCTTTCTAACCCTTTTCCATGCAGTAACATTAGTTTAGGTGATCCATCAAGAGGAAGTCAACATTCTCTGAAGGTTCAACCCCATCATGGCTTAGTCAAAGGGAGATTGAATAAATCTCACATCATAAAACCTCCCATCTTAGTTGAGTGGATACCCAACTTCATTTGGTAACAACATCTAAGATTGTATGATCGACTATAAGCCTAGGGTGAATAGTAGGGGTGAGATATGAGCGAATATAGTTGAAGGGTATAGATGCAAGAGAAATAAAAGGAAACATCTAAGCTCTCTAACATCTAGTAGTAACTAGTGGTAATTTAAACTAAGACATATAATAATAATCTTTGAAGAATAGTCCACCAATAAGGGGTGGACCAATAGATGTAAGTTGTGCCTTAATATGATGCATCAATGTGATTACATATATGAACAATATTTTATAAACATTAGGAAATGAATATGTAAATAACACCAAGAAACTTTGCACTAAGAACTAATAGATAGGCTCATTCACGTTAATCATGATGAAGTACAAAAATTAGGCCAAAAAATATCTAAAACCTTACTGGAGAAATTCAAATAGGTAAGCTAGGGATTGCAATATTCTATTAAGATTGAGTAATGTTCACATGGGCAAATTACCATAGTAATTATTAATTTACTAATTACCTTTGGTGATTATATTGTTATAAAAATATTATTTATTATTATTGGGAATTGTATTCCCATATGTTTATTGTTACTTTTGATTATTTTGGGTTATTTGATCCTATTTACTAGGAGGTTATTTTTCTACCTTCATGACTATATAATAAGCAATATATTATTTGAATGAAATGTAATAGAGAATTATAATTCTTTCTATGTGTTAAATTTATGTAAATATGGGCTCAACTCATTATCTAGTATTAGAGTAGGGAAATAAGTATGAAGTATTAATCTTGTGAAGGGGCTGATCTATGGTGAATTGCCTCGAATAATGATATATTAATGGTGTAATTTTTTTCAAAGATCTTATGCATCCGTGCATATGCATTATAAAAATCAATATTTTTTATAGCTATTTTTCTATGTTGTAAGTTTCTTGTAAACTATTAGTGTGAATCTTTGCACTATACGTTCTACCATTTATAGACTTATTTTGGTATAACGTCCCTCTAGATCTTTATTAGTAAAGATAACATCTTATTCATATATGTCCTATGTGAATTTAAGACTTCACTATTTAATCTTCCCATGTATTTTATAGATAGAATCATATAGCCTATTGGATCATGGATCTCCCAGTTCATCAAATTAACCATGAGTATTTACTATATAGTCCTAATTTTTTAGAATCGTGCACCTGAAGGCCTTGTACCATTATGATATATGTATTATTTTATCTATATTTATTAAAAACATCATCCACATCATAGATATTTTCCACTTGACTACACCATAATCTCAATCTAGATATACATAGTTTCAAGCATCCAAAAACTCAGTGAAATACCTAGTTCCTATGTTCAAATCATGCTTCTCGAGCTCCTTCTAAATGGTCTGGTGATAGGTACAAGACTCAAACTATTGGTGAGGTCAATCCATGAGCACCCTATGTAATTCATACAACCTACTTTATCTATGTTCGTGTAACAGTCAATGGGTATGTCTTTATTAGTAGTCTATCTTTATATGTACTTACATTAAAAGCTTTTCATAATATATGTTTAGTTGTTTAAACAAGTCTTTAGGCAAAAATAATTTATTTGGTCATCAAGATTATTATAGGGAGTAAGTCACATTCAGATTATGTATTGTATAGTTTATCATTAAAATTTTATTATTTGGGTGTCAATTCAATCAAAATAAAGTGAGTTTTCAGTTAAGAGTTTTTATTTTTATAGTCTAATAGTTTTTAATGTTAATAAGAATCCTATCAAAGTTTGAGTTTTATATAAGCTCAAGTTTAAAGTTATATGAGTCCATATTAGTATTTTTTTTAATAGTCATTGTTTATTACCATTTACATCAAATCCAATAGTATTATATACATCAAAAATAAAATGAGTCAAGATTCTAGAGTCATTTTTTGTTTCAAAGTTGTAAGAAATAAAATTCTCTTACAGGTGCATTTTTGGGTAAACCCAATATCCTATGAAAATATATTGTTTCACATTGAGGGGGGAAGCAAACCTATTATGGAAAAAATTGAGATTCATCCACACATTTGCTAAGTAAGTAGCCAACTGAAGGGGGTCAAAGGCAATGGAGGAAGGAGGATTTCTACACCTTTCATTTGTCACCAAAGATGGGGCCAATATGATTTACCGACATTTATTTTAATTTTGTGGTGTGGATCTCAATTGCATTATTTTTCAG
This sequence comes from Torreya grandis, assembly GCA_037957365.1. NCBI lineage: Eukaryota > Viridiplantae > Streptophyta > Pinopsida > Cupressales > Taxaceae > Torreya > Torreya grandis. The sequence goes on along the minus strand of JARHVA010002561.1, from coordinate 2,263,404 downwards.
TGTATTTAGTAATAAAGTGAGAAAAAATATGATGTAATCCCCTAATGAGGAAATGTTGAAGAGAGCTAATAGTAGTATTACAAAATCATGATATTATGGTTGTTGGTTAACCATTTAAAAAACCATCATGTGTGGTTGTTGATTAGCCACTTATAAAACCATCGTGTTATCATTATTGGTAATCTAAATGAAAAACCATTCTAAAAGTTGTTAGCTTTCTTAAAAAAGAAAACCATCTAGATCATGAGCATGTCGAGGCAATAATTGCAATATGGATTATGTTCTCCACATGTTCACATTAAGGGGGTGAATTTTGGGATTGAGTAATGTTCACATGTGTAAATTATCATAGTAATTAGTAATTTACTAATTAATTTAGGTGATTATATTATTATAAATTTATAACAATATTATTTTTTAAAATGGGAATTGTATTCCCATATGTTTATTGTTACCTGTGACTATCCCAGGTTATTTAATCCTATTTAATATGAGGTTGTTTTGATACCTCCATGGATATATAATAGCCAATGTATTGTTCAAATGAAATGTAATATATAATTAGTATGATTTATATGTGTTAAATTTCAACAAATATGGGATAAACTCATTATATTCAACAATAAACGGGTTCACCAATATGTTTTATCAAATTTAGGATTTATGTAAAACCCTAAGTGATAACACTACTATTTAAAATTAGGAGAATAATATAAAAATAATAGTATTCACTAATTTGGAACTATTGTATTATGGAAAATTAATAAAAATAGAAAAGTGTAGTGAAAAATAAAATACTTAGCTAGAAACTTTATATGTGGGAGGAATCAAAATCTGAAACTTGTTGTGTAGAGTGGCCTAATGGTTGGAATCAGGAATTAGATCTAGGTTTGGATAATAGCACCATGGGTAGGGCACTAGAGGGGTGGCTCTCCTTTTCATTATGCAATTTTTTTATCCACTTGCAGTTAGGAAATTAGGGTTTATGTGTTTTTTGTGTCTTTATTTTTGGATCCTATAATTGGTGTGGGAGATTTAAATCACTTACAGAGACCATTATATGATTGATTTTTCTTCAAAAACCTAGCTTATTGACATGTTAATACCAATTAAAATCAATGGGTAAAAATGGGTTAGCAGTTGGATTTGGGAGAGAACTCAACACCCATGTGTTGAGCATTTCCTACATACCAATACTATGAAGAGGGATCAAATTTCATGTACTTATCCCATGCTACAATGGTGTGTTAATGATTGATGTAATATGATAGATGTTGATGTAAAACTAATGTGATTAAGTACATTAACCATGACTTATGACCTATAAATGTATTCAAACTTGAGATTTGGGCTACTAGGGATATATGCAATCAAAATTGGGAGAAATAGGTACTTTTCTCTTAATGTGCAATTTTTTTGGTGTTTTTGATGTGGAATCTTGTTATGTGCAAAATGGTTTGAAAAGTTTTTATATAGTCACATATTTGAAATTCCTTCGAATAGGGCTCATTAGGTACATATGCCAATATTCCTATAGCTTTTGAATTTTTAAATTAGCTATTATTTATCATAAAATAGGAAAGGGGGAAGGACACTAGAGCAATGTGCTATAGTCCCCTAAGGCGCTCCTATACAATGGGTGATTTCATCATGTTGAATATTAGTTAGGGCCTAAAATATGTATAAGTTGATAATAATAGGGATGAGTACATTCAGGGATCATCTATTATCTTAGAAGAGTGTGAAAAGTGGTCTAAAGTGATCAAAAGGGGCCTTAAGATAGGTCTAGAGTTAAGTGTGTAAAAGAGTGGTCACAAGCACACAATTTTAGATTAAATGTTGATTTATGTGTCTACACCCTTATAGAATGAATGGGACTTAAATGAAATGAATAATTTATTTTATTTGATTCAAAAATGAATAATTACAAGATATATAATGAAATTATTAAGATGGAAATATTTATCTCGAAAAAATAGATTTTTTACAATTAACTTTTTCAATTCACCACATCCAATTTTATTTTGATATCATTTAGCAATATTTTAATTCACCATCAATTTATTTTTATCAAGAGTCCAATTCATAATTAACTCACTTTAAATTCCAAATTTCATCTTAATTTAACATAATTATGTCCTTTTTCTCAATTTAGTGAAATTACTTAATAATATAATGCAGTAGTTTCTTCAATGGACCATTTTTTCCCAAACACAATAATGTAATATTCGATCAGACTTAATACATGATTTTAATATATATGGAATAAATTAAAGCATTTAAATTAAACTTTATAAAGAGATAAAGTGTACTCATTTTCACATTTAATGTTAAATCTAAAGATACATTTAATTTTAGAACAAATAAAAATTAAAGTTTACATTAATTTCACCATAACATTGGACCCATAATATTACCTTAAAGTATTCTTAAAATTTTGTGATTTAAATTGTGATATTTAAAGTTATAAATTATAAAAGATATGCCATATGAATTTAATTTTAGCTTTAGACACTTAATTTAAATGGTTAATTTTTTTAGTGGTTTAATAGTCCTACACCTTCTGCCAATAGCCTCTATATGTTCCATTCTCTCTCCTATCACCTTTTTCCTACCCTAAGCTACATATCCAAAGCATCCCAATGCATTTTACATTGTATGGATTTCAAGTATGCTCTTGGGCCCTTTAGTTTGATCCCTTCTATCTCTCACCCATATGACCCTTGTTGGGCATATTTTTCTCTTTTTTTGATCATTGGACATTAGTTTTTGTGCCAATAGGTTCCTCATTTTAATTCAATTTGTATATTAATACACAAGGATCAAATTTTATTTAGAAAAAAAATATCTCATTCACAATAATATATTGATCACTACCCCATTAATGGGTCAATCATAGTTCTTAGGAAAAAAACTAGAAAGGGTAAGTGTTCTTGGAACCCTTCACCTGTAGGATGGTTTAAGTTAAATTTTGATGGGGTGTCTAGAGGTTATATTGGGGCTTCAAGGGTTGGTTTTATTATCCATGATTATAGTAGATATTTAATCTGATCAATGTCTAGAAAACTTTCAAATGACACTAACAATGAAGTAGAGGTGTAAGCACTTGTCAGTGGGATTGAACTCATAATTCAATGTGATATTCCTAAGATAATAATTAAAGGTGACTCAAAGATTATCATAGCTACATTAAAAAAAAATGATGCCACTTCTTGGTAATTATAAAACATTTTGTTAGGTGTTTGGGATAAATTGGCCCTCTTTACTTTATTAAATCAAACCACTGTTATCATGAAGCTAATACGGTAACAAACATCCTAGAAAATTGTGACATCAACCAAGTTGAAGTAAGCCATGTGGATAATATGCAAGAGACCTAAGAAGATTTCCAATCCCTTTCTCTTATATATTTGGGTTGATAATCGATTTTCATTTCCAATTTATATTGTTTTTATTCTGAAAACAATCTCAAAAAGTATTTTAGTGGTTAGTCAATTTGATAGAGCTGTGGCAAATTTTGGCAGTGAATTTAGAGGGAAGATTAAATCTTTGGAAAAACCTCCCATAATTATCCTCTTTCATGATTACCCTCATGAAATGGATGAATTCATAAATGTTAAGGATACAAATTTGATTGGCCTTAGTGTTAGTTTGATCATGGCACAAGTGTATCAAGAGGTTTCCATTTTGGTTTTTGATCACCCTAATTTCATTTATTTTGGTATCTTCAATGCAATCTGAATGGTGAATTTTGGTATTCCATTGGTGTTCCACTTAGCATTCTCCCTAGTTTGTTTTGGGTCATCAGTGGGTGCTACTAGTCTTGGCATGGAACATGAAGTTGAAATCACTCTCGCCACCCCCTTTTTTTATGGAGGGAACTCTATTCATGAAATGGATTTCGAGGGAGCAATTTACTGGACACAACTTAAAAGCATCTTTTGGATACCATTAGAGGAATTTGTTGATATTATATTGCTAGTTTTAGGGCTTGAATATCTAGAATAGGGGGTTCATTTCCATGTAAATTCTAAAGTGGTATCTATGTTTGCATAAAATATCATGGCTCTTATTTCTAACTTTGAGGTGGTTTTCAATCTCATGTCATTTTGTATGAAGTCATAGCATCGCATTGGATTAGTTGAAAATATTATCAATCATGATCTATACCCCCTCCCCAATTTGCTTTTCATAGGCTCAGATGGCTTGGGCCTGATTCTAGTTTCTACTTTTAGTGCCTTAAAAACATGATTTATGCTCCTTGTGGGCTTTATGGAGGACCTGTAGAAAAGATAAGCTCTTCTGACCCCTTGGAAGGGTAATTTATAACTTTTCCACCCATTTCATAGTTAAAAATTATGATTCTTAAGATTTCATAGTGGTAGGATAGTCACCATAATAAGGCAAGGGTAGAATCAGTTAAGAAGCTTTCAAAAATGGTGGCTACAGCCCCCTAATGGTTTAAAAATTCATAAAAATCAAAGGTTTCTCAAGGAAAATCTGTCACCCTCAATGCAACAAATATTGAAGAAGGTTGTAAAGGTTTGTTGAAGTAATACAAATGTGAGGTTTTTAGGGAAGTCACCCTCAATGAAGTTAGGGGTAGGGAAATCATCTTCATTGAGGATGTGGATGATGAGATGTAGGCCTATGTTAATATTTAATGCTATGCTTATCTATTGTTTTTGGATTTTTATTTTGGTATATGTCAGATATAGGTAGTTTTACAAGTATTCTTTCTCCCATCTTGGCTATTGTAATCCCTTGGTTTGTTTTGGGGTCTTTTTTTTGTTTTGTCTTGCCTTGGCACAGACTTTGTTAGTTTCTGGTTCTTGCCTTCATTGGCAGTGTCTTGTAAACTTTTATTTTGGCGTGGGGCCTTAAATAACCCTGTATTTATCTAAAAAAATAATATATTGATCACTTACAAGCATTTTATAATAAATCAAATAATCATTAGAGTAATTAATAAATAATAAGAGCATTCAACGAAGTGAACATGTTGATGTTAGACACACACTAGACACTAGTTTGCATGCTATTATAACTATTCCATTTATGGAGGTCTTTTATTTTCAATATTGTTAATGTTTTGGGGGCATGATAAATATCAATATATTTTGTTTGTTCTTTTGTTTACCAAGGACCCAATTACCAATTAGGGCAAAAAGAAGAAAAATAGTTTTGTAGGTGGTTAGAGTTGAAACATAAAAAATTAAGTGATGTTTTTTATAAACTAGGATCAAGTAAACATAGTTATCCAATGAGTTTAGATCCATATATCATTTCATCAAGATCATTTGATTGTTATTTACACTATCTTCTAAAGAGAAGACAATCCTTGGACTTTACTTATTCATTGTCAACTTTGTAATCTTAATCTCTATTAATTCTAAGCATGTATTTCCACTATCAGATTCTCTTGACTATCACCAAATTAATTATGTAAATCAGATAAATGTAAACCCTATATAGACTCCCCTTATAAATTTGGATAAATTAATGAGACCTATATTTATAATACATATTATTTAACTTATTTAAAATTAATTGGGTTTTTTGTGTCACAATTTGACTTATATCCATTTTAAAATAGAAGAACTTATTTAATACTGATTAAATTTTACACTGATTGATACAATTTTTAGCATACAATATTTTATAAAATAAATAGAAGAAGATAATTTCAATATATCTTCTTCATTATATAAGAAGATGAACCCTGTTTCTTTGTGTTTATTTTAAAAAATCACTAAATTACCTAGGGAAAGGGCCCTAGCCTAAAAAATTAATACAAGCACTCCAAGAATGCTATGAAAAATTATCACTATTTTAATTTTAAAAACAAAATATCATGTTGAATAAAAACCAAAATAACTCCACCATAGATTACTACTGCCATAAAATATTATCAATGTTTTATCATAAAGTTCTAACTCAACCTTATGCACATAATCTTATGGAATTGGACCTTCCTAGATACCATCTATACCTTCTTATTTAGGACAAAAATGGCATTAAAATTTTTACCAATAGGGTTCCACAAAATCTAGCACTAAAAGGTGACAAAATTTTCTAAATAAGACTCATTCAATAGAAATCTCAAGCTATAGTAAACCACGTTCACTAACTCCATTAGAATTTTCAAACTTACCTCATGATGGTCGAACCACCACTCAACTAGAATGACCTTAGCAAATATAAGACAATTTACTAGACAAAAAATCTAACAAAGGGGCCTAGCCTTCAAATTACTGGACCACTCCTCCCTACCACATTCTTGGCCACTCATAGCCAATAGACAAGGGAATTTGCCAAGCAAGCCTAGATTCAACACATAATATAAATTTCATTATCTCCTTTCATTCTAGTTCTATCATTTAGTCATAAAATCAAGACCCAAAATATAAAAGCCCATAAAAAAGAAATGAACATAAAACACACCATTTCATATCTAAAAAAAGTACTACTATATTATAATTTAGTAGGTTGTACATTTATATATCCATTTTTCATTCATTCATCATGGAAGCTTGGAAAAACTACGTAGGTCCCTAATACCCTATTACAATTATAAAAAATGGTAGGGAAATAGTTATAAAAGTAACAAATAAGAGAGAAAAAATCACGACTTGGTATTCTACTACCATATTATCTCCATTTTATTTCATCTTAGTTAACAAAGGGATATAAATCACATGCTCACCTTTCAAGGCCAAAGTATGAGAGTTGTGGCATATACACCTTAACCCTAACATAAGTAGACAATGTGATTCCCAACCTAAAACCTAAATATCTCTACCCATGAATGAGGGAGTGAATGCCTATGAGTAATTGACGATCATGGTAACCCTCTTCTAATCTTAAATTATTTAGGGTTTGGTCTAATGCATCATGGTCCTCATGGAGTAGGAAATTCCCCATTGTATTTGAAAAGGCATTAGCCCCACTCAGTGTCTATGCCATGCTAATTACATTCCTTTACTTAATGTACTGATTAAGATCAACCATCAAGTCCTTCAGCCACTGATATATCTCATCCACATCTCCTTCTTCCATATTTGTTTCCATTACACACACCCACCCCAACTAAAATTGCATATGGGGGTTTCTGATTTCCTCATTTAAGAAATCAAGGAAGGATTTTTCTAAGGCTCAACAACCACCTCTAATATTTTTTTCCTTATATGCCTACCTTCATTTTTTATATTCTAATCATCCTCGGCCTTGAATTATACCATGGTATTATAAATAGAAGTAAGGAGACTGTGGAAAGGGTGATTTGATAAGAAGGGAAATAAGAAATAGAAAATAATTTACCCAATGTTTATGCAAATCCCTTCTAATAAATTCCCAAAATTGGGAAATTAACTTGGCCTCAAGTTTTTCATGCTCAACACTCCACCTATGTCACCTCTTTCCCTACCATGATTAGAGGTAGTAATCATAACATAAGCATCTTCAAAATAATATTTCAAGTCTAGAATTGAAGCACAATTATGAATAACTTTGCCTTGAATTATTTATGAGCTCTTCAACACTTTTAATTTAATTCCAATGATTGCATTTTTACATTCATTAAAATTTCTTGACCCAGTATCCAAATGGAAGCTTCTTGTAGTCCTATCAACCAACCTTCATAGCTTTTTTTACTGAATGATATTGGATACAAGGATTGATAACGTGTTAATTGTAATCCTTATTTTCTACCTTGTGTGATTTATCTAATATGAGGTCCACTCCTTATGTAATAGGTACTTGTGATTTATCGATTTTATCACCCTTCATGAATATCCCTTATACATCCAAGTGTGGTGAACCTATATGTATCTTTATTTAGAATCAAACATCCTATTGTGATAATCTAATTAGACTATCATCTATAACCTTTTCTTCAAGTGTGGGACTTTTTTCCAAAGAGTAGTCTATGAATTACAAGCAATGACCCTTCATAAATTTTTTAGAATTCACAACATACCTTATATGATTCCTCATGAACTTCCTTTATATCCAAATGCAAAATATGAATAATTCAATAGTGATACCAATTCTGCTATCCTCTTTGACCCTCAAAATATCACTCTGATCTCACAGGTAAGAATAATCTTCATGTCCTATACTACAAGTTGTATCCCTGACTCTATATCCCTTTTTAACATGCTTTACATGATGACAAGAATCTTTTATGAAATAATAGGAAATAATGAATCTAATTTTTTTTCATACCTTAGGTTGCAATCAAAATGCTCACCTTGCTTTGTCAAAATACAAATTGTTGAGATATCCTCAACATCCCCAACTTTGTGAATTAAAAATCCCAAATTAGGGGTGACGAAAATATTCTCTTTAAATACATATTTATCCATAATTCACTAAATGACTCACCATTTAGAAGCTCAAAGGATAGTGCAAGATTTGTTGCAACTTCCTTCACCTTGAACTCTTCACATCCAACAAGTAAAACATTAAAAAAAAAATATTATCCATTGGGATATATATTCATTGTCAATTTTTCAATAAAATATTCTTCCTATCATTAAAACACCTCTATTTACCTGTGAGAGCATAATTGGGGGTGTTATCATGAAATTTAAAATTTCATGACAATAAGTGACTATGACTATGGGACTACATTTCCCAAGGGAATGCAGGAGAACTACATAATCTCATATGATTGGTTCCTTGTTACCACATATTACTAAAAACATTTATGTAACTCATATTTATACATCTTGATCTGACCAACTAATAGCCAGTTCACCTATCTCAATTATATGAGAGATGAACATGCAATGCCATGCTAGATCATCTATTTCGAATACTTTAAATTATCAAATCTAACCAACTGACATCCAGTTCACCACTCTCAATCATATGAGAAATGAAAATGTGTTGTAAGGCTAGATCTCTTGCTCTAAAAAATTTGAATCTTTACCACTTGTTCATTTGAAGAGATCCATGAAAAACATATACATTCTATCATTTGATTAAAAAAATCATATCACCATTTTCATGATTACAAAATTTATCTTATGAATACATAATCAAATGTCTATCTTTGAGACCCACTTAACTAAAATGATTCAAAGGCTTCATTCTGCATGTCATTCTAAAAGATGAAGAAACTTTAGACTATAGAATTTACATGGGGTCAGATATGTCCAAAATTATTTGGATTCAATGCTTGTATTCAAAAAAATCCATATGTAAACACTGAGACATCAAGTAATAATTATATATACCCTAAAATTGTGATCATTTCATCCACTATGAGATAATGGTTGTTTTGACATCTTTATGAATGGTGTGTTTGTCCACTGAGAGTTTCAAGGTATGGAATATAATACAAGAATGTACATGCAAAATAACCAATGCATGGAATAGAAATTAACACAGATAGGTTGTTGCATTTTTAAAAAAATAACATGTGCACACCAAAATATAAATAAGAAAAATAATAAATACAAAATAGGGAAAACAAAACTATTTATAGGGAGTAGAGCAAAATTAAAATTCTATACATAACCATTAACTGGTTGGGATATATACCTACCATTTTAGAATAATGGATTTGAATTATAATATCTGAACACATTTAATGATAGTGACCAAATAGGTGATAAAAAAATGAACTTACAATCACTATGCATACTAAGATAGTCATGAATAGATAGATCAATGGTGTTTTCAAGTTATGGAAATGAATCATTTTAAACTTTCCAATTTTCAAGTGAGCATTCTTGAGAAACATTAAACATATTCAATTTCTTCAAGTGAGCATTCTTGAGAAACATTGAACATTAAAATACATTTGTAATAGTTACAAGATTTGAATTAGAGAGAAGTGTGTTGCATGTTTTTTGATGATATGGAACAATAATAGGGACATGATTTGGAATGAATTGAGTGTAGATATTCTTTGCCATATTTTTTCCTACTTCATAAATGAATCCATTATTGAATTAGTCATCATCATCACATTTATCAATGTCTTCTACTTTGACAGATTCCATTTCAATTTAAATGAATATTGGATACCATTGATTTTTTTATACCTTGATATCTTTTTTGATTTCATCCTTGTCATGGTTATGATTTTCAATCTATGTAGGCTCGACTACTTTGAACATGAAAAGGAAGTGCAAGGAGAATATTCACTTTTGACCATTGAGTCTTCCATCTTGATACAAGAGGTATCTTATTATTCACATAAAATTGGTTCCATGCTATCTTCACCTTCATAAATTAAAAAATCACATTTTCAATTATTACTTCTCTCTAACTATGGTTCAATTAATTGTTCTTTAGTTTTTTTAGGACTGTGAGGTTTGAACAATCATGTGAAACATGAAAATATTTCTCTTTTTTACTAAGGGGGAAGACAAATTATTCATATGTTATTTGACCACTCATTAGTTCTTATAATTATTCACCTTCTTCCTTAATTATGAAATTGAAATAATCATATGTGAGATGAATAATTTTTTCTTTTTCTCTTTTAGAGTTTCAACATGTATGATTAGAAATTTTCCTTCAAAATCTCTTTTTGGATGTTGAATAATCTCTATTATATTATCTTAAATTGATTTTGCATCACTTATGGTAGTTGTAACACATTTTGAAACTTATTTCTTTAATATCCCATATATAATAATGTCATCTTCAATTTTGATAGCTTTTTGTTATGTAACTTCTAAGTCATTTACCTTATTCCTCATCAAGATGAATTTGATCTATGGGTGTAAAGAACCAATGAATACATAGATTTGATTTTTTGGACTTCATTGACCTACTTGAGGAATCAGTCTCACTAATTTGTTGAAGCATGCTATGAAATCTCTTATTTACTCATCTTCTTACTTCTAGATTTGAAAGAAATCTAAAAATAATGCACACACATCCATAACTTGTTTGAATATATTTAGTAACTTGTTCTTCAAGTAGTCCCAATTCATAATGCATCCATCTTATAGATGCTACAACCACTCGATAGTAAATCCAGTGAAATTTTATAAAAATTATTATAGTGAAATCTTCATGCATACACCAAAAAAAATTTAAAACACTATGAAATCCAAGATATGATTATCTACATGTTGACCATTTTGCCAAAAAACTCTAGAAGTATCTTCCTTGATCTTTAAGGTAACTCATTATACTAAGCCAAAACCAATGGTCCAAAAATTTTTCCCCATGGGACACGATGAACATTAGATTTTGGGTGAACCTATGCCATTTTCTCAATTAAAAAGATGCAAGTACTAGGTACTTCATCTCAACGGAGTCACCAACCTCTATTTTAGGGGAGGTTCCTTGAAGTGCGTAAAGATTACATGTGTAAAACACCTTGATCCCCAATGGAGTCACCAAAAAATTTTGGCTAAAATTTTTGCTAGAGGAAAAAATGTGGACTTTAAGTCAATAACATGGGGACAAAGTCCTTTCATTAGTCAACAGCGTGGGGACAAAGTCCCTCTCCTATTAGGAGGTAGAGCTACATTTATTAAAAACCAAAAAAATAAATTAAGAAAAGAGCTATTCATAACTATTTACAATAAAAATGTTTTCTATGGGGGTTCATTATTTTGACCAAAAGTATAGAAAGGTGACCAAAAGGAAAAATGAAGGAAAAATGGAAAAAGAGGGAAAAAAGAGAAACTTAAGGAAGAAGGGATAATGGGATGATTATATCTAGATAAACACAGAGAGTTGTTAAAATAACCCCAAAGAAGAAGGATAATTATAGGTAGTTAAACATAGAGACTCACTAGAATAATCTAATTTTTAAAAATGTAATACATGGAATCTATATCATATAAATTGAATGAGAAAGATATATTATAGACATAAGAATATGATACATACACCAAGGATATTGGATAATATTACAAATAAATATATACAACAATATTTTAAGTTCTCTTTTGAATCCCACCAAGACTTCCTAACAACAATAATTCTTCATGCATATTTAACATAAAGTTATACACTAAAAATTATGTATTCATTGACTATCTAACAATAGTATTTTAACAAATTGAAACAATAAGAATCAAAATATATTGACATACTCATGCATGTCATTCATAAAAAATATTTATAGCACAAAGTCCTATAAATTATTTCTATATTTATCTTTTATAGGGCTATGTATACTGTGTGAATATATTTTGGATTGTTCACTATATTACTATTCTTAGCAATAAAAATCCAAAAATGCAAACAACATCAAAGGAGGGGATAAGAGACCAATCAGATACTTACAATGGGATTTATTACCATCCTTTTGTCCTTTAGAGCTCCTCTCCAAGATTTCCATGTTGATTTTAAGTGCAAGATGATTGGATTGTTGGATTGCTTGATTGAGCTTTGTAATGAATTTAATAGATTTTTGGCTTGTTGATGGCTTTGACAAGGCTATGGAAGTGCTTTGATAATGGATGGGAATGCAAGTATATTGGATTCTTATGGCTCTCAAGGTTATCAAAAGTTGGTTGGTCATGGAGGTATGGCTTGCATATATAGGCTATGTGAGGGAAAATCAATGCCTTATATTTAATATTGAGCTATTGAGATCAATGGTTGAGAAATTTTTAAGGAATTTTTAATTCCTTAGAAACCTCTAGAATAGAGGGTTATAGAGGTAGAAAGATAAGTTAGAGGATATTATATAATCCTCTAATTTTATAGTCTCCATTAAGGAGTAGGGGTGTAGGAAAGGCTAGGTTAGTAGGGTCGTAGATGGGTAGGTGAATAAAAAGAAATTTTAAATTTCCAAGTGGGATAGTGAATAGATTAGTAAATAAGTAGGATTTAGTTAATAGGTTAATGAGGGTGATTAATTAATTTTGAGGGTGGAGTAAGTTTCATGGGATGTAGGGGATTTTACATAAGAATTAAGATATTAATTAATTGGTTAGGGAATATAATTATAGGTTAAATTAGTAAGTTTAATGAGATTATTAGGGTGAGCAGATTTAGATGCATACACATACATACTCCTTCCTTCCATGTTTCTAAAATTTTATCTATTGTCAAAAATCCAACCCTTAAAAATGATTCCAAAAACCTATTTATAGAATACAATGGGTAACCATCTTTTTTGAAATTTTAGGGGCTTACAAAAGTACGCTAGTAAAATACACAACTTAAAACTTGAAAAAAATGTGTTGAACAATTTTCACAACTAGTAAAAGTGCAATGACTAATTTACATGACTTGTAAAAGTGCATTGGTGTTTTAACATGACTTACAAAAGTGCATCAGTATTTTTGCATGACTTAAAAAAGTGTGTTAGGAAATTTGTGTGATTTGAAACTTCCAAAATTGAATTGACAACTTTGCATAACTTGTAAAAGTGCAATGAATAATTTTCATTACTTGTCAAATTTCATTGTTATTTTTCCATGATTGGAAAAGTGTGTTGGTGTTTTTGTATGACTTAAAAAAGTGTGCTGAGAAATTTATGTGAGTTGAAACTTGTGTGCATTGACAAATTTTCACAACTTGAAAAAATCCAATGACCAATTTGTATTACTTGAAAAAGTGCATTGGTGTTTTTGCACGACTTTAAAAAGTGTGTTGAGAAATCTATGATTTGAAACTTGAAAAAGTGTATTGAGATATTCACACAAATTTCAAAAGTGTTTTGATAAATTCACATGACTTACAAAAATGACTTGACAATTTTCAAAACTTTAAAATTGAAAAAGGGTCTTAGCAAATTTGTACAACTTGAAAACTATGAACTTTGCCCTGTTTCTACAATGTGATTCTCCCCCTTGATTTTAGAAGTTCAAGTTGAAATTTTCTCACCATGGGTCCTTAAGGTAAAATTTTGTTCATCAAATTATCTTTCCAATGCATTGAATGAGAGCCAAAATGGAGTATGAATAAAAAATTTATAGACAAAGGAAACTTGGACCCTATTTGGACATGTATGGAATTCTGCCCTACTTGCATAACTGTGATTCTCCCCCTTGACTTTATAAGTTCAATATGAACTTTCATCACCATGGGTTCTTAAGATAAAATTATCTTAATCAAATTATCTTTCTAATACATTGAATGAGATCCAAAATCAAGTTCATATGTGAAATCTATGGATAGAGGGAACTTGGACCTTGCTTGGACATGTATGGAATTCTTCCCTAAGACACATGGAGGATTATACCCTATGTTTAGACACATGGTGGGTTATGCCTTATGTTCAAACACATGGTATGTTATGAAGGGTTATTTTTCAAGTATGTTAAGATTCAACATGTGTTTGGACACACATCGAGATCCAATGATGTGCTTAACATGGGACCAAATTATGATAAGAAAAGATAGATAAATTTTGTCTTTTCTTCTCTTATTCTTCTTGAGTCTATTTTGACCCTGTCTATCAATGATCTTTTTGAGATAAGACATTTTGAGCCTAAGTAAATAATTCTCTATTTTCCATTATGCTTCCCTTTATTATACACTATTTTCACCCTTGAAACCTAGAGTAACCTTTGAGAAATTATTCAAGTCTAGAATTGAAGCACAATTATGAATAACTTTACCTTGAATTATTTGTGAGATCTTCAACACTTTGAATTTTATTCCAATGATTTCATTTTCAAATTCATCACAATCTATTGATTTAGTATCCAAATGCAAGATTCTTGTAGTCCTATCGACCAACCTTCATAGTTTGATTTTATATTAGATCCAAGGATTGATAATAGGTTCATTGCAATTCTTATGTTCTACCTTGTGTGATTTATTTGATATGAGGTATATTCCATGTGAAAGAGGAACTTATACACTTTTTTGATTGTATAATCCTTCGTTAATTCTCCTTTATACATCCAACAATGGAAAACATGTATGTAGCTTTATCTAGCATCAAGCATCTTGTTGTGACTATTCCATTATATTATCATTTATAACCTTGTATTCAAGTGTGGGACTTAGTTCCAAGGAGTGGTATATGAATTGCAAGTAATGACCCTTCATAACTTTGCTAGAATGAACAACATACCTTATATGAATCATCATGAATGCCATTTCTATCAAAATGCAAAAGATGAAGAATTCATCCTCTTTGACCCTCAAAATATCACTCGGATCTCACATGTAAGAATAATCTTCATGCCCTATACTACAAATTGTATCCATGATGATAAGAATATTTCAATGACATAATAGGAAATGATGAATCTAAAATATTTTCATACCTTATGTTGAAATCAAAATTTTCACCTTGTTCTATCAAAAAAACATTTATTGAGATATCCTCAACACCCCCAAATTTGTGACTCAAAACTCCTGAATTAAGGTTGACCAAAATATTCTCCTCAAATACATATCCATCCATTAGGTTAATATGAAAAAAACTAAATGGCTCACCATTTAGAAGCTCGAAGGATAGTGCAAAATTTGATGTAGCTTCCTTCATCTTGAACTCTTCACATTCAACAAGTGAAACATTAAATAAACTACGCCTTGTCCATTGGGTTATAGATTCAGTGTTAATTTTATAAAAAAATATTTACTGTACCTATCATTAAAATACCTCTAATTGATCATGAAAGTGTAATTAGGGGTGTTATATCATGAAATATAAAATTTCATGATAATAGAATGATAACAATAATAACATTTACTAGTATGTGAAAGAAAATATTAATGGCCACCATGAACATACTATTAAATGTTGAATTAGATGTGAAGGAATTTAAAAATACCATAAACATAGAAGACACAATAATAATAATAATAATAATAATAATAATAATAATAATAATAATAATAATAATAAACACATTAAAATAAAAAATAACACAACTGTGGGTTTAGTTATAGGAAGCACACATGTGTGTAATTTTTTATCACTCCATTAACATACCACTAAATGTTTAGTCAGATGTGAAAGCATGCAAAAAAAAATATGAATATAGAAGGCATAATAACAAAAAAAACATCCTTTCATTCTATCATCGAAAATTATTCTATGAAACATTGCATGCTCAAAAACTTTCAGGTAGGTCCCATGGTTGTTTGGGGGGAGGGGTATGCAAAAAGGTAAGGAAAGTCATTTGTTGGTGAAATTGTTAAGTCTTCCATTCCAAATTCAAATCCCTTTCCATCCAAAGATGTATTTGTTTGTATAGAAATAAATATTTAGTCTTCCATACCAAGTTCAAATCCTTTCCATCTAAAAATCATTTCTATGTGGGAACATTTATTAGGTGCTTACAAAATCCATGGAAAGATAGAGGAAAGGATATAGAAATATGTCGTATATATAAATAACTCAACAAAGTAAAAGGAATACATATCAAAAACAACTATATAAGTCTACATTTAAAATATTAATAAATGTGAATGAATAGCACTTCAACTTGAATTTAGAAAAAAAAATTGGTTTGATATAAAAACAATTAACATTTATCAGTTTGTCAGTAGAAAACTACATAATTCTTACATGGAACATTATCCTCTGAATAATTTAAGGCTACTTGAATGTTAAAGTTTGATTTTAGTTTAATTTGAATATGATTCTCTTTGAAAATTAAACATTTGTTGCTCTACAATTTGTTTTATTTATAGACAAATTGTATCTCAACAAGATAATTAGAAATTTGAATTGCCTATGAATGTTGAGGCTTAGATTTTGTATTTGCATTCAATTTTTTAGGGGCAACCAATTAATGGAGGTTGGAGTCATATGTTGAAGCCAAATGTTTATATTTTGAATAAAATAAGATATAATAAAATATAGGTGAACCTGTTACAATATTATATAGCCTCAATTATTATATATTTTGTCTTGTGTAACTTACAATCAAATATACAAAAGTGAATTTTTGGGACTCAAAATATTTAATAAAGTTAGTATTTTTTAAATATTAGCACCTTTAAAATATTACCAAAGATATAACTTTTTCAAAAGTGTATTTGATTATGAAAAAATAATATTTTTTATGAATATCGTATTCATTGTTTTAATATGATGTACTTTTTAAAAAATTATAATACTTATTTATTTTTAATATGTATATAATATTTTATATATTTAGTTCTTTTTTTATAATTGAAAAACATAACTTTATTGATAAAAAAATATTGTACAATGCTAGTCCTACAAGAAAAGATGAATGAAAAAGTCACACCCCAAAAGCCAACCCTCGCCAGGTGAAATAGACCAAAAGGCCAACAAGAAAGGAAACAAAAGATAAAAATCAAGAATGGACAAAGCTCGTATCCACAATATAACATTTTTTACCCTTTTTATTTTGAACCTTAGTCCAACACTCTCGATGACTAAGATCCATCACTAACAATAACCATCGAAAGCTTATGATTATGCTGAGGATCAAACAAGGGTTAATCTTTGTAAAATTCTAAAGTTTCAGATTCATATGATCTCTTGATACCGCTTCCTATAGTATTATCTGTAAATGTCTTTTACCAAGGAAACCCTGAACTTTCTTCCTTGTGTCAATTTTAGATTCTTTCGTGACCTTGGTTGGAAGAGTGTGCTCATACGATTTCTAGCTTTTAGAATGAGACTAGTTCTTTTTATTTCTTGGCTTGCCTACATATGGAAAAACCACCTGGAGATGGTAGGTTTGGTGATAGAGATGACATCTAAAAGAAATGTTTTCATAATCCAACATCTAGAGCCAATAAAAATTATCATGTTCTGGTTGAATTTGATCTGGAAGACCTTTGCTAAGGTCAAATTCCACATAAATATGAGCATAGGTAAACAACACTTGCATAGATCACTCAACATCCATCTTGATGAATCTTCCA
The DNA here is from genome assembly GCA_037957365.1 of Torreya grandis. NCBI lineage: Eukaryota > Viridiplantae > Streptophyta > Pinopsida > Cupressales > Taxaceae > Torreya > Torreya grandis. Next base: position 2,245,611 of record JARHVA010002561.1, on the reverse strand, counting down.
AGCATATTACCAATAGATTCACATACCAAGGGGTGCCAAAAGGGAAGAGGGAGATTTGGGAGCGGAACCCAAACCATCATTTTAAACACAACCATTGTTGAGGGATCAAAATTAAAAAAATCATGAGGTAACAAAGAGCTCAACTCTTCTCCAAAACCAAGGTCCCTCAAGAACTCTCAGATAATCCTCAAGCTCCATAAACTAGATTATGAAAAACCTTTTAAAACATAAATGCATCACACAATCTTTGATCCAAATAGTATCAAACCATTAACGTAACTCTTCTGACCAAGACCAGAATCTATTGAACCTACAAATAACTACAAAATAACTTAATAAGATGTATAGACAACTTTTACAAAAACTACACAAACAATTATACATAATTAAATAGTTCTTAATATATTATAATAAAAAAAAGAGGTGACAACTACAATTATATTAATAGAATATATAGATAATTTTTTTTGTTGACCATTGTTTTACATGATTTTAGATTAAGAATCAAGGATTGAGAGGTATTCATTTCAGTAAATTTATCTAGAGCATGATCCCGATCTCATCCCTTATATCATATCAAGTTTTGCTAGGAACAAAAACCGATATTTTAATGAACCAAACATCTTCCTCAATTAAACCAATAAAAATAATAATCAAAACTACAATTTAGATACCATCCAATAATTAATCTCTTTCTAATGTTAGGTTTCCAAACTTTCCATCCACTGTTTTTGCCAACATACCGGCGGTTTACACTCGATCATTCTGAACTCTGTTTTTCATGGCCTCGATAAACAGAGAATAATTAAGAGATGATGATCCTCCTTCCTTCACAGCAGCCCATGCGCTCTTCTTAAGGAGTGTCACCCTTTTCTTCATCTCACGACCTTCACTTCCAACTAGAACTGTCTCCACTGCATTTTTTGTATTCCCCTTCTCTATTATTCCTTGTGTGTTACCAACAAGTTGGACCCTAATTCTCCATTCATTCACAATATAAGAGCAGTTCACAAACTAGTCAGCAAAGTGAGGCCAACATACCATCGGCACGCCCATGCTCATACTCTCCACACATGAATTCCATCCACACTGTGTAATGAAACACGCAATGACAGAAGACACTAGACTTGAACCGCTCCTGCATATGGCATTGCAAGCAATAGAAATCAGAGACAAAAAAATAGAGGCAATATTGTAATGCTTGGCCACTTCGAGAGCGTAAAAGAGAATGATGTCGGCAATTAGGTAAGTGATGTTATGCAATTCGTTTTTGTTGATATATTGAATGAGTTTGTGCAGGGAAGAAACGAGCGTGGCTGTCAATGAGCTGAATAGTTTGGAGAGGTCAGCCTGATTGGCCTCCGATGGAAGGTCATCCGGTATAGATACCATTCGCAGATTTTCATCCTCCTCCATATTTGCATTGTTCTTTGCTTCCATTATGCGGGAGTGATTATACTCGTTATTCACAAATGTGACGAGGAATCCACCTGAAGCGAGCTTCATGGTGAGCTGCATCATGGGATTTAAAACTTATGAATACATATACAAATACATGCCAGAGGTAAAATTTAAAACTTATGAATACATATACAAATACAACTTGAAAATCGAACGGCAAAATAATAAATTCCAAATAGAAAGGAAAGACATTAAAACCAATATAAATCCAGGACGAAGGCGAAAATTGAAATATATGAAGGCAGATACGAATAATATCCAACGACAGAAGAATATTTTAAGTTTAAAGAAATCCTATGTGGAAGTCGGTTTTGTTTGGAAATATAGCTCACTCATATATGGATACAAACCACAAATGTGTATGAACCGATGAGGCATTGATGACTAAATGAAATCTAGGATCTAGGATTTACAATTAATGATTAAATGAATAAATAATCCTATAAAATTTAGGATCTACAACCTGCAATGCAATCTTCATGGTGTATTCCTCCCACCTAATTATCTATTATTATTTTAGAATTATTTTTAAATTAAGAGGTTATTATTCTTTGGGTGTTTAGGGTGGTGGTGCAAAACTTCATACTTTATTATGTTCATTTTTTAACATATTATAAATTAGTCATTCGTAATTTATTTCCTTTGTAAATAGTCATTTTTATGAAGAAGAAGATATGTCAAAAAAATTATTGAGAAAATGTCAATTTTCTATCTCAAATCCGAATGAATATTATGGTATTTGGATGCAATAGGAATCAACATAGAGATATTTGGGTGTAGAGATATCTTATTATAAACACTCAAATTTAATTATTAAGTATTTAGTAATGTTTAATTTTCCCATCTTTACTTTATTTCGTCTATTTGTTATTCTTTTAATTTGTAATTTTTATGAAAATTTTCACTATTCCATTTATTGTCTTGTAATTATTGAAAACATCATTTAGGTATCCTTATTCTGCTTACATGTCGTATCAACCAAATTCTAATAATCTCTATCTTTTTGGGACAAAACCACACTACGTAAACAAGCTCACATCTTAGCCTTGTCTTCTAATGCAGTGTTGTCCCCCGCACTCCAATGGTACATTTTCTAATTTGAGACATTTCATATTGGCCCTCCTGCACTTTTAACAATGATAGTTAACGAACATATTCTAAATATTTATCTATATAAGCATATCAAGGTCATTCAACATACATCTAACAATCACTTGGAAATTTTATTGCATATTAAGCAAAAGGACACTAATCTTTCTAATTTTAATTCTGATTTATTCTAACAATCATAGGCCAAGTTTGAAGTCATTTTACTAAAATTTAAGGGCATTCATTATCAAGAAATTAATTTAAGTTGTTAGTTGCACCTATATAGCAAATATAAAGATTCACCCACTCACTCTAGGAGGGAGAACTACATCAAACTGAGGTCATTTTGGATATGTATGTAACACTCAGATTATGTGAGATTTTTTGACGATAACTTAGTTATTCCCCTTGCATAATTCCTCCCTTTGTATTTGATATTCTATTTAGTTTATATGCAAGAACTAGGGTTTTTATATTGTAGGTCTTCTACATGTCAAATTAGCTCCTGCAGGTTATCTATAGACCCCCTCAAATAATCATAGGCACTTGAATATAAAATTCAATCACATGGTCATCCAGGATATGATCACACTCAAAAAACAAGGCTATAATGTATCCCTATCCACCCTAGTGCAACATTATCTCAGTACATCATAGAATCTTATTTTCGACTACAATGCATTCTATAGATTTTTTCATCTTGTTTATATAAAAGATCTGCCTACACTATCAACATAAATCAAATCCAAATTAATTTTACATATTGTATTAAAAGTTACTATTTATAGCTCATTTCAAATTATGTATTTTATATTTACGTTTGGTATATTCAATAATATAAATTTATATTGCAATAGTTTATTGGTTCATTATATTTCACTATTAAATCAAAATAAACATTAAACACTCTAATATTTTTTCTATATGCAAAAAGTGGGGTTACTAAAGGAATGACCCTTTAGGTGCAACATTTTTCATATCTAATTTCAATTTTTCATTCCTCACAAAAAAATAGTAAGGGTTTATTTTTTTAATCTAAAACATTTTTAGGTATAACCCTTTGAAATTTAAAATTAAAGCTTGGAGGTCTTTATTTCCCATATCTTAGCATGCAACAATATACAAAATTATCACCGAGTAGGGGATTGTTTAGAGTGCAAGTGGATAATTGTTTGGAACCAAGAAGTAGGTTACCCTAATTTTAGAAAAGTAAGGGTGAAGTTGACTTGAGTTTGTGATGTGATAAAATGAAATCACACCTAATATAATATTTTATTAAAGGATTTTAGTGATTGGATAAAAATGACTCTTGAGGCACACAAGGTATAAAGGCCAAAGGTTTGACCCTTAACCAAACCCTTCAATTTTGTTTTAAAAACTAGGCCACAAGTGTTATGGCTTATGCTACAATATACTTGAAGGATTACATGGTAATGTGACTTAGGAAATGTTACAATGGAAGAAGAAAATATAACTATTTTAGTGTTATAGATGGTCTCATGCAACAAAAATTTTGAGGCATAGAAAACAATAGGAGCAACGACTACTTAGGAGAAATATTTTTAGATATGGGTAGAGGTATGTGATTGATATTTTTTTTATATATAGACAACAATATTTAGGCCCTAAAATTTTAGTTTAAAACCAATCAAATATTATTTTATGAATATTTTTTATTATTATTTATCATCCAAACATCTTCAATTTTATTTTTTGATATAATATTGTCACAATTTAATATCCATGAGAAAATTTAATTACAAATGTGCTTCTAATTAATCTAACAAAAAACCAATGAGTTTTTGTGCAATCAAATAGTATGGGACTATGTTTTTAGTTGTGATTTGGATACTAGGTTATACAACCTAGGGGGTATTTTTGGGTTGAGTGGTTAGAATCTTTATGAATTTGACCATGATTTTTTAAAATTATTTATGTTATTTTTCCCAATTATAATTTTCAATCAAATAAAATAATGAAAATTGGTGGTGACATATTTGTAGATAAATATTTTTATTACTTAATAGGTATATAATGAAATTAATTCACCAACAAAATAAAATCATAGAGATATATCAGAATATGATTGAAATAAGAGCATAATTATTGATAATAAATGTTGAGCCAACTCAAGAGGGATCCTCCAAAACCTTAAAATAATAACATAATTCATAGTATGATGATCAAATACCAACCATTAACTCTTATATATACTCTAATTATATTATGTAGACATCCTAGGCCAACCCTAATCCAAATATAAAGCTATAAAAATAAATACATGACTTCATTAAATATTATTATAGTCACAAATTGACCATGCATATCCTACTACAACATATAGGTTAAAGTCATAGCATGTCCTTCCCATTGAAGCCAACATTATCCTCAATGTTAAAAATTTGTGGATATTTATGCACAAATACTTCATCCTTCCATGTCACATATTTAATGTCCAAATTATTCCACTTGATCATATACTTTGAGATTAACCTCATCCTCAACCTTTTAGTGTGTGTCTAAAGGATTTATTTAGGTTTTAAAATGACTTTTCCCTCCTCATCAAGATCTGGTAACTATATCTAGGTGGGAACCCTCTATCTAAGGACCTTGATTAAAGCAAGAAAAACTAAAACCTTTATTGGGGCCATAATACTTAGGTGGACTATTTATATCCTTCTTCTATGGTTTTAATGACATATTATTATATGGTTATAATTGATGAAATATAAAGAGATAAATGCTAAGATAGAGCGAAATACATTGATAATCTTATTAATCAAGAACAGGTTCATATAAATATAATGCAAAGTAGTTATAGCTATGGTAACTATCAACCAATTAATTGACTCACTTAACTGATGCTAAATATAAGATTAAAAACTATGCTAATAATTATCCTATAACCGCTATGATTATATATAAAATGACTACCATCTAATCACCTAACCAGTTGTAACATATTGCCGAACTAAAGCTAACTAAACAAAACAATGTAATATCAAATTTTTCTAGCATTCCCCCCTTTATTACATTATTTATATAAACATCATATTTCCTAATAGTGGTCCCACCTTTATTAAAAACACTATAAAAATATTTACAGTCTCCATGTAGCCTACTCACTTTCTGAGGTGGCATGCTATCCTTGTAGCTTCAAGGTCTTAGTGTCACCTTGGTTTTTCCTTGCAAGATTACCAAAAACCTAGAAGTGTCAGGAATACTTATCTCTATTAAACACAAACCTGGAGGGTTACAAGAGGTTTCTAATTCACTTTGGTGGTCTCTCAGATTACCACAAACCCTTTTCTAAGAACCAAGTGCTACTTTAGTGATTTTGCTCCCCACAACATTCATTTTTAGGAGGTACTAAATTGGAAAATAATGCTCATTAATTTATTGAAAAATATATTGTAAAACATAAACAAACAAACCAAAATTTTGTCACCATAGCAATGGTGTGACCCCATCATAGAAGACTCATGAGAGGATGCAAAATGTCCTCCAACCTCCGTGTATCCTCTAGCCTCCAGTTGGTTGTTGCTTATTCAATGGGTTTGGCTTTGAATCTCAATTGTATGTCATTCTTGTTGACAATAATACTCTCTATATAATTTTGACACATTAGACTTAGGAAGTCAAGTTTACCTAATAGTGCATCCCTTACAAAGAGAAAATCTAACATTGAAAACTTTATTAATTTTGACGACATACTTGACTTAAACTGACACTTTAGATTTTAACTAATGACTCATAAAAGGAAAACTAGACCTAACAAATAGATGAAACAATCCTAAACTAACATGACAAATAACATGATGCACATAGAATAATAATTCTATACTTTGACCACATAGGGTAACATAATGCTAATCGACTTAATATACAAGCTTTTAAAAATTAGAATCTAAACTTCCAAACTATTATTCTGAAATCGTGGCACCTTTTTTTTGGAAATGATTAAAGCTTAACTTGTAGAAACTACTAAAGCTATGTGGAATGAAAGAGGTGAGATATTTGTAGCGTGATAGTATGAATAGTAGTGATATATTGATTGAGTCATCCAGATTTTAGGCTAAGTTACCCAGATGGTACATTGTCTCTTTTGTTATAAATCACTGATTTCTTTTAATTACCAAAGTGTACTAGTGCAGGTTTGTATCCACCTAATGTGGATAGTCATCCTCCACTAAATAAGTTGCCAATACAAATAATTTATATCCTTCTTTATGGCGCTATCACTCCTTGGCTATGTGGACTTATATGCAGAGTTGAGTCTATAACAGATAAAAATGCTATGATTGAAGGCACATGATCTGCAAAATATCTAACATTGAATCAATTTACATGAGATTTAGAAGGGTTAAAAAGTACATGAATTTTTAGACTAGAAAGATCACTGCACGTAGAAGAGGATGGAAATCTAAATTGAAAAAAGCTTTGTCTACCTTTCTGCTCACCTAAGAACTACTTCCAAGATTAAAATGAAAGGCTGAGATAAAAATATAAACTATTATAGACAATACAAAATGAATTAAACTATATTTTGATCTATTATATTTAGAACTTACGTTTTTAAATCTTTCTTCATGAATTGGGGAAATCAAAAAAATTGTAGATGCCCCTCACAATAATCAGAGTCCCATGTCACTTTGATACCAATGATGAAATATAAAGAGCAAAATGCTAAGATGAAGTGGAATACATTGATAATCTTATTAATCAAGAGCAGGTTCATATAAATATAATGAAAAGTAGTTATAAATGTGGTAACTATCAACCAATTAATCGACTCACTTAATCAATGCTAAATACAAGCTTAAACACTATGCTAACAATGCTCCTGTAACTGCTTTGATTATCTATAAAATGACTGCCATCTAATCACCTAATCAGCTATAACAAATTACCAAACTAAAGTTAACTAAACTAAATAATGTAATATCAAAATTTCCAACATACAAAAACCCAATCATCAATTTTAAAATTTCTTTCACTTTGATGCTAATAAAATTGTAGCTTCATGCACTTATAATCCATTTCTAAGTTCTCTATGAGATTGAAGAGTACTTATTATTAGTGTTGAATGTGTTATTTAATTATTCACACCTTTGGGTGGACCCTCAATAATTATACTATGGATGGTGCATGTTTACCTTTACAATGCCAAAAAATGAGACATATCAGATGAAGTATGGAAGGAAGTGTAATAACACCATTCTATGAGTGCCATCCATTGAACGTATCTCTCTTGTTTATTATAATAAATCAACTCAGTTAACCCTCTAAGAATTTGTTTACCACCTCATTTACCCCATCAAACTGGGGATGATATGATGAACTATGAGTTAGTTGAGTACCCAAACATGAGAATAAATAAATCAAAAAATTACTATTAAATATAAAACCATGATCACTTATGATAATCTTTGGTGTTCCATATAGCTTCTGAACTATATCCTTAAAATGTGTTGCTACTATAATTTATATAAATGCATGTAACAAGGTATAAAAATGATAATATTTGGTGAGCTTGTCCATGATCACCATGATTACATTTTTCCTTTCTCACATATGCAATTTTGTGATGAAATCCATGGAAACCTCCTCCCACCTCTAGCTAAGAATAGGTAGAGGTTGATAGAGTTCTCAGTTCTTAATTGTCTTCCCATTATTTGTTGACACACCATGTATTCTTCTAAAAATTTATGGGCATCTTATTTTATCCATTCTCAAAATAAATGCTTATTAATTTTATGATAAGTCTTTAAGAAGATAAAATTCCTACCAATTGAAGAAGCATGGAGCTCCAAATGAACCTTCTTTTTAAGGATTGAGTTCTTGCATATGTAAAACCTATCCTTGTACCATAAACCATCCCATTTAAATACAAAAAAAATCTAACATGCTCGAATATTATTTGATCCTTTAAATGAGATTTTATGTATCTATTCATTCTTCTATTTTGATCTTGCCTCATCTACCCAATCTGCCATTGATATGGACATGGCACATAACAATGCCTATGTGGACTCATACCTTTCCAGGATAATACATAAACCATTACATTCTCTTTCCCTTTATTTTAAATGATCTCAAAGTCATAACCCATTATATTTGTGACCCATTTCTATTGTTTTTTTAATGATAACTATAACTCCAAGAATCATTTCACTATATCATGATCTATCATCACTTTGAAGTGTCTTTCCATTAGATATTTAAGTATAGCTATCATTCCCTTCTCATAAATGGGATTAAATATATTTTTACTTTTAAATTTGTAACTCTAAAATTTACATGATTAATACACCCATACCATACATTGAGGCATCACATTCAAAAAATAAGGTTTTGGAAAAATATGGGGTAACTAGAATCAGAGTGGTACACAAGCCCTATTCAAATTCTCAAATGCCCTGATGGCTTATTCATTCCAATGGAAATAATTACTATTAAATAACATTATTAGTGGTGTTTCTATATTTCCATAATTATTTAAAAATATATGATAGTAACTTGTAAGCCCTACTAAGCCCCATAGATTCTTGAGGGTTTTATGTTCTTTTGATTCGACCATAGCCTTGATCCTATGAGGGTCTACTTTAACACCTTCATGAGAGATAATGTAACCCAATTATTCCATTTCCTTGACTCCAAAATCACACTTGGAATGCTTGGCACAAAGATGATGTTGATCAAGTGTTTACAAAACCTTATTTATATGATGTAGGTACTTCTCCCATGTTTTATTGTAGATTAACATGTCATCAAATAAAACCAAAACAATCTTCCAAAAAACTATCCTAAAGATAGATTTCATCAAAATCAAAATGTATATGGTGCAATTTTTATGCCAAAAGGCATCACTATAAATTTTTAGTGGACCTCATGTGTCTTAGATGTTATATTATAATATAATCATCTCTGATTTTGAGTTGATGATACCTTGAGAAAATATATAGTTTTATAAAATAAACATAACCATGTAATTCATCTATCCAATCATTAATTATAAAATAATAAGATTATATTTGATGGTGTATTTTTTGAGTTATTTATAGTCTGGACACATGTTTAAAATGTCATACTTATTATGTTGCATCACCATTGGAGAAGAAAAGGCACTCTTACTATGACAAATAATACCTACTTCCAACATCTCATATACCATATTTTTGATCTTTTGTACATATGGGAACCTATAAAGACTAATTTTTGGTGGTTGGGTCCCTAGTACTAATTTAATTGCATGATCATGATCTCTTTTAGGATGCAGTCCTTTTGGGATATCCCCAAAATTAACCAATTGACCATCTATAATTAGTTGTAGATCTAAAAGCATAGGCACCTTTTACTTGTATGCATCCAATTAAAATAATTATACCACAAACCGATCTTAATCCTTCTTAAGCATCATTTGAATTTGATGATAACTCCCCAATTATGGATACTTGGCATGAAACCCATATATATTAAAATTAATGCCTCATAAATGAAAGTGTATGAATAAATATTGAAATTTAATCTCAATAGTTACCAAGGTAGTGAACCACTGGACTCCCAACATAATGTATGCTCCATCGTGGAAAATGAAAACATAATAAAATTTAACATGTAGTCCCCCATGGTGATTTTAATAGTATAACATTTTGATAAACAATTAACTTTACCCTCATTAGAAATCATGACCTAAAATAATGGAGCTGGATAAATAAAATAGTTCAAGTACACAGTGAATTTATTGTCAATGAAGTTGGGAGTACTTCTTGAGTCAATTAATACTTTCACCTTATATATATTTTTAAACACATAACCTTGAAGGTATTTGGGGTGATAATGCCTCAAAGTGCATGGTAAGAGATCATTAGCTAGGGATTTCATAATTCCTCCTCTAGTTAATAAACAAACTCTAATTTATCTTCTTCATCATTTGCCTTTTCATTAGGATATTTAGTATATAAAAACTTATTTCTTATGTTCTTGGCTATATTTCATGTCATAATTAAAACATGGCCATTTTCCCCCTTTTTTCTTCAATTATTTTAGGTCAACTTCATAATCTAAGGGAATGTTGGTGTTAAGATGCTATGATCTCTTATGTTAGTGTATGTCTACTTCTTGTTAGATACTATTTTTTTCTTCATCATGTGTGCCATGATATCATATGTCCACCAAGAAATAAGTTGCATAGGTTATCATCTATAATTGTCTCCACATGAAAAGATAGGTTATGAAATTGAAGAATATAATCCTTGAATAGACCTATTTTATATATCTTTTCTTATTTGTTGAAGTGATTCTATGTCACACTACTACTACAATGCATTTTTAGCTCCTTTGTAAAAATTGACCAAGTGACACTAAGATCCTTATTCTTATTTTGAGCAGACAACCATTTCTACCAAGTATTTTTTTTAGTTTCTAGATATAAGGATGACATAGTAACCTTCTTTCCACATGGGATCTATGTAGATACAAAAAATATTCATTTGGTTTATCTAGCCAAGGGTATCCTTTCCATCAAACTTATACATGTCCACCTTTGGTAGCTAGTTATGAGGCCTATAATTAATTTTATTCATGGAATGTGGATGTGTAATATTTATAATAAGACTGGATTATCCCTTAAATCCACCTTTAGTTATTTTTTAAACTAAAAACATCATGACAAAAATCATGAGATACAAAAATTCTTCTTTCATGTCATTGCACATATTCTCTGCATCTACTTTCATTTGTTACAGCTCAACTAAGTTATTTAAACAAATAACATGTTTTTAAATCATAGTCAACATTTTCAATTACTATTCATCTTATTAAAATAATAAATCAACATAATTAAATCAATTTCATGTAGTATCATTTGTACTATCTCAAGTATAATTATGCTAAATCTAATTTAAAACTAATTGGTAGCCAACATATATATTATGCAAAGTGCTTCCACTAAATCAAGTACAAAATACAAATATACATTAGTCCTCTTGGGAATAAAATATTAAAACACCATAAATAGTACCTAATAATAATGACATCCTCAGCTGAATTACACATTAAGATATAACATCAAATATAAAACAATATTATTGAGCAATATAATTAGATCTATAAAACAATTTAATAGACATGATTAAGCATCAAACATTGGTTCAAATCAACTAAAAAGAGATAGATCATCATATCGGTGATTTTAATCTAACCATAGACTGATAGTCCCCCATACACCTCCCTACTAGGTGTATCCCTGCCCTTCACGAAGGGGCAGATAATGATAATGTAAGTATCCATAACCATACGAGAATAAGTATGAAAGTATAGTCCCTATTTGACCTAAATAAATCATGCAAATTAGATAGTATCATGGGATGATAACATATAAATATATAACATTAATTTGGCCAAAGTATTTATAGTTTTCAGACTTCAGAGAGCTTGGGTCATTGTCCACATATGTAATACTCTCTACTATAACATTTGATTCTCTATATAATTCTTGCTAGATTCATGTTGAGTGACTTAAAAATAATTATACTTTACATCACTCATCATCCCTTGGGTAAGAAGGTTGATTTAAAATAATACTTAGTTAAATCTGAAAATACACTATAGTTGTAATAACATAGAACAACTTTCCTAATAATCATTAATCATATTTTGTGCTACTCAAAAAAATGCCATATCACTATATTATTGAAACAAAAAGGCAAGAACAATAGTGTTGGCTTATACACTTCAACCAAACAATTATATCTACTTACAAATTCATTATTCATAAAGTATGGCATATTATTTCTCATTCAAAAACTAGATTGCTTAATAAGCCTCAACTTTAAATGTTACCATTATTATTTCATACTCATACAAATCTTTAACATGTAATAATACTTCAAAAATATATTCATACATCTAGGAACTATGAATATGATATACTATAGAATTTGACAAGACCAAAATACATGTCCATGCACAAATGTTAAAATATCATCATGATCATAGTCAAAATCTAGACTATAATAACACAGTCAATCCATACATGTCTATGAATAGTTTTTAGGAAGTGATAAGCATGTTATGCCCTTAAACTAAGTTAATCCCAAAACTAAAATATTTTTTTCCCTCTAGATGCATGTAGGTGGTTGTGTTAAGTACCTAAAAATCTATATTTTCATAACATGTTAAACAATTTTCTAGTGACTTTCTAAACCTTATCATTTCCCAGTTTCACATTTATACATTATTTTTATGAAATGTATTTTATATAAACATAAAACATAGTGTAGACACCCAAATTTGGTAAATAAAACATAATTATTATTTATTATTATGACTTTGTATTTAGAGGCTCCTGGTTTTGAATTTAGATCCCATTGATGTGTGTTGTCTTGGTCTTATTTCTCTTATGTTATTGCATAGTGATGTTTTTCTATATTTGTTTACATTTCATTCTTCTATATCATCCATTTTATAAGTCACAAGGATCCTCAATATTATTTCTCATTCATCTTAATTTATTCATGTTTATGGACAAGACCTCCTTATTTAGACTATATACTTTGATAGGTTGTCCAAAAAGGATGGGTTGTCCAATGCATGTTTTGAATATTTTTCCAAGGAATGTTTCATTTTGGTCTCTTTTTATGACCATTTACCCTTATTTGATTTTTTTGGTGTGTCAATGGAATTTTTAAATTCAAAATTGGGATTCTTATATTTGAAGGGTTCCCTAAGACATTTTACGTCTAGCACTTATCTACCTAGCAAAGCATAGTAAAATAAAATCATAATACACTTAGCTATACATCAACATAATTATCTAAAGTTTACATTTTACCTCTAAATTTCATGATTGAACCAAGAGGAGGGCCTAGGTGAAGAGCATTTATATTCCCATCACATATGATCTAGTCACACACACACATTAACAGGAGAATTACATCAACTTGAGGTCCTTATTTTGGGGCTATGTAGGTCATGCTTAGTTCAAAGGGGTTATGAGGCTAGCTCAACCATTCCAAATTCCCCAATATTTCCTCCTTTTATATTTGATATCTATTTGGTGTTATGTGCAATAATTTTATAGGGGTTTACAAGGATAAATATAGATTAAATTATATGATCGCACATCTATGATAGATTGAAACACATATAAAAGTAGAGCCAAACATATCATTAGTTTATAGTTTCATTACAGGAGCAACCCAAACAATAACGTGTCATAAGGACAACATAGCAGAGTGACACAACCCAAATCCATCAGTCTTGTTCCAAGAAATCACAATATCCACATCAACAGATTTAAAATTTCCCCAATCAACCTTATAGTCAACCAAAATCACTTATATTCTATGTTTGCCAAAAATAAATAAGTTATTCATCCCTCCATGTGTTTTTTAGATTAAAATCCTAATTTTTCATATATATTCATTTGAAATTAGATGTGTATTTGAATGTCCATTTGATTGTTCATATTCTTTAATTATTTTTTAATCTTATTAGATTAAATACTATTAATTAAAATTTTCATATAACATAACGGTGAACCTGAATTACTTATTGTAAATAGCCAAACCTTAGCTTTTGACCCTTGGGGTTTCCTTCTAATTTTTTTCTTCCTAGTGTTTCAAATTAAATTTTGATTTCCCTCTTATGTTGGACTGTGTGTTATCATTAATTTCTATTTCTCCTCTTGTTCTCATTTTAGGTTTTGGAAAAATTAAAATGGATAATAAGGTATACCTTCCTCCTCATACAATTGATGCATTCGTTACAATTATAATAAACAATGGACCAATTATCAAGATTGTGTGTTAGATACTAATTATAAACATGGCTATGTGTATAATTATGATAATGTCAAATTTTTATGAACCTATTATTAGTGATGCATAATTTGATAATACTCCTAGGTTATATAAAAAACTTGTAGCATCTCTTTTCAAAATTTCACAATATAAAGAAAAGATGATTAACATTCCATTGCATGAATAACAAGACAATTGTGCATCTCATCTCCCTTCTCCTTATAACAATAAACATGATGATGTTTCAAAATTCAATAATGAAAATGAAAATAGTATTCCTATTCCACATGACGACACTTTAGATAAGGTAGAGAATGTAAATGTTTGTCCTCCCTTTTCTCTTTCTAAGAATGGAAATATTTCAATTTCAAATGTTGATAGTGAAAATAAAATTTACATTCCTTTTACATATGATAATGATATAACTAAGGTAAAAAATGCACATGCATATCATATCCTTTCTCTTTGTGACACTAAAATATTGTTATTTCAAATGATCATAATGAATCTAGTATTCCTTTCAAATGTGATGACACTCTAAACAAGGCATAAAATTAAATTGTTTCTCCTCTTCATGAAATTAATAATGTTTTAATTTATAATATAAATAATGAATGCCAAGATTCAAATTCTATTCCATGTTATGATATTTTGGATAAATTATAAGTATAAATACATCTCTTACACCCTCTTCTATTGAAAATGAGAGTGTGGTTATTTCAAATGTTGTTTCTACAATTGAAAAAAAACTATGATAATGATGAGGATTAAAATGATGATGATGATGATGATGATGATGATGATGATGATGATGATGATTGTGTGTATAGTGAAGAAGAATAAAATATATGTAATACACCTAGTATTATTTCTTCATTACCCTCTTCCTATGTTCATAATGATTGTGTGTTAGATAATAAAGCAAGTGTTAGCCTATTCAATGATAATATATTGCATCTCATGATGATATTTCTAGATCTCCTTTGAAATATAAAATATGTGAGTGAGTTGAATCTAGTAATGAAAACAAGAGTATTATTTATTTTGTTTTAGTGGAATGTAATATGCCTTTGAAAACTAATGATATATTAAATACCAAAGAATCTCACAAACCTATCATGCATTAAAAATATTTTATTCATATCCCTTATTCTTCTATTTTAAATAGTGTACTAGTGGCCAAAATTAATTATAAAATTAAATTATTAAATGAACCACTCTAGGATCTTAACATGCCTTAACAAGAGGTTATCTCTTTAATTCATGTTGTGGGTAATTTAAAACATAGAGTACGTCAGATTACATTAGAAAGTAAGGCATATCACTCTTGGGTTGATTCAAATGCAATATTATATGGTAACCCTATAGCATGAAATATCTTATATGCGCCATTATCACATGATTTTAAGATACCCACATTTTCTAAGTTCAATGGACATGGAGATGGTTAATTACACCTCAAATATTATATAAAAGTTATGATGGATTGCATTGGCAATATTATTTTGTTATAGTTATTTCTAAATATTTTAGAGGATGATGTAATTTTATCATTCACTACCTATTGGGTATTTACATACATATGTTGAGTTAGAATAAGTCTTCCTTGTGCACTTTATTAAGAACAAGGGACCTAGATTTACATATGAATGTTTATTATAATTACATCAAGGAAAGTCAGAGCCAGGTTGTGATTACATATTGTAGTCTAAGACATGTATGCAATAGTCAATCTATCAACCAATAGTTTTGGCTATGTAGTATATATTTTTTAGAGGTCTCATTTTCCATCTTAAATAATAGTTGTCATACAAAACATCTAAGTTTTTTTAATCATCTTTGTTATGAGACTATTGAATTGGAAAATAAATTGGGACTTATGTAACTAAACACAAAGGCAAATTTTAATATTGACTTGTTACTACTAGAGTCATCCAATTTTGTTCAAGAACCTGATCCACTTTATTCTAAATCAAAGTTTCCATAAAAAACATAAGCCAAAGTATTAAATAAATGGAAATAATTATTTTTCATATCAATTTCTCTAGTTATTAAAGCATGTCATGGGAAAAAGTAACCCATATGGTGTGATTCATATAGATATAGGCCTCATGACATTATAAAGACATTATTGAATAAAATAATGATTACGTTTACTCCCAATCATTATCATCCATGGCATTGATTGGAAAAATAAAAAATAGAGCTTATTATAACTATCATTAAATTAATGGTAATGTTAGGTGTAGACCCTGATTGTCTTCTAGGATAAAATTCTAATGTTATTTTATCTAGGTTTTGATCCCATTCTTTTGTATCCCTGATGGTCCAGGGGGTTATAAGGGTGGAAACCCCCCAACGGGGGGTTTGGGGGTTGTGCACCCTAGAGAATTTTTTTATTAAAATTGCCTTGTTAAATTATAATTTTGTAGTCAGTCTGGGCCATTAATTAAAGGTTTCTAGATATGACGGTAGAGGTTATGTTTAGGTAGTTTTTACCCTAAAATGTATTGATATATGGCTGAAATGTATTGGTATGAAGAATAATGAAATATTGTACATAGAGAGGAGGCAAAAAAGGTAGAGAGGTGTAACAGGGTTTGTTATAGTATTTTGTTTCTCCCTTGTATTATTGGAAATAATATACTAGACAAGTTTGGTGGATATATCCCATCTTAGGTGAAGCACGTTAAATCTAGTGTCTCCTATTATGTGCATGTTTATGTTTATTTTCTGAATGTTTGATTAATTCACTTCATAGTTTTTCTTGTATGCAATTTGGGGATAAATATGGGTTTTAATTTATCCTCATAGTTAATTGGGATAATTATTATTGTGTACTTAGAGGCAATATTGAGCATTATATTGATAGATGTATTATTACATGTACTAAGGGGACATCCAGGTCTCCTTTTCCTCAATCTACTAGATCAAATTCTACCATGACCAAGTTATCCAAAGATGTTACTACTAAGGATCTAATGGTTACTTATCATGTTTCTATAAAATTCATCTAGAGAACCACATGAGGAGAGATCCATTATGCCTCTAGTGTAATAATAGTGGAATCCAATACATAAAGATGAAAAAAATTATAATAATGTTTTAATATAAGGAAATAAGGATAAATTATAGTGACAATGAAATAACCAATACAAATTATTGTAACAAATACTATAAATATTACTACTATCATTATTCCTACCAAGATAGTTCCATGGTCAGAATACAATGATTTAGATATACCAAATACTCAATACATTTCATAGTTCTTATTTCCCTTAGGATGGATACAAGATTGATTAGGTCTTAGATAGTTTTCTAAATTATTCTCATATATATATTGTGATTCTATAATACTAACCTTATAAAATATGCAATTAAAATAAACATATATATCGTAAAGTCCACAATATTAAATCCATATAATCATAATAAATTTAAATATACTAAAGCAACTGATATCCATATATAAAGTTTTATCAAATAAAACTATATTCCATAAGGATTTTATAAAATTAAATAAATATCCATCACTTTATAATCAAAACACTATCCACAAGACCCTCCTCATCTATCTCAACATTGTCTATATCCACTAGCAATAGAGACCTAGAATTAGAAGCCCCAAGATCACCACATATTTTTGACCATGACCTCTCTCTCTTCTCTAGATTATCATATACATCCAACCATGCCTTAAGATCATCATGATCTCTCTGTAATCATGTATACTCATCCAATAGTCTAGGACCTAGATTATCATCTAATTCTAGTGGGGTCATCTCTAGTCTTGCCACCTCATCTCTCAACTCATCTCACTATCATAGATCAAAAATGTGTACCAGTAGTGATCACAAATTGATAAAATATAGGTACATGAACACTAAAAACTATTATGACTTTATCAATAAGACCAACCTCCATGGTATCATCAAGAACATGTCGTGTTAGCTCATGCAATACTAAATCAATGGTCATAATTTAGTAATCCTTATCTCTTACATAATAAAAAATGAAAGTATTTAGCTAATAATAAAATACTAAAAACCAAATTACACTTCAAAACTAATTCAAATATCTCGTACCTCCAACAACCTTCATAAGTTACAAGTCTAGAAAATCATCAACAAATCCATCTCCTCAAGCTAGGAATAATCAAGCCTAAATATGCTCTATCCACCATGAAATAAAGATTTTTGTACATCCAAAATCATCTACATCAGGGATCTCTATCATAATATCCCTCTCATTTGCATGAATAGGGGGGAAATATATCATAGATAGCCAACCCCTATCACCTAGTCTCACTGTAGCTTGAACACTCTGTGCCCATGCCCATGAAGCTAGAGGCACGTCTTGTCACACCCTAAAATACTATGTATATATCTCATACTAAAATTTATCAAATAGATTCAACCAATGATCATGGTGCCAAAAACTTATGCAGATATAACATAATTACGTGCCATCTTTTATCCACCTAAAAAATCCTCTATATGGTGTCCAAATAATAGAGTCAATAATCAACTCATCTAATATCCTTTGACACCCCATGGTGCTCATATTTTTCACCTATATATTACTAACCCATCTCTTTGCATATACCTTGGAATGTGCCTAATCTACATGTGGTATCCCCACTAGTCAAGTAACACTGATATGCTTATATGCCTAATAACTTAATAGTGTCACCAAGACAATGGTTTCACTTAAATTCTCCTTTAAACCTATAAATATCTTGGTAAAAATATAGAAACATGGTCCACCATGAGGAATACATGTTCCCATTATCCTCAATATCATGTATGATCAAATTCATCTTTTATGATATGGGCAATCCAACACCTTCCACTACTATGAATGAAGCTAATATAACAAGTAAGCTATAAACATGTGAAGCATCAGATAACATAATTATAGATAATACCACATTATAATCACTACCACACTTACATCATCCATGAGATATAACCATCAAATATCTATATGTAAGATCCTTAGGGTCTGACCCCATCTCTCCCTGCAACATTTCCCTATTACTAGTGACTAGTAGTATAAAAATCCACCATACATATATAAATACTCAAATATGGAATTATATTCTAAACTAGTGTTTTACACAACAAATATTACTCATAGATCTACCCTTTAATTCTAGACTTACCTTATAGCTGAAAGGCTTTCATTCACCATCTCATTGTGACTAAATTATTATCTTATAGTCCAAACATTATATTATTATTACCCAAATCATTTATATTGTGTAATATGCTTTAAAATTGTATATATACTTCACTACTAGTTATATAACTTCACAAAATATATATCTTATTAGGTACTTACATTCGGACTTGGACACTAGCATTGATTATTCCAATGCATGTGTATGTACCTTACAAACACTCAAAATTTCAAATATTTTGATATGTACAAGTTGACCTATTTTATTTCACTAACCCTTCTATGAGAAACATTTAAAAATAAGTGTTATACATAAAATTTTAATCCCACTCATATTCATCTAACAATAACCTCTCAAGCTTATACTACACTCTTAAAAATCAATTGCACAACTAAGATATTATACCCTATTCTTTCTTATTTCTAAATTAGTCATAAGAACACTCTTATTTCAAGTATGAATTGCCAAATTAATGACCCATGAGTAGTATTTTTCAATTTACAAGCTATATCACTACATGCACTCACATATAGCATACTACACACTTGTTCATACATAAGCCCATGTAAGGGGGAGAACTACACTAGTCTAAGGCATTATTCAAAGTATATATCTATGTAGATAAAAATCATTGATAGATGGGTATTTTAGGTAAGTTAAAATTCACTTGAGCTCACTTACTACCATTTTTCAAGGTGGTATGCACTACATTGGAAGATAAAGGGTTTTGATCAAAATACTGATATTGAGAACCTATACACATGATTCAAACACATAATATATAAGTTGATAGTCAACCCTAACATGCACAGGTGGAAGTTTCATAAAATATTCCATATTCCATATAGTAGACTAGCATAATAATAAATCATCACTGCTAGTGTCCATAGGTTAACACAAGTGTCTAGGTTGAGAAAGAAAATATCCATAATCTAAAAATGGGATCTAGATATTTATATAGCCCACTTTTATACCCACATTACTCAAATTTTCCTATGTATCATTGTATAAGATAAGTATATTTTCTCCTTTATATTGATATTATAAAAAAATTGAATGTTGTACTTTCCATATTTGGCATATGATTAGATTCAATATATCTCATTATAATACTAGTATAATATAAATTCACGTAGACAGGTGTAGTTTGTATAAAAATTGATCTCATGTAGAATAATGAAGCATATAGAAGTTGAATGGTTCATTTGATCATGTAAATTAAATGCCATAAAAATAATATTAGGCTACTCCAAGTGTATATTTATTAGGGTAATCTAGCATCTCTTTTCAGTGGTACTCCACATGAATTTTTATGTTGGGATGATATAACTCTTTAAGTCTAAGAATGATATACATCACGGGTCCCAAGACTAAGTGTGTAGGAGACAACCAAGTTTGGTTGTGTAGAGTGAATGTGTTGAGAGTATTTAGATAAAATAATCAAACACACATTCAGTGGAGCATAAGTCTTACTTACAATAAATTCAAATTTTATTAATAAATCAAAGAATAAGGAATACAGAGTAGTTGTATGGAAAAAGCTAACTGTGTTACAACTATGTAAATGACATTGTAATCTATATTCCTTATTATTTGATGTATGAATATAAGTTTAATTTCATACAAGTAATGCTTACATTCCATTGAATATGTGTTTGATTATTCTATCTAAATAATCTTCATGCATTTACTCTAGACAACCAAACTCAAGTGTCGCCCGCACACTTAGTCTTGGGACCTATGGTGTGGATCATTAGTATTAGAGCTATATGTTTCTCTATTCCTTTATATTTTTGTAACCACATGAGCATAATGAGAGAGATAAGGTTTAATAGTTAGTTTTATTTTATATATTCCAAAATAATGCCATAGAAAAATCAAGATAACTTATGCCTAGAATCAACCTAAGGCAGCCCCAAAAGTTTGAAGGCTCATAATCGATGCACTAAAGGCACAATGCACTAATTTTTTTTGCCAATTATATAAATTGATGATGCATCTCAACCAGATGTCTTCCTATCCATCTCAATAGTATACTCCAGAATGGTTTCAGTAACAAACCCCCTTCAAAGTACAATTCAATCTCAACATCCCTTTGTTCAAAGGAAAGATCAATTCCAAAGTAGTGGATGCCTAGATTCAACAACTTGAGGCATACTTCTCAGTAAATTGCTTCATCAATACTGAAAATATCACCTTCATAGTGTTAAAGATATACATTATATTTGTTAAATGGTATGAGACCTTCAGTGCATAACATGTGCAAGAGTGAACTCCAATTGAATCATGGAATACTTTTATTTATGTGATGAATGAGGAACACTAACCTCTTTGACACTTTGAATATGAATACATCAAGTTCTAATAACTACAACAATACAAGGATCAATTAGTATAAGACCACACCAACATATTCCATGAATAATCTATAAGAATGTACAATATATATTGAGTGAACATCATAGGGTGTTGAATTACATCATCTAACTCTCACCTTATATCTATGTGAAGTTTTATTTCTTGACTTCTGACACTTTGGGACAAGCATATTTCAATATTTCCAAGATTGAATCCAAGGCAAAGATGAATCAACATACCACATCTTCATCCAATGTAGTTCCCAAGGCCCAACCATTGCATAACTCCACATCGTATCCCATTACACATAAGCATTACCCTTCTCACAAAAGTGAGAAACCTCAAAAAAATACATAACACTTAAAGGCTCATGTATCTTCTATTTCAAATAAAATAACTAAGTTTGATGATGAGTGGCACCATATTCAATACTCATCCACCCATGACAACTATGAAAGTTATGCACAATAGTATTTAATCAATATTAGCAACCCAAGTTACACCATCTAAAGGATATTTTTAACTTTTGCTTCAAACTTGGACTAACATGGGATTGGATTAAAGGTTGTGGGTTACCTATAGTTAGACCAAACCTCTAGATTATGAGGCTAGCTCCCTTGGTGCATCTGTTTGGGCTCAATTCACTAAGAATTATTATTTTTGGGGTGAAAAGGGATAGAAAGTGCATAAAATAAATATATTCTAAGGGGTGGTGATGCACCAATAAGATCATTCATCCACTCAATTTGGACTTCAACAAACACTAGTAAACAATACCCATGATTGAATCTTCTAACTCCAAGGACTCCTATGTAAAAGTGTTTCACATAGATGTTGCACTAATTGGTAAAAACATGAGGTTAATTATGTAATTCCTAGATCAAGTCACTTACAAATCAAATATCCACTCTAATCTCAGACACTTATCATTCACACACTATATGTGACCTATAGAAGATCATATACTAGTAACTAGGTGAGATTAGGAACTACCAAGGGAGAAAAACTACCACATGTGAAAATAAAACTAATAGAACACACTAAAATATTATCAAAGAGTCTAAAAATAATCATTTTCATTAGCTTAATAAGTTACAAAGTGCCAACCTAAGTAGAGTTTCCTCATACCCAGGTGAGGGATAAAAATCAAGGCCTTAAGGCTTGAATATATAGAAGAATGGGAATGGAAAGAGGGAGAAAATGACATGTAAATAATATATAGGGGTCATAAATTACCATATTCCACTCATTTATTTAGTTAAAAATAGTTACAATAGTCATAGCAACCCCCCAAATGACTCTCCATGTGTTGGTCTCTTCAATGACCCCTTTAAGTGTTGAATTGGAGTGGTGAAGGATGTGGTTGACTTGTTAAACCTATATTAAAGCATGGATATATGAATATTTTGTCAAATACCTCCTTTTTATAGTAGTTACAACATTAATGAGATGTAATTAAGTCATCATAAAGCATACAATAGCCTATCCTCCTTTTCAGCATATTTACCAAGTCAAGAAACTAACTTATTTATCCATTATGACCATGAAATGTGAACTTAAATCATTAAATGCATCAATTATATGGTGTAATAAATCTATGTTGACTCACTTTATTAGCCCTCTATGCCAACTTTGATATTTCCTTGTTGACCAAGTAGGTCTACTAGGCCAATTAGACCTAGTTACCTAACTATTTGTATTTGATGGTCATGGAAGCCTATATGAAACCTTAAAATCATATGAAAAAGTTATTTTTAGGTTTGAAACAAAATCATATACCATGATATATGCATTTATAAGCAAAATACACCTGTAACCTTGCCAAATTAGGTGACTAGGTCACCTTTTCCTTCATATCTATAGACTAGCTATTTGGAGGAGGCTAAAAGAGGCATTTTTGGTCATATTTTTGGACATATAATGACTTGAGGAGATAAAACAAGTCCCACACCTTCATATTCAATGATTTTAAACTCCTTAGACTACCCTATACCTTTTTTTTGCCCAATTTCTTAAAAAAGTAATGTTTTTTTATAGGTCTGTACAATTTTCATACAATGCATTACCTTGACCATGGTCTCCTCTAAGTGTACCAGGTGTTTCAAGTGTTTTTAGGGTAATTCATGAGTGTTTGAGTGATATTATCTCCATTTTCCCAAGTTGGGTCTATAGTAGGGTTTAATGAGGGTTTTTTAGGTCTACCATCTTAAAGATGATTCATAAAGATGAAACCTCCAATCCCAAAATTATGGTCATAGATTTTTATTCCATATACCACCCTAAATTTTTTTTAAATATTAAGGTCCCATGCATCTTTTGTGGAGAGATGTGAGTGAAGTTGGTGAACATTAAACTTCCTATAGGAAATATAGACATGTTTGTAGTCTTAACCTTTGTTCATAAACCTAAACTCCTCAATATAACTCACTCTTTCATATATTTCAATTATATAGGGGTACCAAAATTACCTTATGATAATTTTACTTGAGTCCCCCTGCCATGGAAGATATAAGCATCTAAATGGGCAACTCGAGTTGGATGCTTGGACTATGTAGTTTGAGGTGGACTTCAAGACTAAATTGGCCCTCTTTCTAATTTTATCTAATTTAAACATCTTTCATATGGAATTTAACATATTTTTATGCTTTCTCCTATCCTTGGATTTACTTGGGAGTTTTTGAGTGTACCTCAAGGTGGTGGTGGGGTTTGAGGCCTAGAACATGGCTTCTAGGCTTAAAGGCCTAGACTAAGCATTATATGTCTAAGTGGACTATAAGTTACTTGACGGGATCAAAATAATAATAAAATAGTATTTCCCTCCTATTTCCATTCCAATTAAACTATATCTAGATTCCAAAAACCTACTTTATCTTCATTCTTTCACATGATTGCATGTAGATAATAGTGCACTATTAGCCTGAGTATTTGGGGTTAGTGTAAGAACTTGAGTGGTTTCTTTCCTCCCCATGTTTATGTAGTCTCAACACACATTTTATGCCCTAAAGGATTGAAAAAATTCCCAATATTATTTCTTTTATCAACATTTTCCCTCTGCATATCTTACACAGTTAGGCTTAAGGCTTGTGTTTCATTAGGCTTGAGTAGCCCTAAGATTGGGTTTGGTGTTTTTATGCCTCCAAATGAGGTTATTATAACTTTAAAACATTAATACATCCTTATCACTCAATTTATTATATGTTCTCAACCCCTTAATATCCACATAGTATGGTTATATCTCCAACTTACATGTACATGCCTATGTGAGAAGGTGATCACCTTATTAGTACCTAGGGTCTTCTCCTCAATTATAAATGGATAAAAAATTCACTATGGACTTAAGTATTTTAATCAAAAAATTAGGACACTTATTTTCATCTTTATATTTCACTCTCTCATACAATATTCCTTTTACTCTTGCATTCATACGTGACTCTGCCTGTATAGGCTTGTGTGCATCAGTTTTAAGCCCTTTTACCCTTGTTAGGCCATTAAGTTATCTCATCAACCTGGGAATATCATTACTTGGAAAATTTATCCACCTTATTACCTCTCTCTCTCTCTCTCATACACTTCAACTTAATATAACCTTCAAGTCTGTATACACCCTCAACTGATTTGCGTAGGCTTATTCTAGGCCTATTAGATCTAATAGGCATATGTAAATCACATAGTTATTTTAAACCCTTGAAGCTCAAAAATATAAATGTGACATTAAATTATATTTATTTAAATAATATAGGTTCTCCACTTTTATCTTTGATCATTCTTTCATCAAGGTTCAATTTTTTAACCCTCACTCTGCTTGTAAGTGATTTTAAGCTTGTAGGACTGTGATTATGAGGATTTTGAGGGATAAACCATGTCTTATTGTTACCTTATATGAATTAATTGTGTTGATGAATCTAAAATGATATTTATAACTCCTTAAATCTTTTATAAAATTCTTTATGTTCTTTTTTGACCATCCCATTTTGCAAGAACCAACATTGCCTAGAAGGTAGACCCTACACCTTTTCAATGAGTTAGTTTAGGTTTCTTGAATGTCTTGCTTGGGGTTTGAGGACTATTCACCCAAATATGATCCTCATCATAAAAATATGTAAATAATTAGGGATAAATTCATATTTTTAGACATGGATTATGTATTTTAAAACCTTTACACAATGTGAAATGGGTTTTGGAAGTTACTAACATCCACCTAGAAGTATGTAGACCTATGGCTGGACAAAATAGTCTTAAACCTTTCCATTAATAGATCCTATGTATTATCATCCTTATACACATACAAAATTAACTTAAATAATTCTATGAAATTTAGGTTAAGACCTTTATCATCTTAGACATATATGTAAATTATACCTTCAACCATTGGGGATCTTAAGGCATTGAGAAACCATAGTTGTCAGCCTAAAAACTACTTCTAATGAGGATTTATTGTCCCCCTAGGATCACACATGTTATATGAGGTTGTATAATGGTGTGGGATTGTGGTTTATAATCCTAAAAATCTCTCTAATCTTCCATTTCTCTATCACCATGCTCACGAAAGGAGAAAACATAGAAACCCAATGCCCTAGTTGAATGGAGAAGACATTATGAGTGCCCTACCTTGTTAGTGATTATTCATAAATGAGAGAGAGTAAAAATAATAAAAAATTACCAAATATGGAATCTATCTAAGGCCTTGTCTTTTTCCCAAAATTTCATACCTTCATCTTCTCTCTCATGACCATACCATCTACAAACCTGAAGGGCTGTCTTGGGTTGCCAAAGAGCTCAGTGAGGAGATAAGGTTGGTTCTTGGCATATTTTACATATTTTTGTCATGAATATTCACCAAGACACTTATATTTAAAATATATGAATCCCCTCTATATGGATTGATCGTACAAGTCTGTACAACCTACAAAAAAACACTTGAAAATACCCCTTTTCCTACATTTTCTCTAGATTTATGAAATTTAACCACCATTAAAGGATGAAATGAGAGGTGAAATGAGTTAATTTACCTTTTAAAACTAAGTTTTATGATAGGAGGATCTGAAGAGTTATTTTTTTACCATGTGTGGGACCTATTTGGCTAGTGGGAAGTGGGAATGGGTCTTAAAAAGGACTTGTTATCATGTGAAATACCTAATGGTGGTTTTATAATAACTATGGAACCCTTTCAAGACAATTATAAGCAATTATACATATAAAATATCACATTCCCAAATTTCTATAGTGAAATGTAGCCCTATATGAGGTATTTGAGGGTCACTTGATGACCTTTTGGGGGTTTGTGACAACTTGAAACTACTTAAATGACCAAACCATGAACAATGACATTAAAATTCCATTATAAATTCATATCATGAATTTTAAAAAGGTTTATAAACCCCTCATAATTCTTATAAATTCTCTCTTAGATCATCAATAGACCTCCAAATAGCCATGACATAATGGATTCACAAGCAAGCTTAAACACATACCACAACACCCTTAACATGATTAAAAGGTCCAAAATAAGGCCAATGGAGATATCATCATGCAATAAGATCAATGTGTGTAGGATTAGGTGTGTTTTATGGACAAGTTTTTTGGTTATATGGGTTGTCATTTGGCCTAAGAGTCCAAATTTCTAACACACATAATTTGCATTAGGACCCACATCGATGGATAACACTAATATAGATGCCTCTTATCTAAGCACCAACACCACTATAATAAACATATTTTAATAACAAAAAAGTATCTTTCACTCCAATTTTTTGGTGAAGGATTAACCTTTCCACATCATCATTGACATTGGAAATTAGAAGAACATTTTTATGTAATTAATAACATAATGTATTGGTCTTATCACTATTGCACACCCTAATCCATATTATTTAGGATCTTTGAAATAAGGGGAAGATATATAGGTCTAATTATAATTCACTTTTGAGTAAAAAATCAAGCCTATGGATGATAACATCACATGTGATATCATACCTTTAGAGGTCTATAACATCTTACTGGGAAGACCATATCTGTATCACTACGAAGCTACATATCAAGCCAATGCCAAAATGTTTGATTATTTATGCCAAAGATTATTTTTACGACATGTTTGAGTCAACATCCATGACCAAAGTAACCTTGGTATCTACCAAATAATGTCACCAACTTATCTCTTGTGTATAGATGTTCATGTTGCTCATGGTCTACCCTAACACACCTGCATAATAGATGATAAAGCACACATTGGTAGTGCACAACACTCACACAACATCATAATAGCAACAAATCTACTAGTTACTAGATAAACATAACTAAGTATTTATAGAACTTGAAGGCCTTCCAACACACTGTATATTAAAACACTGAATGGATTTGGTTCCTGGATTCCTTCTTCATAATAGCACCTTATATCATAGATTAGTTTGGAAAAATGACAAAATATAACATCAGATATAAGATCTCCTTGATCAAGTCAAGATTAGGCCTATTTATTCACCTTATAAGAGTCTAATAGTCCTCACACCCAATAAATATGGGTCCTAGTGACTTTACATATACTATAGCACACTCAATAATCTAATGATGAAGAATCGATATCCACTTCCATGCAATAACAACCTTCTGGACTAGATCTAAGGAGCTCAATACTTTACCAAGATTGATTTGAATTTAGGTTACCATCAAGTCCCAATCCATCTTAAAGATGTCTAGAAGAAAACATTCAAGACATAAGAAGGATTATTCAAATGGTTGGTTAGGAAATTTAGCCTAACCAATGTGTTGGCCACATCTATGTGCTTATTGGATAATCTAATTAGGCCTTTCCTCAATTCCTTCCTCATAATATACTTAGATGATATTATCATCTTTATTAAGACCTGTGAGGAGTATCTAGTGCACATCTCACATGTCTTTAATACCTTACATCAACACAAGCTAAAATCTAACTTAGCAAAGTGTACATTTACCACTATGTAAATCCAATACCTAGGCTACATCATAACTCACACAAGCATCCATGTAGATCTAGAGAAGATCAAAGTGATACAATATTGGCCTAATCCATGTAATCTCATATAATTGAGGTGTTTTATTAGACTTGCTAAATTATACTATAGTTTTATCCTTTATTTCTTGCACATATCTTAGGCTCTTAACCAGATAGCCAAGTTTGATTAGATTCATGCATAGTAGTATGAATTTGAGGTACTAAATCATTATATATATATATATATATATATATATATATATATATATATATATATATATATATATATATATATGTATGTATATATATATATGTATATATATATATATATGTATATATATATATATATATGTATATATATATATATATGTATATATATATATATATATATGTATGTATATATATATATATATGTATGTATATATATATATATATATATATATATATATATATATATATATATATATATATATATATATATATATATATATATATATATATATATATATCACCTATTCTCATAATGCTCTGCATTTCACATTCTTTCAAAATTCACACTAACACATCTAACTATGCACTTGGTGGAATGCTCATACAACATGGAAATCTAGTCACATACCACTTAGAGACGTTCAGTGACACAGTGAAAAGGCACTCCATCTATGAGAAATAACTATATGTTATTGTGAAAGTAACCAATAAATGGTGAAATTATAATCTAGGGAAGGAGATAGTTGTTCATTCAGACCATAAGTCGCGTCAATTCTTGGAGATGCAAAATAAGCTAGAGAATACATGACACATGAAATGGATGAATCAACTTCAATAGTTCCATCTCATGATCAAGAATAAGAAAGGGAAGGATAACAAGGTATAATATTTCCTTAGTTGACCATTAATTCATGTGTTCATCATAATGTTAGACATGCATGGCTATAACTTTATAGACTGGATATCCCTCTACTCAATTGACCAAGACTTCATAGTAACTTACACTAGCTTAGCACAAGGTAAACAAGTTCAAGAATTATACTTGTCTAACTAGATTCTCTAAAATCTTGGACATCTCTATATTATTAATGGTGCACCTCACTAATGACTCATATATAAGGTGCACTACACCAAGACCTCATGACACTTTGGCATGACAAAAACTCTAGCAACATTACAATCAAACTTCTATTGACTGCACATGCACATAGATGTGGAATGCCAAATCAAGTCTTGAATTTATTATTGCATCATCAGGCCCAAAAAAGGTAATATGGGACTTTAAACTCCTATATTAGTTCCATCTAGACCATAGGAATATATCAACATGGATTTCATGACTGGGTTTCCTATGATGAGATGCCAACATGACATAGTGTTCATTGTAGTGGATAGTTTTCTTAAGATGGATATCACAGTCACCTAAAATAAATACATTGATATAGTTGGCACTACATAAGCCTTATTTAACCATGTTTTGGTTCATTTTATCCTTCCAACATCCATTGTCTCTAATATATATCCACACTTTGTAAGTCATTTTTGGCAAACATTTTGGGACTTGATGGGTACATAATTGGATTAGTCAACAACTTTTTATCCATATATAGATGGGGAAAATGAAGTAGTTAATCACACACTTATTCATCTTATGTGAATGTAAAACCATGCACACACTTTCACTTAGGATTACAATCTCTTTTACATTCAACATGCTTATAATAGAGCCCTTCACATCTCTATGGGTTGTAGTCCATTTGAAACATGTCTTAGATTTCAACCTTCGATACCTCTAGACATATCCTACCATGTACTATCCAACATAGATTCACACACATAGGAATAGGAAGTGAATAAAGTTGAGAAGTTTCTATGACACATCCAGTCTATTCATCAACAGTTTAATAGATCCTCTCTCACACATAATCAAAGTATAAGGAGTGCTATGATGTTCATCACACACCTCATGCATTTTGAGTTGGTGATAAAGAGTGATTACACCTTTAAAATGAATGCATCAAAGTTCCAAACTATAATATCAAGCCTCTATGTTATGGTCCTTACACCATTCGGCATGTAGATGGTGAGAATGCCTTTGTTCTCAATATACCTTCATAATTAGTCATGCACCTAGTCTTCAATGTGGAACTTCTCAAACCTTACACTCTACCAATTCTTGATCCACCAGTGACACAACATCCTTCTATTTTTGATCTTGAACACTTGCACCCCATATATAATGACCATATCATCAAAGTGATAGACATGCACACCTTCTATAACACATAAATTTTTTCAAGTGGTCAAGATTGGACAATATTATGATCAATCCAAGTGGTACACTTCTCAACAACTTTGAATGTAGTTTACTTAGTTTCATACCAATGTAATGGATATAATTAATCTTCAATAAAGGGTGAATGGTCTGTGAGTATCCTCTGAATAGAAAAACACACCCCTTATTTATTATTTTGTGTATATCTCTCACCTCTCATGCAATCATACACACTCCTTTATTCAAAGTTTTCTATAAAAATTATGCACAAGTTTCATGCCTACTCATAGACTTTTGTGTAATGGCCACCTAAGATTATAGCCTATGCACTCTACATCTCATAGTCCTATGCACTTCATAAGCATTTTCTCATGAACTCACTTTCCATTTTAGGTCCCAACTCAACATAACCACATGTGGACCTACCCTGATTATGTAATTCAAAATGTGGACCAACTAGTTGTTAGCCTCCAATAAAGGATCTTGACATTATAGGTCATTGAAGATAACCTATCCATTAACAATTCAAACCATTTCCAACTACCACATCTGATAGGATATCAATGTGCCTATCAATATCTTCCTTGGTATATGTATAATAGATAGTATTGCCTTTGTATTATGAATATTAAATATGTAATATACCCATCTATACAAGATAACTAAAAACACAACTAGATAAATGCCATTTAAATATTCATAATATAGTTATCTTTCTCCATGCATCTACTTTATATACATGAACTGTAGACAGTGTACATTGTATTCCCTATTCTTTAATTTATGAATAGAAGTTTCATTTCTTGCAAGTAAGACTTCATCTACATTGAATGTGTGTTTAATTGTTCTTTTGAGACTTCATCAATAACTACCCAAAATCTATGGTATCCTCATTACTATACCTACTTTATCTTATTAAAGCATCATAACCTTGTAATTTTAATTAAATATTGAAGATGAAAAATTTTATAAGTAAAAATCTTTGAGAATGGGGCCAATAAGGTTGAACACCTATAAAGGGTAGCCTTCTAGTTATGACAAGATACAATAAACTTGAAAATGGTGGTAGGTTGGTATTTTATTTAGTCAAAAACCCAAAATGGAGACTAAGTAATATGCAAGAAGTGAAAACCAGAAAAAGTAGATTCGAGCAAAAAATATGACCATTGCTTCTTGATCGACACATCAACTCAGCTAAGGGATAATCCACTAGCTCTAGTCAATGTTACTCCATGTGTATCTTTATCTTGGGATGAGATAACTCTTTAAGTCTGAGAAAGTGTCAATATGAGATGAGAAGCATAAGTTTCACACAATATTGTAATATAAATAAATGACAAGTGTAGTTTGTATAAAGTTTAGTCTCATGATGGTTCTCAGGATCCTATAAATGAAAGGTCATATAAAAAATATTAGGTGGCATGATTTTAGATTATCTTACTCCTTAGTTAATTAGGTTA
Source organism: Torreya grandis (assembly GCA_037957365.1). Classification (NCBI taxonomy): domain Eukaryota; kingdom Viridiplantae; phylum Streptophyta; class Pinopsida; order Cupressales; family Taxaceae; genus Torreya; species Torreya grandis. The sequence continues at coordinate 2,213,018 of JARHVA010002561.1, read as the reverse complement.
TTCTCTTTTATATTGATCCTTATTTCCAAAAAGGGTTAAACATTTGGTAAACCCAACATTTGAGTCTTCTCATGAAAATTCTAGTTTGCCCTAGGGATTTTATCCTTATAAGGTTTATGATTTTTATATTTATTTATATTCATTATATCATTTGTATGCACCCTAGGCATAGTTCTAGAGTAGGTGGGGTTCTTAGTGAAAATTTTGAACTTCCCCTTAGACAACCTAAAATGTCTCAAGCTAATACCATGTCAAATTTTGCTAATGATGAGAGTACTAATAATGATAATGAGAAAAATAATGAAAAAATCTTATAGATGATGAATTTTATCACAATGATAATTAAACACATGAAAAAAAATGAACATGAACAATTAGATCAAGATCAAGTCAAATCTATTGCATTATTTTGAGAACATATTTGTGAGAATTTTGAATATCTTTATAAGAACATTAATACTATATTGGAAACTAAAAAATAAAAATGTGTTAGTGAAAAACCATTTATCTCTATTCATATAAATATTGGGGATAATGGATATGCCAATCACACATTATTTCCAATCTCCCCCCCACTCAAGCATAAAATTGCATACTACATCTAGTATGGGCACAAAATATGTTTTAAAACCATTGTTCCCTAAAGATCAAACAATTATTATTACATCCTCCATGGGAACAATTAATACTTCAAATTAATTACTGATTTTAATTACATGCATCAAAACAAGTGGTGTTTCCATCCCCTATGGTGACTTCTCAAATCTCAAATATAAATCCCAATATATCTATTGTGCAAACTCTTCTCCAAGTTATTCAAGCTATAGAATATAAGGTTACCAACATTGAACAAAATGCTTTGAAGTAAACTCATTTTTAATTCAAAATATGTATTATATAATCCTCTAGTACCTAAGATATATTTTCACCCTTTGCCATCTAGTTTTGTAGCACCCAATTTCACACTTTATGATGGAAAGGGTGACCCTAACAAATTTGATCTTGTCAAAGTGGGCCGCAATCGATGATCAGTCTGGATAGGATAAAATACACAAAGTTGAAATTGTATGAAGTAATGAAATTAGAAAAAATACTTAAAATGGAATAATCTCATATTCATAACCAAAATTTGTATTAGCACCATAAGCCAAAAAATACATAAGAAGGTACATTATATAGTGAGGAATTAGGTCACCCAAAAAGGTAATTAACTCAACTCACAATTATAAAATAACTAAAATTACATTTCCACTAATGACCTATTATTAACCTAAATAAACTAATTAGACCATGTAGGTAAAACCACATGGTGGGGGAAATTCTACACTAACCCCCCTTAAGAGTAGCTTAGGTGGGTATAAAAATTGGGTTTCGATACAAGTCCTGATGAGGTATCAAAGTACATATAAAATCCCCCTAGATGAGGATGTCAGAGCTATTCAAACCCTAAGAAGATCCCATAAATAAAGATACTTATTATTAATAAAGGGTTTGATGAATATATTAGCAATTTGCTTCATTGCCTAGATATAGTGGAGATCAATTAATTGTTTGTGGATAAGATCCCAAATGAAATGCATGTGAATCTCGATATGCTTGGTCCATTGTTTTAGGATCAAATTTCTACACATCTAGATTATGTTTTGGTTATCAGAAAAGATAACTATTGGTCATCAAAATTAGATTTCAAACTCAATGACAATCCCTTGAAGCCAAATAGCCTTAGTGCATCATTAAGAGTTCCTTTGTATTCTGCCTTGGTAGAATATAAAACAATTAAATTTTTATTCTTTCTCAACCAACTAATCAAACCTAAACTAAGGGATAAAATTTATCCTAAAGTAGACTTATGATTCTGAATATTTCCATCCCAATCTAAATCTATATATCCAATCAAGTCAACATGATTCCTACTCCATAGTGTATCTTGAAACTATGAGTACTCTAAATGAAGTGGATAATCCACTTAGTTAATTTCCAATTATCTCATGTGGTTCATGCATAAATATAGAGGCCATTCCCATAAGATATGAAATACTATGTTTAATGTGCATAAGGTAGATGATATTTTTAATAATTTATCAATATGAGGTGGCATCAACCAAAAGAGATGGACAAATCAACCTCAAGATTCACACTAAATATAAAGAGAGTTGGATATATCTTGAATTTAGCCATGCCAAACCATGTAATAAAATGAAGAGTGTACTTGGATTGTGTAATAGTTATCCTAGATTTAGACTGAGAAATTTCAATATTGAGGAAGTAATGCAACAAGCCCAAGTCAATCATTGATAACATGTTAGACGAAGTAGTTTTCATTGCTATAATGGTGGAGGAATAAATCTATATGATCAATAGGTAATCCACATAGAGAACCAGAATCAAAAGTGAATTAGCTTACCATAAAATGTAGACATTCAGATCAAAATGGAATTTGGTAAACCCATCTAAAATAATAAAGGAGTTCATCTTGGCATACCATGTTTGAGGAGCTTGTTTAAGGCCATAGATAAATTTACAAATTTTGAAAAATAAGGATGAATGTTCCATAAATCCTTGTTTTTACTCCACATATATTTCCTCTTTGAGGTCACCATGAATAAATTCACTCTTCACATCCATCTTATGAATGTCCCTATGATGTGCTATGGAAATGGAAATAGTGAGTTATATTGAGTTCATTTTAGAAATTAGGGTGAATGTCTTGGTATAGTCAATGCTAGGTACTTGAGAAAAAAAAATTCTACCAAATGTTATTTAAACTTGTCTATGAACCCATCTACTAAAAATTTTATTTGGTAGATCCACCTAAATCTAACAAGTTTTCTTCCCTTTGAAAGATGGACTAAATCCCAAGTGTTGTTACTTATCAAGGAACCATACTCCTATTTCATAGAATTATCCCACTCAAGAGTACCTTATGCCTAAAAAAATTAATGTGGATCAAAATTATATGTAATGAAAACATGTGGGACATTTTAGAATTATGAATGTGTTCACCTGGTGTCTAACAGATATCCAACCCAATGGAAAAAAATTTGAAGTGTTTGTCTATCCCAAAGAAGACCATTTCTCAAATATTTAGGAGGATATTCCTCATCCTTCCAAGATATTCTAGGAGAAGGAGGAGATGATTCCCTTGCACTACTCTCATCATCATAACTATAAGAAGAATCTGGATCATCAAGAAGTTACTCAAGCAGATTTGAATGATCAAATGCTAATACATATAAACAAAAGGGAAGAGTGTCATGTGCAAATTCTAAAGGAACCTTTGAAATTTAACACTCCTCTCAATGAAAAAATCATGAGTGTTAATATGGATAAGCATATATCCCTTAACATGCTCAAGATATCCAACAAAGATGTAAGGCTAACTCAGAGGTTTCATTGCCTTACATATATTCTTAGGAATACAAGCCATATTAGGAGATTCAAACACTTATAAGTTCTTTAGTTTGGGTTTATAACCATTCCAAGATTAAAAAGGAGTGACTCCCTTTTATGATTTATGAAGAAATCAATTCTAGATATAACAAGTACGATTGATGGCCTCAACCTAACACTAAGTTATAAGAGACTTGGAGTATAGCATATAGTTGTCCATTTCCTTCAAGGACCTATTCTTATGATTTACAACACCAATATTTTGAAGATATATGTAAATATAGTCTGTATCTCAATCCCTTCTAAAGTGTAAAATTATTCAAAATAGTTATTGACATACTCACCACCATTATCGGTGTACAGAATCTTGATGGCTTTACCTGACTATTTTTATACAAGTGCCTTTAAATCTTAAAAATTATCAAAGACCTCAAGTTTATGCTTAAGAAAGTACACCCAAGTATACCTCAAAAATTCATTGATGAAATTAAGCATGTATTTAGTCCTATTGAATGAAAGTGTTAGAAATGGACCAACAATGTCATTATGAACTAACTCCAATGTTTGTGTAGCTTTCTATGATTTTAATTTATCTTACTTCTCCTTAGGATGCTTACCAAATATGTAACCTTGGCAAACTCCTTAAGAAAAAAATATGTGACAACCTTGAAACCATGTCACGATGACTAAGTTGGTCTAGGTAGTCATATTTAAGATGGCCGAATTGCTCATTCCATAATTTAATCACCCCATATGAATGAGTGAGTAGTGCAATAGAGGGTTGATCAGGTGAAAAATGTGAGAAAGTATATAACTATGACTAGTGAACTACTTTCCCAAATGCAACTATGAAGGCACTATTAACTTCCCTAATAACCACTGAATTAGGTGTGAATTCAACTGTCTTTCCTAAACTGATGTGAGTGATATAATAAATGGATAAGAGATTGGTAGATAATGAGGGAACACATAGAACATCCTAAAATGTCCCATCATTCAATTCAACAAATCCTCTCCCACTAAATTCTATGTAAGTATCATCATCCAATAAAATTGAAAGCATAGAACATGACTCCAATGACAAAAAAGGTCATGTGATGAAGCGATGTGGTGCGAGGCACCAAAATCAGTAACCCATGTGGAAGGTTGGGACATAAATACATTAAGTGATTTATCCTTATATTTTCCTTTTGTATTGTCTTTGGCCTTAGAAGACTCTTATGATGATGAATTCTGATTGGCTAAATTAGTGACATTGATATTGTGCATATCAATCATCTTTATCCATGGGTCAATCTACTTATTCATGCACTTGGTTTCATCATGATCAAATTTTAGATAGTAGGCACATGTGACTCATTATTTTTTGGGTTTCTTATCTAAAGAGGACTCTTTTGATGCTTTGGACTTAGTATCATAATTTTAACCCTTTATTTGCTCTTGGTCCTTGTTTTGTTTCTTATCCTTGCTACCAAAAGCCATCTATTTTTCATGACTCATAATTAAGGCATGAAATTTATATGACTTTAGTGTACCCATTTAAATTAACCTTGCCTTTCTCCTGAGTCAAGTTAGTAGCAAATTCATCCAAGGATGACATGTTCTATATAGCTCTAAAGGCACGCTTGGTAACATAGAAGCTAAAAACAAAGATAGAAGACTCGTATCCCAATTTAGCAAGGATGGAAAGAATAAATTGATCATCCTTTTTGTCAATGCCACAAAATTTCAACTATAACCTAAGTGATTTGAAATTTGTGAAGAATTTGTGTATAATACCAAAGTTACCTAGGCTCAAATTGATGAACTCATTATCCAACTCATGACCTCTCGTTATGTCCTACTTATGAAAGAGTTTTTCCAATATGGTGTAGAATTCATTAGGAGTAGTTTCAGGTTTAATATGAAAAAATAGGTTGGAAGACATGGACATGCATAGAAAACCATAGGCTTTGTCACTTTTTTAAAACCAATTCACCTTCTTTACATCAAGTGTCAGTTATTTTTATATACCCATCATAATTCAGTGTAAGCCTTTTATTCTCAAGAGGATTTGAACTTTGAATTTCCACTTATGATATTTGAATGGTGTAAGAAGTGGAACTTAACTCTGATCCATGGTGTAGAAAGGAAGTATGTGTTGAGATAAGTAGTGTAATAAAGATAAGGATGTGAAACCCCTTGATCCAAAACTCAGAATTTCTGGTTGATAAATATTTCAATAGCATAGAAATAACACAGTAACAATGAATTCTCTGAGAAGAGATGTAGTATTACTCAAGATCACAATACAAATATATGCTTATCTCTGGGAAGAGATGTATGTCTTCACATTTCAAGTTACCTCTTCATTTATACACATTTTGAAAGCATGGGGAGGATGTGGAAGGTCACCAATATCGAGGGAGATTAAGTGGTTCGACTTCCAAGATTTAAAACAATACAAAATTCAAGGAATTACTATTTTTAGAAACTTACTATTTTTAGACTACACAACTAAAATTGAAATTTGGGGCACTTCCATTGGGTTTTTATGGCTCAAACTTCCAACTAACATGATTTTCTCATCATTCTTAGATTTCTAATAGTTCAAATGGTGAGTCAATTAGAGCTATAGTGCAAAATTTATGGCTCCCAAAATTTTTGTCATCAATTGGGGTGGAACTGTCACCCGAATTGTCACCTAAATTGTTGCCCGGATCACCCATTGATTTTATAGAGGTTTAATTTTATAAGGCATGATAATATTACCAATGAAAATATATCAAAAATATTCACACTTAAAAAAAATGGCCCCTACAAAGAAGATTTAGACTAAAAGTTATGTGAGTTTGAATGTTTCTTTCTCATAAAAATAATTCTCCACTTTGCATTAATTTTGGGTGTGAAAAAGTATGGCTCAACTTTTGTGAGTAAAATTTAAGCCCCCTTGGGTTGTTTGTTATCAAGGGATAAAATTCCCATGTGACCAGGGGGATAAGGGCTAGGATGAGTGTTCACTTGTTGATGATGTTAATTAACACTATGATGGTACTAGAGGATTGATATCACTCCAAAATTTCCTTCAATTTTCAAATGAATAGTGTCACCTTTCAATTGATTAAATTTGATAGTTTCCTGGATGTTCATGTAAAGAGCCATGTAAAGAGGGGTCTCATAATTTACAACATGCTTATACATGGGGTAGAGCCCACATAGGGTGAGTGTAGGAGCGTTAGGTTCTAGCTAGGGTGCTTACAAGGCTATTGAATTTAAACCTATTTACTTGCAACCACTCAAATGCCTTCGTAGACTTTGTTTTCCCACCCAAAAAATTATGCCAACTATCAAAAGGCACTAAAAAGGGTGAAATTGTCTACTAAGGGGTAGAAATCCACCTAAGTATTTATAGGGGGTAGAAACTCTACCAAATTAAAAAAACCCTCATATTTATAGATTTGGTATGACTTCCATAAAAAATAACAAGAATCCACATTTTTTTGACAAACCCAAAAACTCCAAAATAGGTTTTCCCTTAAAGTCACTAGATGTATATATTTTTACATAATTCAAAAAAATGGCCTTCAAACCCTCCAAAATGGTCAAAATCTAATAATCATGAAACTAGGTCATGTTTACAATCATTCCTAGGGTTTTTACACCTTCTAAATTAAGTGGCACTATCCATTTTTCATTTAGAGACTTTGGATGTACAGATTTGCATGGATTTTTTAGAAACCCCACTAAACCCTTAAAACTAATTGAGGTCACAAGGAACACCAAGAAAGAGTTATAATGCAAGTGAGATCACACCAAAATCCATGGAATTCATCTACCATCACTAATCTAATACCATGTCAAAGTGGGCCACAATTGAAGATCAGTCTGGATAGGATTAAATGCATGAAATTGAAACTGTATGGAGTAGTGAAATCAAAAAAATAACTCAAAATGGAAGAAGCTTGTCTTCACAACCAAGATTTTTAATAGCATCATAAGACAAAAAATACATAGGAAGTTACATTATATAGTGAGGAATTAGGTCACCCAAAAAGGTAATTAACTCAACTCACAATTAAAAAATTACTTAAAGTATATTTCCCCTAATGACTTATTATTAACCTAAGTTAATTAGACCATATAGTGGGAAAAAATCTACACTAACAGATATTCTATGTAGAATCCATTGATTATCCTTCTAATGAAATTTTTTTGACCAAATTAGTTCCAAGGAGTCTAAAGTATTATGCTTTAATATAGTTCTATGATCTAACGATATAATCATTAACAACATTTAAGCCTTTAGCAAATATGTTTCTTACACATTTCTCAATCAACATTATTGAAAATATGTCAAATGCACAAATTTCCAAGATCAAACTAGGAATTAATTAGCCTATTAATGAATATGCCTTGAGGTATAAGATAATGTTGTCTAAAATGACAAATCCAATGGCAGATAAAGAGCTTCAAGATATCTTTTATACAATTGTGTTTTCTCCCTTACATGAGTCTATCATTTTAAATAAGTTCAAATATTTGGATGACTTATGCTATATTATCCATGATATAGAAATGAAACTTATTTCATTGAACAAATTTAAGTATGTAAAAACACATGAACTACATCAACTAATGAGTTTCATATCAAACCAAATTATAAGGTAAAACATAATGAGCCTAAAAAAGAAGTAACTAAAATGGTTCATATAGTGTCACAACCACCTAATCCTCTCATATTATCTAATGCACCTAATAGATAATTTAAAAAATTACCTAAGTCTCTAACTTTGCTCCTTCTAAAGCTAGTGGAGTGTCATCTCATATCTCTCCCTATTCCTACGGTGGTTGATATGAGTCAAATTCTACCAAAAGGATATGATGCAAATGCTTATTTTGACTACCACAAATGTGTTGGACATTATAAAAACAATTGTTTTAAATTAAATAATAAGATAAAGGACCTTATTTACAATGAATAATTCATCTTTAAGGATTATCCAAAGGATGATCATAACCTAATGATCATCTAAATCAAAATATATTCAACAATCGATTGCAATATCATTCTAAGGAAACATTAGAAGTGAAAATGGCATATAATTCACATCCTCTTCCACCAAATTATGGTCACCCATTGTATGGGATAATTGGCATAATTACATGAGAGATACCTCCTATGGGTCAAATGCATTCTACTTCATTTGATGACAATGAGATTGTGGGTAATGACTCATATTTTCATTCCTTATTTATCAAAGCACATATTGATCATCAACCTATACACAATGCTATGGTTGATAATGGTTCCACTAAGAATGTATGTACCATGGCATTACTCACACATTTTAGATACACTTATAACTATTTATTCTCTTTGACAAAATGGTAAAATCATTCAATGGGAAGGCACAATTTATTTTTGGTGATATTAATTTGTCTCTACAAGTTGGTCCACACATGTGACCATAAAAATTTAGTTATAGCACATATAAAATTATTTTATATGTTATTTTGATGACATTGGATTCATAATCTCCATGCATTACCTTCCACAGTGCATGGTTATCTTAAATATATTCATGCCAATATAGTGATTATAATTTCAGGGATTCAATATGAATATCCATTTAAATAAGAAAAAACTATTATAAGATAATTAATTATACAACCTACTAAGGTTAATTATGAGTGAAAGGGTAAGCAATAGACAATCCCCTTTCCTAGGTGAGCAATACTTGAGAGACCATTGCATCATCAAAGATATACATTAGATTCTATAATGTCTTCATTTACACTTACATGGCCTAGCCAATTATTGACAGTAGAGCGACATGTTTTAAATAGGTCAAAAAGGCCCAAAATTACACTAATAAAATCACATAACACTAAATAATGGGTTTTATAAACCACTACAACTTCTAATACTACTTCATAACCATATAGTCATATGCAACATACGCAGAGTATTATAGATTTTCCTAATATAAATTTCACACATATACATGATACTTGATAGCATGACCAATTTATCATACCATATTCAGAGTATGTGTCACCCTAAGATAATCCCTTATATGTGATCATCAACTATCACTCTCTTTCAAAAAATTCAAAAAATTCAAAAAAAATCTAAAATTTGGAAAAATAAAATATTCAAAAATAATCAAATAAAGTAAAAATACAAAAAATATTTAGCATTTCACATGTTTACTAGCTTTTCATATGTTTTTTACTTTATGTTAGTATATATGATATCATTTCTATAAAAACATATGTTTCACTGGTATTTGATTGTGTTATAGGCATATATTAGATCCATGATACATGAATATGCAAATATTACACCTTTCTTCTTCCCACATGACACACTATATTATGGACATCTTTCTTATATTTGATCACAATTGACATAGATTATATTATTTTATGGTCATTTTTCATTAGTATATTGAGCTTATATACTAACATCTACACATGCCTATACTCATGCTACTATCTTACATGGTGTACTTTATATGCTATTTTATAAGAAATTTTTTAACATATATGTATAGGGACTAATATGGCATGCTTATGCTAGTTGATTAAATTTCACTTACATCATCTCTTCATATGGATTAATTGAGTGTACTTCTTATTTATTTCAATATCTTGGTTGTATAATATTTGAACATGTTCTTTGATTTGTTGCCACAATGTGTTGAGTGTTACTTATTTATTTGGTCTATAGACATGTGAACATTTCCTCCCCTAGAGTTTGTGGAATTTGAACATGCTCCTTATTTGTGGTCTCCTTACACCCCTCTTTATATGACCTTGAGTACTTTTGTTTGTATACTCATTGTTTGTTTATCTTGTTACTTATATATATTGCCATGATTCATATCATATATCTTAGGGCTTGTTATGTATGAATATTGTGAGCTTCATTAATAATATAATTTGACATGATACCACTATATGTTATTTATTACATGATTGACACATATAAAACATAGTTGTCTTATCCTTTTGAGATAAGGTGACTATCACCTTTTATTCTTCTCACCTAGGGGTGGGTGCAAGGGGATATCAATGGGGACATGTCATAAATACATAACTCCACATACATGTAGTTGACATAATTGGCATAATTAGATATAGTTTACATGGTTCAGATATACACTTGGGATAAAATATTATACATTTGGCATAAATTTGGGATATAATTTTTCATATTTGTAACACATAATATACACAATTTATAGAGCAAATGTTACATTTTGATAGATATTTCAGCTTGAGACACATTTGAGGTACGTATGCCATACAAATTCCCTAAATTATAGATAAAATATGCATGAAATAACCTTACCAAGATGTACCATTTGAGGTTTTATTTATTATATTAGTTGGCTCATTTGATTAGTGTGATTGAGAATCAATTCTCTCAATGGAATTGACACTAATTTTGTTTATGTCAAGATGATAAGGTTATGAAATTTGACTTGGGTGAGATTGGATAGATTATGTTCACACTTGAGTTGTGTGATTGAGATTCAGTTCTCTCAATAGACTTGACATGACTCACCCCCATACAATTTCCCTCTTCAAATCTCCAAGGTTTAGCTATGAACCTCTCTCTAATGCTTTATCTAGGAAGCATCATTACCAAAGTAAAATATCAATGGGAAACATGGTTTCATTGAAAAATAAGTGTACTAATTCCTTTCTCTCTTTTCTTTTAGCAATTTTAATTATTTAATTTTATATTATATGCACTAATTTCACTTGTAGCATGCTCTTGGTTTTAGGTCATACACATACAATAGATTCAAGTAGGTATAAATTAAAATAAAGGTGTGTTGTACACATCATGGTACATATTTATTTACTTTAACCTAGTAATTTCATGCTTATACATTAATATATTAAATGGGGGTAAACGCGGATATTCAAATCTAGATTTATATGTTAAACTATTCTTGTACACTTGGAAAATATCAATCATGGATCTACCCTTCAGTTTCTAACTTTACTTGGAGATAAAAGGCTCACATTCACAATATTACCATGCCTAAATGATTATCTTATAGTCCAAACCTAATATTATGATTACCCAAATCACCCTAGAACATAATATACTTAAAACTTGATATATATCCTTCATGTCAGTTATAGAATAATAACTTTTTATCTTCCTAGATACTTGTGTTCAAACTTAGACACTAGCATAGATGCTAGTTTCCTTACTCTAATATATGTGTTTGTGCCTTAAAATTACTTTTATATATATATATATATATATATATATATATATATATATATATATATATATATATATGGTTGGCTAATTTGTTTTCATTAACCCTTCTATGAGAATCATTTCAAAAGAGATGGTATGAATACAAGTTTAATCCCAATCATTATTCACTAGAAAGAACCTCTCAAGTTTATACTATACTACTAAAAATCAATTTAAAAACTAAGTTATTGTTCCCTATTATTTCTTATTTAAAAATTATTCATAGGAGTAGTCTTATTGCAGTTCTAAAGCATTAAAATAACAACCCATGAGTAGTATTTTCTAAGTTACAAACTAGATTACTACATGCCCTAACATATATTATATTACACATTTATTCACACACAATCCAACATAAGGGGGAGAACTTCATTGTTATAAGGCCCTCTTCAGAGTATATGGCTATGTAAGCAGTGCTAACTAACTAAGGGGTACTTCACTTGAGCCTATTAACCCCCATTTTATAAGGTGGTATGCCTTAAATTAGAGGATTTAGGGTTTTTATCAAAAGTATGATATCAAAAAATTGTGTGAATAATCCAAACATAGAATATAAAAGGTGAAATTCAATTTTAATGGGTGTAGGTGGAAGTTTTAGAAAATATTCAATATTTTGTATAAGACACTAGTGGTAGAATCAGGACAATGGCATCAACACTAGTGTCCACAGGGCAATGCAAGTGTCTAAAATGATAGAAAGAAAATATTCAAATATGATGACAAGATCTAGATCTTCATTCAATCCACTTCTACACCTAGATTACTCATATTTTACTACCCATAATTGTATAATATAAGTACAATTTCTCCTTTGTATTGCTATTATCATAGTATTTAATGTTGCACTTTCCATATTTGGTATATTCTTAGATTAAATATATCTCATCAAAATATCAATAGAATATAAATTCATTTAATTTCCATAATTATGGATAAGATTACTCCTTAGTTGATTATTTTCCTCTATTTTATATTAATCCTTATTTATAATAAGGGTTAAACAACATCCTCTAGAGTAATATTCATCTCGCTTATAGGCAACTAGAATATAAAAGTATATGCATCCCACCACTCAGACAATACGATCCTCATGTGAGAATCATATGACATCAAATATAACCAACCAACATAGTTTAGGACTACCATCACAATATTGTACCTATCATCATCTTACAATGGTATACCACAGTCAGTCTCCATCATCCAACCCTATTGTAAATCCATACAATGAATATTCTCTTACAAAAATATAATTTTTTTCTATTAGAAATTATTGATTATCATACTTAAATAAATTACATTTAATTTAAAGAAATTCATTTTAACATTAGAATAAATAAAGACAAGATCACACCCTATTAGATAGTAGCATGGGATAAGACCCTTGAAATTGGGATAGGGCTGCATCATATCAGGACACAATTTACCCAAAAAGATAGGGATGTGGTAAATTAAAAACATAAATAAAACTACCCTAAATCAATTTTTTGAAAAATGATTTTTTTTAGTTTTGATTCTTACCAATATAGTGTCTTCATTGGCCTGAATGAGTGCCTTCATCTCCTAAAATTAGCTACAAAAAATGGCTCTCTTTTGGGGTATTTTCACAACTCAAAGCTATGATTTTACTATTTAAAATTTTGAAATGATTTTATTTTTTTGAAATTTTAAATTTTATATACGATTTTACCCATGCCATACTTCCAAAGTATGGGCCAACCTTATCAAAATCTAATGTTTTTAAAATTTAACTATCGATATCTTTCAACCTAGAACTCCATTGAAAAAAAATCATCTTCCATGTAGAAGATGATCACAATTTCCTTCATATTTCCTATATCTCGATCTTGTGCAAAAAAATTCATTCTCTCGATCACTTATTCTCCAATTTTTCATAGTATTTATTTCCTTGATATGTCTATAGAAGCCAAGTCAATTATAACTATACTGACAAAAATCACTAATAAACATTATAAAAACACAACTAACATCATTACATAAAAATATAACTAACTTTTGGTTCGATCTCTTTATGCCAATTTCATCCCTTTTACCAAAAGGGGGCATACACAAACACTATTTATACAAAATTAGATACACATGGGTAAATTAGCTTAGTACATACTTATTACATGTCAGGATTTGACTCTAATTACATTTTAGACTACTTAGTATATGCTAATTGTGGCTCACACTATGGTTTAATACATAGATTTTGCTTAGTACATTTTTGTCGGTTAGACATAGTATTTGATAGCTTATACATAATTTTTGCATAGTATTACATAGGGATTTGTCAAAATAACATAATATTTGAAATGAAATTATTTTTTCTAAGATCTTTGAAAGGGTTTTCATATTATCAGACAAGTTCAATCCATTTAGACTACAACACATGGCATTATTGTCTAAATAGGATGTTATTGTCTAGATTCACACAAAATAATTATTTTGGGTTTTTATAGGTTATCAAAATTTACTCCAATGATTTCTTAGCTAGACACAAACATTTTACTCAGTTTATAATAGATGACACTAGAAATAAGTCATATGGAGGGTATATGCTCACATTTTTTGTAGTTTGAATTAGTTTACACATAGGTTATGATAATGGGGACATGTGTACCATGTATTTCCACATAAATGTCTAACTATTATTTATAATTTATATTTTTTTACTTCAATCATATGATTAACTATTCTCAATTATCAAATTAGGGGCATGTTGCATGGAACATGGTCTCAATCTCCTAGTTTTTTCACCAAATTATATAGAAGGGATGCCAATTCATGTCATTCTCTATGTTATTTACACTATACTTAGCTCATAATTATATTTACACCAAATTTACACTAGTTTTACACTGGAATGAAACTTACAGCTATTTGTAATGGTTGATTCAAAAAATTCACTAGTATCAAGTATATTGAGTTGTGTGGGGATAAAGTTATGCAAATTTTGACTTATATTCAGATCTATACCTATAAAATATTAGGGGCAACCATAATTTGTCTTCTCATACCATAATGGTTTACTCAGATTCAATGCATGGACTTCATATTATGAGTTCATCTCCACATGCACCACTTGAATTCATGTTAAATTATCTAGCCAAGAAGAGAAAAAAATTAAATACCATCTTCTCTCTATGTGGGTTGATTACATTAGACCCATGGAATCTCCACTTGAAAAAAAATACATGTGACATAGGTAAGTGCATGTATGACTTTCTTCCTTTTACTCTTATACTTTCATTATATTTCATTAATAGAATAAAAGTCAAGAAAAATGTAGACACCCAAATTTTAATAAGGAAACATAAGTATTATGTCTTCTTGTGAATTTGTATTTAAAGGCTCCTAGTGATAAATCCAAATCCCATTTACATTTGTTATCTTGGTCCTGTTTCTCTTATGTTGTTCTTTCACACTGATGTTCATTGTACTTCTTCATATTTCATTCTTCCATGTCATTCCTTATATAAGTCATAGGGATCCCATGGTTTTATTATTCTTTCATTTTAATGTCTTCTAATTTTCATATAATGCCACCCTATTTGGACTACCATGCTCTAATAGGTTGTCTAAAAGGGGTGGTCTTGTCTAGTGCACATTTAAAAACTTTTTCCAAGGAATGCTTCATTTGAGTCTCTTTTTATGATCATTTTACCCTTCTTTAATTCATGTATTACATCAAAGGGTTTTTGAAATTCAAAATTATGAGTCTTGTATTTAAAAGGTTCCTTTTAGAATTTTACATCTAACAATACCTACCTATAAAATCACAATAAAATAAAAGCACACTATATTTAGCTTAACATATACATAATTATATGAGTTTTAAATTTACCTATAAATTTCATGCTTGGAACAAAATGAGGGCCTAGGTGAAGAGAATTTATATTCATATTGCATATGACCTAGTAATACACACACATTGGAGGGATAAATACATTAACCTAAGGTCCATATTTTGGGATTATGTAGGCAGTGCTCAATTTAAAGGGGTTTTTAGGCCAATTCGACCATTCCCACTTCCCCATTCCCACCCCGCCTTTTGAATTTTATCTCCAATTAATTTTGTGTTTAAAACTTTATTAGGGTTTTTGAAGAAGAGAAAGAGAAGTATAAATTAAATTATACAATCACACATGCATGACATGATAAAACACATATATAGGTAAATCTGCATAGATAATCAGTTTATAATTTCATTACAAGAGTAATCCATACAAAAACATGTCATAAGTAAAACATAAGAAAGTGATACAATCCACATCCACCAGTCTTATCCTAGGCAATCATAATAGCCACATCAATAGCTTTGAAATTCCCTAATCATCCTTATAGTCAACCACAATCACTTACAGTCTATGTTCATTGAAAATAGGCAATTTTCTCATCCCTCCATGTGATTTTTTAATCAAAATCCTAATTTCTCATACACATTCATTTGAAAGTAGATACATATTTGAATATCCATATGATTGTTCATCTACTTTAATTGATTATTTGTCTTATTGGATTAAATTCTATAATCTTGAATTTTATAAAACACATAACTAATATCTTAACTGATCATTACCAAGGAGGTTTTATGGGATATACACCAATTTCCTTACTTCATTATGTTTAAATCTAAAATTCGATAAATGGGGTGGTATAAGGGCTAATAATATAGAAATAATACTGCACAAGGGTGATAATCATATCTACAATAGGGAAATTGGGTGTTAAACTCATATATTATCATACACTAAATTTATTATGCTCAGTATAGGCTAAATATATAAAGTAAAACTAAGCAATGCATGAAAATGACAAATAAATATACTTGGTTTTATTTCTAACATAGTGTTGGATATGGAATAGGTGGGAAATAGGATGGAAGATGGTTCTAGAATAATCATTAGATTCTAGATCTAACACTTCTAAAACTCTAAAAACTAATGTCAGCTTGGGAGGGTTATGCCAATACTATTATTTATTTTTGACATAAGTTTGATATATAAAATATTTTCTAAAAATATCTATGACCTCTTGGATGCTTCTAGGTTTTACTTCACCTTTGCTATGATGCATTCAAATATAAGTCATGAACTATCACTCCTCATGAATTTGTAAAACCCTAGTTCTTCATATTCATGGTGACCTTGGGTAAAAATGGGTTAGTGGGCACATAGTGTTGATTTAACCTCAAAGACCCTACTATTAGTGGGCACTGCCTATATAGCCAATACTCTAGAAGAGGGCATCAGACTCATGTAGTTCTTCCCTACATGATTGATTGTGTGTGAATCATGCAATATTATGTAAATCAAGTATAATAATGACCTCGATTTTAATTTATAAAATAATTCTCTTGGATTGATACTTTAGTACTTCAAACCTGCTCTTGGATTGATACTTTAGTACTTTAAACCTGTTGATGCATTATGCCTATGCTTGGTATGGAAATATGGAATCATTATTCAATTGAATGCTTGATAGAGTGATTTTTATAAGTTGTATTGGTCTCTTTAGTCTTTTTCTAGGTGAGGAATGAATGAGTGTTGATCTTGTATTTATATCAATTGCTTTAGAGAATTAATTCACATTAAATCACTTAGGTTGATAACTAGGATATGTTTCATTTTCAAATTTTATGATTTTAGGGCACTAGACACTTGTATCAGGTCAAGACACTAACATCGATGCTAATATTTATCCCAAATGTTAGTGTCAAAGGAGCAAGAAAGTAGGTAAAAATGTATAAATTTATATATGAAAGATTAGTACATTTTAAGGATTTTGGGAAAGATAAAAGGCTTAGGTCATCAACATAAAACTAGTCAGAGTAAGAGATATAGGCCAAGGGGCATAAGATAGAGTAGATGCGAGACTTGCAGAAGTAGGAAAGGTCTATAATTGAGAGAAACACCTAGGATATAAGTTTTCTAAGTGTATAATACTGAGGTGATATATAGTCCATAAATTTCATCTACATATTGTTATAACCTCACTATAAATTTTATCACAGTCTTAACCCATATTTAATCATAACAACCCAGAGTTATAAATTCATGAAAATAACGACCATTAACTTTAGTTCCCCTAATATTCAAAGGTGTTATGTAGAGTTTAAAAATATAAGTCTTAATTTTACATTGAAACACACCTTTATAGGCTTATGGGTGAGAGTTTATTCTATAAAGGTGAATGACACCATAAATAATTTCAGATAAACAATCTTGAATAAAGAGTGAATTATGATATCAAAATTAGTTATAACATGGTATGAGTTGGTAAGTAATATAATAAATACTCGAATGCTTCATAGAAAGGTGATGATATAACTCATCTATAATAAATTAATGATGTTACAATTATAATCATGAATGAGCTACAACCACTATGGTTAAACAAGTTACAACTAGTCATAACATGCAAAACCATTATAGCTAAGTGTTTTAACCTTTTAGGACCTAGATGAATGTAAATCATATGTTGTTAAAGAATTGAGTCTAGTAAATTAGGGTAGAAATGTATAATAAATACAACTAATTTTTTATAGAATTGACTAAATTTAACTTTTCTAAAAATAACAATAAATAATATAAATGAAAAATTAATTGGAAAATGATTGAAATGGATGCTCTAGAGGTTGAAAATTGAGGTAGAAGCTAGTCTAAGTGTCACAAATAAGATCCAAGTATCAAAATCCTCATGGATAGTAGATCCCTATTTAGACAGTAGTGTCATATGGTTTTAGTGTCCCTATTTTGGTGGTAGTGTCCTCTATGCATAACTATTGTGATCTTTTGGGTACACCTATATCTGGGTTTGTCAAGCCTATTCATGCATGCATGAGTTCTAGATCCCTATAAATGACCTATTTTAAATAATTTTATGAGTAAACCCTAATATTCCAAGTTGATATGGCATTTCATTGATACAAGTATTAAAATGTGTTTGTTAGTGGGGTGGGATGGACATCCTCAACACCCTATTGTGATGAGAACTACCTACATACCAATGCTCTGAAGAGAGATCAAGCCTAATGTAGATCTTCCCACCTAAGTGTTGGTAAAAGTGAAAATGAAGTTAGTATGATGATTCAATTAAGTTCTTTGAGTGTGTTTGAGATTGGAAATGAAATTAATATGAGCTTATCAATGTTGTAGATGTTAGTATATAGAAGTAAGGCAAAATAGGGATTAATAACCTTGATTGTCTATAACTTTTTATGATTTTGCATGTGTAATTTGCATTTTATTTCCATCTAGTGGTTATAGAGATAAAATTCATGTATGTATATTTTTCTAGTGCTTATACAGGTGTTAAAAGAGTTCCAGGCTAACCATAGGTGGTTTAAGATTTCAAAAGATATCTATTTTTGGAAAAAGGAGGGAAAGGACAATATCACCAAAATTGGGACACTAGTGCCATGCATTGATACTATCCCTATGATGGTGTTAGTGTCTAAGTGGTAGAATATGAGACACAAAGTCCCAAGATGTTAGAATGAGGGTTTATGAGTTCTTTGGGGATGATTAGGGATGCGTGTGGCTCACATGAAGGATAGATAAGTTCAAAAATAGGCCCTAAGATAGGTCTAGGGCTAAGATAGGGATAGGTGGTATCAAATAGCACTCTTAGCACTCAAGTGTCATTTTTAGGTGATTATATCCCCCCCTTTATTCTATAAATGCAGTAAAGCAAAATGACTATAATAAAGGAAAAATAAGAATACCTAGACTTACCTAAGAGGTGAAGCCCATAAATATAGATCTAAGTATGTGAAACATGATCCATTTTATGTCCTATAAGTGAAACATGCATAAATCAGTCCTTACATAAGAGATATCAAAAGAAAAGGCAAAACTGAGTAAAGAAGTAAAACTAAGTAAAGAGATAAAATTGAGTAAAGGGATAAGAGAAGAAAGGAATGAATACACCTCACTGAGAATGCAAACCAATACATAAACTTGGTGACAACCTATGTGTGTGCATGTATATAGTGATAAATCAATGAATAAATTGGATTGAGTTGATGGCCTATTCAATCCTCATGCGTGCATGGTTTAAGAACTCAATCTAGATTTGAATCCATCATTACCCACCCTTGATCAGTGGTTCATGACATATAAATAACTTGGATTAGACTGATGGTGTGCCCAACCCTCTCATGTAGGTGGCTCAAGAACTCAATTAGGCTATGAATCCATCATTTATTACTCATGTGTATTAGATACATTTAAAACTAAAGTTTTACAATGTAAATAAAAATTTCTAACTAGAGGTGTCAACTCTGTAGCCACTTGAGTATATTAGGTGGATCTAGGACACTCAGGAATGCTAACCACTATAGATGGATTAAGGCATGAATTTGGTGTGTAACCTATAATATGGTGTCTGATGTATACAATGTAGAGAATGACATGGAATTTGTCATTCCATCTAATCAATCGATGTGTAAGTGAGCATATGGATATAATGTGTCATGCACATTCCCCCATATTTGATATCTGAACATATGGAATCTAGACTAATTTGTAATAATATGTATCTGAGTATCTAAACTATAAATGGAAATGGTCATCTACACATGATGCCCCTAATTTGAGCAAACTGGTATGAATATGATCTAACCTGAGCCAAAACTAGTAAATCTATAACTGAACCTATGCAAACCTAGACTATAATTACTATACTTTTATAACCAATTTGGATTCTTTAGATACTGGATAATAGCACCATATATTGGATAGTAGTACCATATGGTACTAGTTTCCCAATTTGGGTGCTAATGTCTGACT
Source organism: Torreya grandis (assembly GCA_037957365.1). Classification (NCBI taxonomy): domain Eukaryota; kingdom Viridiplantae; phylum Streptophyta; class Pinopsida; order Cupressales; family Taxaceae; genus Torreya; species Torreya grandis. Next base: position 2,192,564 of record JARHVA010002561.1, on the reverse strand, counting down.
ATTTCAATTTCTATGCAACTATGATTGATCTTTATGTCACTATTTCCCACTATGTTTACCTGAGTCTAATTTACATATTCTGAGCTTGTGTTCTAAAAATTGTACTCTAAGTGCATTATGATAAAACCCCTGTGAATGCCCCTTCTTTTGGAGGGAGTTGTTGAACCTATACAATAACTATACTCAAAATAAAAAGTTATAAAAGATATGTGTTATCTAGAGAATATATTATATCTACATAATAAACCAATATAGTGTGTATACATAACATAGGAATGTAAGATAATATGAGCATAAGTTTGTAATATGTGATTTTTGTTATGTCTAGCATTCACAAGGCTATCAAGGTAGATATAAAAATGTATGTGAACAACAAATTTGAGTAATAACTGAGTATCTACCTAGGGGGATGGGGCATGATGTCCATCATGACATCCAAGTAGGAAGGGGAGATACATGAGGTCCCTTATGGCATCTAAAACTATAGTGTGTAAAAATTAAGAGATAAGTGTCATGGACATGATGCATATAATAAATCATACATAAAACACACATGAGGCATACAAAGTAGGCCAAGGGGCCACAATACAAGGGTCATGGGCACATGTCACTAAATATAAGAAAGAAAGATATAAAATTACATGTTAACTTTCCATATATGAAAACAAAAATTAAGTTGGCTTAGAGCCACATACAAGGACATGTTCCAATGTCTATATACACAATTAGGAAATCACATAGAAGGACATGGGCACATGTCCAAAGCATACATAAAGTGAAAATAAGTGGCGTAGAGCCATAGAGTAATGACATATTAAAATTTCCTCAAATAGAAGAAGCATAGAGATACAATCAAGTCTAAACTAGGAAAGCTATAAATGAAAGTATATAATAACATGTAAAACAAATCTGTGTAGAAGCTAAGATATACATATACTAAGTCTAAATTAGTAGTAGCTAACAAAAAATATGATTAGGTGTAGCATGATCACTATCAAGATCTAACAATGCTAAATATTCGATGCAAAGTTTATAAAGATGTAACATGGTAATTTAAACTATGTATAGAGTGCCTCCAAATGGGCTAATGTGATAAATGAAGAACCTATGTATCTATATATATGCCACCAATGGGTAGATAATATAAAATTTAGATCAGTGTAGTGGAATTTAGTCCTGTAGTAGTATGTAATCACTTGATGAGAACATGTGAAGCATGTATGTATGGTAAATCCAACTATACCAAAATAGCTAGCATATGTAGTGTCTAGAAAATATAAGAAGTGTAAACATGAAAATGCATGCAATCTCTAATTTTATATTTTCTAAGTAAATATTTGAATGTATTTATGTTTTTAAAATATTATATTATTTTTGGTTTTATGTATATAAGTTATGTATAAGAAACATGAAAATTAAACTATATGTAGGGAGAAAGAAATAAGGAAATTATGTATAAGTAATTATTAGAAATAAATGAGATAGTGTACAATAAAAATGGAATGCCTCTATAGGCCCAAGAACACATCCATGGGATGTGGATAATCAAATAGTAGATCAAGTGGGAGGTCATCCAATTTCAGATACTAGATCCATCTAAAATCAAATAGTTCCTCATCATCGTGATCATCATACCATTCTATATGTATCAATGGAGGCTCTTCCTTAGAATTAATTTGGATTCTAGGCATCCAAATAGTGTGCTACTCTACTATGCAATATGCCTCCCATATGGTCCCAGGGTGAACCACATTGGACCAAAGAGTATATTTAGGAAACTCATGGTTCTCATATGTGTCATCATGTAAAATGTGAACCATGTGTCTCTCATGACTAAATGTTAAACATATATCTAATCAATCAATGATGACATTCATCACCTATAACCATGTACTATCAAGTGTAACTTATATATGAGTGCCACTGTTCATGATAAAGAATAATGTGTTGGCCACCTTCGGGCCACATGAAACTGGTAGTGTGATGTATCCTATGGAATCCTGACAATGTATGGCATGTTGTAGCTCATTTTATTGATAGCTTATGTGCTATAAAAATGCTATAGTATAAGTATTAGGATCATAATCCTCATTGATAGAAACATGGGGCATGTATTTATCTACAACAAAAATTTGTATATTCAATGGATCATTTTGTGAGTATTTGTGTCAACAATGATTCTCTCATGGTGCCTATACCTATGGAGGTGGAGGCTATATAATATGAATAGTGCCTTGAGCCTTAAAATTATTCAACTTATGTTTCAATATTGAGTGTATATCGGTATCATGTCCTGTAAGTTTATAAAAATGATAAAAATGTTGACCTTCCTATTATAACGATATGTTTATGTATATGTGATGAACTATGGATAATACCATCAGTCCTCTATCAAGCAATATCTATAAAATTTGGTGTGGTTTATCAGGTCAACTACATACCTGAATCAATATAATTGGGTCCATATCCATAAATGTAACCATATATACTGAGTGAATGGAGGAATCTACTACTGACTATAACTGAGTAGATGAGATGTAGATATAGGACTATGAATTGGTGGTGTTTTCATTATATAAAAAGGCATGAGTTCCTTAGAATCATCTCTATACTCTCTAGGGCCCACTAGTGTGAAACTTAATCCACATAAATAGTCATCAATGTTAATAATGTTGAATTATCCTTTGTGGTGGCTTGGAAATATATATTAGATTTATGGATGTATACTTCTTCTGAGTTAACAATTAATGGTAATTATGACGTGAGAATCCCATCATCTGCCCTAAGTGGAGGTATCTATACTATGGGAGGTTCCTAATCCATCATGGAAGGTAATTGTGCTATAGGAGGATCTGGAATAGGTATATGAATAGTCTTATTGGATTCCCCAACCTCATATGTATGCATCTACTCAATCAAAATCTTATGATGTGGGGACTCTATGAGAACATGAGGTATCCCATTTGAAGATGTACTTAGGGTAGTAGTCTTGATGACTCTATAATATCTGAATGGTTAATTATCTATTAGACAAGTGTATATGTATCTATCATGTAAAAACTTGACACATTTATACAAGGTAGAGTGTGTGGCCTCCATAACATGTATCCTAGGTATCCCATGTAATAGGTTGTAGTGCAAATGATTAGTCAACACATGAAACTATGTAGCTAGGGTTTTTGGCCCAACCATAATATCCAATGTAATATAACCCAATGTATGTCTAAAAATGTCATCAAAACCTTTGATATTATTATATGTCTTTTAAATGGATGTTATATCAACCCCCATGGTTTGTATAAATGTGAGGTTGCATATGTTAAGTCTTGAACCATTGTCAATTAGAACCCATTTAATAGCAGTGGTATTGATTTGTGCTTGAATGAAGAAACGTAAATTCTAAGTAATAACCAACTGTGATGGATAATCCTCATTGGAAAAATATATAACATTATCAATGTCCTTGATAGTGTTCATAATATATGCAAAGTACATTGGTTATGTGTCATGAGGCAAATATTCATGATTGAGTGTTTGAAAAATAATATCTTTGAAAATAGTTGCCTATTAAAGTAATTCCAATATGCATATCTTAGTCAATGTATTTCTCAATTGATCCACAAATCAAATTCTCTTTGTTGATCTCTAGGCCCCATTGAAGTGTGTTATGCATGAGGAGGGATGTTGGGATTACATTATTCCTATATAGGCTAAGGAGGCACCTTGTTTTGTCTATAAACAGTTCAAACCACAAGATCTACTATTTTAAAAGTGCGAGTAGTAGAGGTAGAATGTAAGAGAACACAATCAACTAGTCTAGGTGGAGGTAGAATAAAAGGAGTCCTTTGAGGCCTCTATCATCGAGTAGTAACTATAGGTAACTCAAAGTGAGGCATGTAGCAATGATCCTCATAAGAATGGGACTCAAAGGAGGGAGGACCAATGTGTAAAATAAGCTGAGCTTAGACATAATCCTTGAGAGGAGTGACATACATGTGCATTTTTCTACAAATGATGGGTAATAAGCATGATAGACATACCACAAGACTTTGTACCAAAAATTAGGCTAGAAATTGAAAACTAAGTAAATTCTAGAAATAAGAAGAGAAACCCTAATGGTGCACTATGGTTTTGAAATATTATTCTCAAAGTAAGATGGGTTCACCAAATGTTTTAAATTTTTATGAATTAGATGAATGTAAATCCTATGTTGGTAAAGAGATAAGTATAGTAAATTAGGATATAAATGTGTGATAATTACAACCATTGATTTGTTATATAATTGACTTACTTTGAATTTTCTAAAAATAGTAATAGATAATAGAAATGAGAACTTAACTAGAAAATAATTGAAATAGATGATATAGAGGTTGAAAACTTAGGTAGAGGTTGGTTTGAGTGTTGAAAATAAGATCTATGTGTCAAAAATCCTCTTGGATAGTAGTACCCTAATTGGATAATAATGCCATGTGATGCTAGTGTCTCTATTTTGGTGTTAGTGTCCTTTGTGCAACACTATTTTGATATTTTATATGCACATGTGTCTAGGTCTGTCAAGCCTTTTCCTACACACACAAGTTTTATAACCTTTTAAATGACCTATTTTAACTAATTTTATGATAACAATCTAATCCTCCATGTTTCTAGGGAATATAGTTGATACAAGGGCATGCATTTCTTAGTGGAGTAAGCTAGACATCCTCAACACCCCATTGTGATGAGAGTTGCCTACATAACAATACTTTGAAGAGGGACCAATATTGATGCATTTATCCCCACCTAAGTGCAAGTGCAAGTGAATCTAGTAATTTGAGCTTAGGAATGTTGCAAATGGTAGTATGTATAAGTAGGGTAAAATAGGGATTGATAACCTTAATTGTGCACAAATTTATATGAGTTTATATGTGTAATTTGCATCTAATTTCCATTTTGTTGTTAGAGGGTTAAAATTAATTTATATATTATTTTGGTGCTTGTTTTGGTGTTAAAATAGGTCTAATCCAACCTTAGGTGGTCTAATATTTGAAAACATATATGTTTATGGTAAAAGGAAAGGGTAATAACACCAAAATTGGGACACTAGTGCTATATGGCATTATTGTCCCTATTACGGTGCTAGTATCCTTTGTGAAGAACTATTTTGAGCTTCTAGATGCACCTGTGTCTTGGTCTATCAATCCTTTTCCTACACACACAAGTTTTGGAACCTTTTAGATGACCTATTTTAACTAATTTTATGAGAAAACCCTAATCCTCCATGTTGCTAGGGAATTTGGTTAATACAAGTAGTAAAGTGTATTTATTAGTGGGTAGGATGGACATCCTCAACACCCTAATGTTAGGAGAGTTTCTTACATACCAATAATCTGAAAAGGGATGTATCTCAATGCAGTGCTCCCCATCTAAGTGTTGGTGTAAGTGTGAATGAAGCTAGTATGATGATTTAATTGAGTGCTTTGAATATGCTTGGGATAAGAAATCTGAGTATTTTGATCTTAGGAATGTTGTAGATGGTATTATGTATAAGTAGGGCAGAATACGGATTCATAACCTTAATTATGCATAACTTGTTTTGAGTTTATGTGTAATTTCCATTTGATTTCCATCTAGTGGTTAGAGGTATAAAATTAATGTATATATACTATTTTGGTTCTTATATGGGTGTTAAAAGAGGTCTAGGCCAACCTTAGGTGGTCTCATATTTGAAAAGATATCTATTTGTGGAAAAATGAGGGAAAGGACAATAGCACCAAAATTGGGACACTAGTGCCATGTGGTGATACTTCCCTATTATGGTGCTAGTGTCTAGGTGGCAGAACTTGAAACACAAAGGGATAGGATGTTAAAATGAGGGTCTGGAGTGATTTAGGGATGACTAAGGATGCTTGTGGCTTGCACAAAGGCTAGGTAAGTGTGAAAATGGCCTCTAAAATAGGTCTAGGGCTAAGCTAGGGATAGGTGGTCTCAAGTAGGACTCTTATCACTCAAGTGTCATTTTTAGTTGATTATAATAAGTTAACTATAGCCACTAGGGCTAATAAAAAACCACCAAAACAAACACCAATATAACAAATAAGCTGAAACCACTATGGATAACAATATTTAAGCTAAATCACAAATAATCATTTTAGAAAAATAAGTTACAACCTAACAATAATCATTCTTGTAAGTAAACCATCATTTATGTAAAGTAAGCTACAGCCAAACCATTAATTTTTTAACTTAAGCTAGATCCAAACCATAATTTTTATAAATTAATCTAAAACCAAACCATCATTTTTTCAAAGTAAGCTATAACCGCTATAGCTTGTCTAAAATTTAACCCTAGTTAGAGATATATAAATATTAGGGTTTATCACTTAATAGTTTAATTCACATTTCAACAAGTTCCGATAGATCACTTTAAAATAATCCATTAGAACCCCCCTTCTCCTTTTTTTAACAATCAAAATGCAAACCCCAATTTTATAAATTATATATTTACCTAGTCTTATATCAAAATAAGGATTTATTTTCAAGAATTTTTTGCCCACAAATCCTTCCTTCTACCTTTCTTATTATTTACAATCCTATTTTGTATCCTCCCCTTCATTTCATTATGTTCACCCTTTTTAACGTTTGAACCCCTAGTTTCCAAAATCAACCAAAATCCTACTTTATTAACCCTTCTAGCCATCATTTTTTCCTCTATCTCTAAAGTTGTGCCCAAGAAAAGGGCCTATTAATCCTCCATGCATGATTCCATCTAAGGTTTTTCTTTGCCTTATTTCAGTTTTTACCACATAATTTCCTATAATCGAGTTACTCATGTTGACTTGCATGAATAAAAAACTTATAAAGGCCTTAAATCTTTGTTCTAAGATTGTACCATTTGATCCAATCATGCATTTCAAAACAAATAATAACCATGTCATCCTCACCACATAAAATGGTAAAAAAACTTAATAAATCTAAGCATTTACACCATATGGGGGGATTTTTTTAATAATTATCACCACATTTGGCCCATGATAAATAATGTAGGCTTTATGCATTTAGTTCCCTACTAAAAAAAATGTATTAACCCAATATAATTGGTTATGAAAGCAAGCCAAAGACACATGTTTCAATATTGTCAAATATACCCCATTTATATAAATCAACCAACATGATCACAAATAATACCAATTTCACTTCATACCAGATTTTGATGCACAAGTACTCATATATTATTGCAAGCAAGATGGCTCAACATAAGTCACTCAAAATGACACAAATTAGTAAAAATATCATTCCTAATAATAGATGGATATCATATATAATATGTGCAATCAATACCAAAATCAAATACAATCCAAGAAACTAAAATTCATGTAGTACTACATGAGTTTGTGATTATTCCATTATCACTCTATTTACCCCTAGTTACCATGATATGCCACTTTATCCCCTATGATGCTCTCCCTCAAGATTTTGTTGTGAAATAATTAATAAATTTTCTTACATCCACCTCAACCAGGGAAAGAGGGTAGTTATACCATTTCCACACACATGCACATTATATATATATATATATATATATATATATATATATATATATATATATATATATATATATATATATATATATATATAAAATAATTAACTCAACAATATTGTTTCAAATGAAGCCATAGTATCATAATTAGAATACATAAATAATCAACATAATCATACATTTTTTCCAACTACAATTAATGTTGTAAATACAAATTAAAAATACAACATATCACAATCTGAGCTAAATCAATTACAACAATGTTGAACTCAATAATTTATAATTACAAGTAGTATAATTAATCATTAATGCCTTAGTATTTTTTCATTATAGGCAGAATGGGATGTAACCTCTTTCCCTTCTTAGAAATGTAACTGACTTGATTATGTTATTGAAATAAAAAATAAGAAAAAATGTCATAAGCTCGACATATTTAATTAAATGAATGTTGAAATAGTCTATGGAACTCCTTATAATCCTCCAAAGTGGCACTATCTTTAGAATATCAGTCCCATTCAAACTTGCATTTAGCCACTTCTCTATTATGCAAGCTAAGGTGGTGAGTCTCAATTATTATGAGGGGTTCTATTGTCACCAGTCATAGATCCAATACCTATAAATAGTTTCAATCAATCATATGTGAAGGTTTAATCACATATTTATTCAATTAAGACACATGAAAAATATCATAAATTTTAGCAAGTTCTAGTGTCAAAGTCAGTATGTATGCAACAGGGTTTATCACTTCTAGAACCTCAAAAGATCCTACATATCTAGGTGCCCATTTGGATGATTTGACAAATTTAATTATATTCTTTTAGGGTATAACTTATAGAAAAACTTTATTTGCAACGAAAAATTGCCTTCTTGTCCTTTTTAAATCAACATAAATCTTATGCCTATTATTGGCTTTAGCGAATATTTTTTAGATTATCTTGACTTATTCCTCAATTTTAGTAGGCATTTCAGGCCCAAAAATTATTTTGTATTCTACCCTATCCTAATTGATAGGTGTTATAAATTTTCTACCATATAAGGATTCTAATGGTGCCATTTTCAAGTCTAAATGGAGATAGTTGTTATAAGCAAAATCAACTAATGTAAGACATTCTTCCCACTTGTATTTCTAGTATATGCAATACATTCTTAATAAATCTTCTAAGACTTGGTTTACTCTTTTTGTTTTCCCATATTTTTTATTATGATAGGATATACTGAAGTTGAGTTATTTTTTCAAGGCTGAATTTAGAGTTTGCCAAAATATAGAGATCATACAAGTATCCCTATCATAGTTAATTTAATATAAAACTCCATGCAATTTGAATATTTCCTAAATAAACCCTTTTTACTTAAACCAATGCATCATCTATTAAATTTACTCATATAAAATGTGCAACTTTTGTCAGTTTATCAACCACTAAAAAAATCATGTCATGCTTATTTATAGACATTGAAAACCCTTGGATAAAGTCCATGCCAATAACCTACCACTTCCATTCTATAATTTCATGGGGATATATAAATCCTCTAGGATGAACATGTTCTAGTTTTATCCCTTGACATTTTAAACACTTTGATACAAAGCTAGCTACATATTTTTTGATTCCTTTCCAAAAACATAATGGCCTCAATTATGCCATTAGTTTTGTCACCCTTGGGTGGATATAATATGGAGAATTTTTTAACTCTCTAAGTATTGTGCCTCTTAAATCCTCTCAATCTATCACATACATTATTCCCTTGAACCTTAGGAGTCCATTTTTTTCAAAATGAAATCCTTTATATCTATGATCTTATGGATTTTCCATAAGGGCTTTCTTAACTTACTCATATAATTCATCTCCTTAAGATAATTTCATAACCTAATATTGAAATGTTGATCAAATAGTATCCATAATTGATACCTTCTATGGCTAAGATCATCTCCTACCCTATTCTCCTTTCCCTTTATATAACTTAAATCAAAGACATGGTCTAACAAAAACTTAATCCATCATCTTTGTCAAGCATGTATATTGGGTTGGGTAAAGATATACTTAAGTCCCAAGTTGTTATTTTTTATATCAAAGGTTATTTCCAACATATAATATATCCACACCTATGATTCATGCACTATGGTATCTAATTCTAAATCATGTAGTTAATAATTTGATTCATAAGGATTAAGCTTATGAGATTCATAAGCCACTCCTTAGCCTTCCTGTAATAATACTCATTCCAAACCATCCTCTAAGGTATCTATTACGACACAAACATGGCCATGGGATCTAAAACATGCAACATTGATGTAGATGTAAGCCTTTTCTTCAGGATTTGGAAGGATTCTTCACACTTATCACTCCATATGAATCACTACTCTTTTCATTGTAGAGAGGTAATGGGGTTAGCTATTTTTGAAAAATTAGGAACACATTTCTTGTAATACCCTATTAGACTCATAAAACTAAACACCTCATGAACATTTTTTGGTGTTGACCATCTATAATGACTTTTATCTTTGATGGGTTAACATAAATTCATTTAAATTAAATAATATGCCCTAAATATTTTACTTTATTTTGAAAGAACACACACTTTGATAGTTTCCCATAATTTTATGCTTCTATAATCATTACAACACCAATTTCAAGTGTCACAATTATTCTTCTTCATCCTTAAAATATATAAATATCATCTAAGAAGATGAGCACAAACTTATCTAGGTAATCTATGAACACATTATTCATAATATTCATTTATGCCATAGGTGCATTGATTAACCCAATGTTTAACCTTAAAATTATATTGGGGAGATAGGGTTAAGAATATATAAGTAACTTAAGCACAAGGGTGATAAACTAATCTATAACATGCCAATTAATTAGAGATATTCTAAACATTAAAATCACTAAATTTAAAATATGTTTGATTGATTACAATACCAAATATAAATATTACTTAGATGGATTTACTATGTTGTCATGAAATTTTACATTTCAAAACAACACCCCCAATCATACTCATATAGGTAATTCAACATATTTTATTGGTAGCAACAATAAAAAAATCTAGAAAGGACACTAAATCCATATCCCAATGGACAAGGCTTGGTTCACGTGTGGAAATGTTCTTTAATTATTGCCTATGACAGTGGTTCTAAAAATAATGGTTCATCTTTGTTTAGTGAAATCAAGTATTATGGTCAGGTTTTTAATTAGTTGTGGTACCTTGAAATAAGTTTTATCCAAAATGTATGTGCAACATATTGAGGGTTTAAATTAGATCATTGAAAAGAGGGAAAATATTAAGAGGGTGACATGAAGTCCATGCCATCATCAAATTGACCCATAATAAAATTATTAGTAACATTATTATCAGGTGGCAATGTGAGTGATGATGATAGATTCATTATTATGAATGAATAATAAGGAATTATCATCTCAGGTAGTATTCATTACCTAAAAATCACTGCATAAATGTATCCCAAAAGGCCAAATATGGTGGTTCAAATGTTATTGACTCCTATGTGTTCTGAAAAATCCATGAAAGAAGGGTATACAAGTATATTAGTTAATGTTGAGATTATAGTTGATTTAAAATCACCCAATGGATAAATCATAAGAAATGTTGATAACAAAAATATTGTCAGATTATGTGCCTCTAAAGTGGGAGAATCCCAAAGAAGATGATGAAATGACTATGAAATATGAAACTATATCAGATAATGTTATTATCACCTCCAAATCAGAGTAGGGTGTGGAGTTTCATGTGAAGGATGATTATTCTTGTCTTACTTTTTCCATAGTTATTAAAATAATGAAAAAGAGTAAGAAAAAGTTAGATTAATAGTCAACCCCTAGTATGGTTTTGGAAATAAAAGGTGTGAAACAATTAGAGATAAGTGATGTCCCACCAAATGCAACATTGATAATTGATATTGAGCTCATGTCATAGAAACTGGTTGAAAAAGATACTAATGATAAGAAGGTGCTGAGGAAAATCCTTAAGTGAGGACATGGTTATGAATGGCCTAATGATTGGATAAGTTGTTAAGGTCAAGTATGCAAGTAAATTGGAAGACAAAATCTATTTAATAATAAGAGGTATGTGAAGATCCATTTGAATTTATGATAGGATAAGAATATTTGAGAGTTATAATATTAATTTTTCATTTGAAAAACTTTTAAGGCCATTTTAAAATTTAAAACATCCTTCCAAGACCATCATGCTCTTTCATTACCTCAAACCTTCTCTGTTAGAATAATTGTCATTGATTTCAAAGGAATTATAATGGATATGATTGGAAATGTCAAACTGAATTATTGTCAGAAGTTAATAGAAGTGTCAGACAGAATTATTTCCAGAAGTGAATGGAATTAATGTTGGAAGTGAAAGGAAGTGTCAAATAGAATTGTTACAAGAAGTGAACGGAAATGTCAATGGAAATTTTAATGGAAATGTCGATAGTCACATCTTTTGGTGAAGAGGTGTATCTTGGATGAGATACCTCATTTGTGAGAAGTTTTTAAAGGATATATAAGGGAGAAGAGAGTGGAAGTATTAAAAGCATTTGATTTGATTGAAGATCATATAAGTGTGAGAGAGAAGGAAAAGAGGAAGAGCAAAATTTTGTTTATTCATATCATTTGAGTGAAGAAGAAGAAAATAACAGAAAATGAAATAGAATATCTCTTAAGAAAAGAAGTGTGAAGGGTATATTTATTTTAATGAAGAATATCATTTGAGAATTATGAAAGAGAGGAGAGAATAAATTATATAATAAAATTAAAGAGAGAGAAAGTGTAAGAGAAGAAAATACATCATATAATTGAAGAAGCAATCATAGATGGTGGAATTGATTTGGCTTGGGGTCGGTGCCTCATAGTCTAGGAGTTGGTGCTCATGAATTAGCTAGGTTGGTGCTTGACAAAGGGTATCAGTGTCTCCAGTGGGTGGGTTCTCATAAATTTATTGAGTTGGTGCTTGGTTTTATGCTTTCAAACATTGTAAAAGAGTTATATATATATATATAGGTAATATTTTTCCATGGTTTTCTCTCGAAAGGGTTTCCACATAAATCTTATGTTCTCTTGTGTTATTAATTGTTAGATATTGAATGTTTATGGTTATTTTGGTTGATTAAATTTAAAACATTAAAATATTATCTTATATTGATTCACCCCACCTCTTAATATAAGCCTGTGCTTAACAATTGGTATCAGAGCAGTTCCTTTAGAATCAATCTAACCACTAGAAGGTAGATCCCAATAGCACGAGCACACATAGCTAGTCGTCAAGGTCAGGCCAGCTTCACTACAAATAAAGCACAATTATTTGATGGAATGAATTATGATTTTTGGATTATAAGGATGAAAACATATATTATGGATCTAAGGTTTGATATTTGGTTATTAGTAGCAATAGGATACATAGCAACAATAAATCAGCTAATGGATCAAGTTGAAAAGAAGGCATGTGAGAATAATGTGAAATTAAAGAATGTAATTTTATGTGGCTTATCAGAATCAAAGTTCATAAAAGTAATGCATTATGTGTCATTAATATATATATATATATATATATATATATATATATATATATATGGGACAAATTTTAGAATATCTATAAAGGTGATGACAAGGTCAAGAAGGTGAAGCTTCAAATGCATAGAAGGCACTTTAAAAGTCTTAAGATGAAAGATGAAGAAAAAATTTCAACCTATCTTCTCCATGTGGATGAGATATTCAACATCATCAAAGGGATAAGTGATAAAATGGATGAATCAATGATAGTACATAAAGTAATAAGGTCACTTTATATGAGGTATGATGTGAAAGTCTCAGCTATTGAAGAAATGAAGGACTTGGACACATTGAAGATGAATGAATTACATGGAATCCTCACAAAATATGAAATGAGGATAGAAATAAAAAACCCATCAAAGTACAAAGTAGCATTCAAATCTTCAAAGAAATAAAAAAATGTAAATCCTGAGTCAAGTGATGAATCAAAAGAAGAAGAAGCTCTTTTTTTGAAAAATCTTACAAATAGATTTGGCAAGTATAAAGGTAAGCTTCCTTTTAAATGTTTCAATTGTGGTGAGATAGGGCATTTTCTGCTAAGTGTTCTCATGAAAAATATTATAATAGTGATGAATAAGAACATGTTAAGGTAGGAAAGAGCAAAAATTCATACAAAAAGAATTATAAGCTAAGTAAATATGAAAAAAATAAAAACTCTAACAAATATAAGAAAATCCTTTACACCAAGGACAATAGCTCAGAAGAAGAGAGTAATGAGAGTAATTCATAGAGTGATAAAGAAGAAACTCTTTTCATGGTAGTAGAAACAAATAATGATGAAGACCAAATGTTTCTATAAGAGGAAAAAAAATCTTGAGGATGAAGGAGAAGTGGATCTAGAAGAAGAGCTTGTTTGTGCCTTGAATGAAATAAAGAGGCTTAAGAAAAAGAATTTGAAGAAAAAATTGTAGCTTTAGAAATATGAATAAGAAGGCATAAATTTGAAAATGAATATATATAAAAGATTCAAAGAGTCTAAAAAGATCATTGCCATTCTAAAAACTCAATTAGAAGAGGCAAAAAGAATTGAGGAGGTAATAAGAGATCAGCTAAAATCAAAAGAGGAAAATTTTGCTAAGCTTGAATCTGAGATTTTTGATTTAAAAAATAAATTAGGGAAGTTTAGTGTTAATTTGACAAGCATATTAATATTTGAGAAGAGCACCAAGGTTCTAGATGAGATTCCAGATTGTTAGAGGTCACTATTCAACAAGTCAGGTCTTGGATATGGAGATGAACAAAAGGTTACCAAGAAGGATGTTAAAATTGCTAAACCTATGAAGATAGAAGAGAAGACTTCCCCAAAGAATGAAGTTCTACAAGTATAATACAAAGGAAAGAACCAGTGGCATGATATAATATCATTCTTTCCAAAATAGTCTGATAGGTACCAAGGATTATTTTATGTCTATTGCTTTAATTATAACATTTTTGGTCATAGAGTAAAGGAGTGTAAGAGACATGCAAGGAATGTATATGCATGGAATAATGGAAAAAATGTAGATAAGAGGAATGGGAATGCAATAAATGAGTATGAATAGAAGTATGGCACAAGTGAAGGATGTGAGAGGAATGGGCATGGTTAGAATAGAAACAAAGATTCATATGGTTTCTCAGGTAGAAATTTATTTACTCCATTATCAAAAGACATTGTATGTTATAATTACGATAAGTATGGACATATAGTGAGACAATGTGGAATTAATCCTATAGACCAGAACAATAAACAGGATGCCCGAACCAAACTCAAAAGAGAATTCATGTAAGTTTGGAATTGGATACAACTGCTAGATAATTAAAAGGAGTAATCTGTGTTTATGCAAAAGGCATAAAGAGCAATGGGAGGGAGGACATGATGGAGTACAAAGCACAAGGAGAAATGGTAGTAAATACCATATTGAATCAAGAGAGATATGATGTTTATAGTGGAAAGATGATATGAAGAGGAATAATAAAAGAAGTTATTTAAATAAGTGGTATAAAAGAAATTTGAGATTGCAATGAAGATAATAGAAGAAGATAATATTTTTTCCCTAGTGACTATGAGAGGAAGCATCAGCTCAAGGGGAGCAAGGTGTATAACCCTTTATCACTGATGTCAAATGGGGATAATTGAATACAAGGGGATTAAAAGATGAAAATCACAGCAAGGGAGATTTCATATACTAATTCATGGGGATTGCCATCAATGACAAAGGGGGAGATTGTTGGAATAACTATCATTGATGTCAAAGTAATTGTAATGGATATGAATGGAAATGTAAAATGAAATTGTTGTCAAAATTGAACAAAAGTGTCAAATGGAACTATTGCTGGAAGTGTCAAATGGAATTATTATCAGAAGTGTCAAATAGAATTGTTGTCGAAAGTGAATGGAATTATTGTCGAAAGTGAATGGAAATGTCGACAGAAATGTTGATATAAATTTTAATGATCACATATTTTGGTGAATGGGTGCCTCTTGGGTAGGATGCCTCCTTTGTGAGAAGTTTTTAAAGGCTATATAAGGGAGAAGATATGTGTAAGTATTACAAACATTCAATTTGATTTAAAATCATATAAGTGTGAGAGAGAAGGAAGAGAGGAAGAATAGATTTTTGTTTATGCATATCATTTGAGTGAAGAAGAAGAGAAGAGCAGAAAATGAAATAGAATATCTCTTATGAAAATAAGTGTGAAGAGTATATTTATTTTAATGAAGAATGTCATTTGAGAATTGTGAAAGAAAGGAGAGAAAAAAGTATATGATAAAATCAATGAGAGAGAAAGTGTAAGAGCAGAAAAACCATCATTTGATTGAAGAAGCAATCATAGATGATGGAACTAATTTAGCTTGGGGTCGGTGCTTCATAGTCTAGGGGTTGGTTCTCTTATGGGTTGGTTCTCACAAATTGGTTGGGTTGGTGCTTGGCAAAGGGGATTGGTGTCTATAGTGGGTGGGTGCTCACAAATTGACCAAGTTAGTGCATGGTTTGGGGATTGGTATCTCCATTAAGTTGATGCCTGCAAACATTGTAAAATAGTTATATATATATATATATATATATATATATATATATATATTGTCGTGGTTTTTCCTGAAAGGGTTTCCACATAAATCTTGTGTTCTCTTGTGTTATTAATTGTTAGATCTTGAATGTTTATGGTTGTTGTGGTTGATTAAATTTTAAAGATTAAAATATTATCTTATACTAATTCACCTCCCCTCTCAGTATAAGCCTATGCTTAACATTCTATATATTCCATATATTAAGTCTCATGTCATTCTTTCATCTATGTAACGGGTTTCATGAGATTTTATTTATCTTTGATAAGTTTTAACAACGTCATTTTGTGATTTGTGGCTTATCAAGGCACATTTACACATTTATTGCCTTTTCAAGCACATTCCACACCTCCAAGCCACATATGAAGTTTTTCATAAGTTTGTCTTCAATAAATAAAGCGTTATTAACTTTATAATAATGTTTTATAAACATTTATAAATTTAAAATACCCTTTAAATACATGCCTTTTTATCATATAAGCTTGTAAAAATGTAAATTACATATCTTAAACCCACCAAAACCCTTTCCATACCTCTCCTTCCACCATGTGGCAATCTCAAGTCCCATCAAATATTTTTAAATGAGTAGTTTGCATACCAAGTTTATGGTTTTTTCCATTTAAAAGGGTGGATTTATGTATTAAATTCATGGTTCTGGATTTTAAATGGATGTTTTCCTTGCCAATTCGTGGTGTTGACCATTATGACTCTTTTAAAAAGTATTTTCAAGCCAAACTCAAGGTATTAGCTATATAAAAGGTGGTTTTACTGAGCAATTAGTGGTATTTGACTTTCTGAAGTGGTTTCAAGTGGTTTTAAAGTGTAATCACGTGGTATTTGTATTTAAGAAGTTATTTCAATATTTTTTTAAATACTCAAGATGGATTTATTGAAAATCCCATGATTTTGGGATATTTAGTATATGGTATTGATGAATAAACATGGTTATCATTCCATCTAGAAAAAATATCCTTCACAAGCTTATCATATTCATGTAGGTTGTTTCAACTCTCTTAAGGTAGTTTCAATAAAAATATA
This sequence comes from Torreya grandis, assembly GCA_037957365.1. Classification (NCBI taxonomy): domain Eukaryota; kingdom Viridiplantae; phylum Streptophyta; class Pinopsida; order Cupressales; family Taxaceae; genus Torreya; species Torreya grandis. The sequence continues at coordinate 2,175,403 of JARHVA010002561.1, read as the reverse complement.
AAGAGATTTTAAAGGTAGTTCTAGTAGGAAAAATGTGATATCATTTGTATATATTTTAGTATAGCTTTTCAGCTTTTCTTTTATATCTAATAAAAACTGAGACTTGTACCAACACTCATCAGAACTCAAATTTCTACTAGACACACATTAGGATCATGATCCTTATCTAGCACCTCACAAAATTATTCCTTATACCAAACACATGTCACAAAAACACCATATGTCAAACACTCTTATAAATTCTTTAATTTATCTAGACATCCCCTCATTTATACCAACTTGTCAAATACTTATTAAAAACCTAAAAGCCTTTCAAAATTCCTCATCAACTTTCCACGTACTGTTTTAAACTAAAAGTATAAAATTCAAGATAGTTTAGGGGAAAAATCATGGTATTTTTATTTATATAATATGGTATTAGATGTACACATATGGTTTTGATAAGTGTTAGAAAATAGAATATGCATGTGTAGTGTTTGTCATAATGATTGAGTGAAATGTGGTCTCTTAAAATGCTATGATAATCATGATTTTAAAGATAATTTGCTTGCTTCAGCAAGTCTTGGTTATGAATTTAAATAGTTCATCCATATGATACAACTTGCCTTATTGGTTGTGACATTCAAATGACCACATATAAAAAGAAGCCTATTTATAGTCAGCATGATAAAGTTTCCAATACCAATGGGATATAACCTATATTTTCTTGTTCTGATAGGGAGAAAATGGAAAAGGTTGAGTGTAATTTTTTCTTGAGTAGTATTTATTATAACCAAAATTTTCACCCTAGGGGAAGATTATGCATACCTCTCCAAATTTGGTTAAACATGGGATTACCCCTAGACCTGTGGGTTGTCTATAACATGGGTAAACCTCTAAATTGAAGGTCTAGCTCCCTTTGATGAATCACTTAGGATAAATTTCACTACTCTATCACTTGCTTGTTTTGAAAAGGGAAGAAAGAACTAAAATAAACCTAACTATAGTGGTGATGCACCAAACTTTGTTGACCACTACCACAAATTGCACAATACGCTAAGACCTATAAGACAACATGAACATAAACACATCCTAGAATGAACCTATTGCATCAATATTTTGTAGAAGCATAAGGAATTGTAAGGCTAAAAGGGGAGAATAATTCCACTTCAAAACCCACAAGAGACCCTTGATGACACCAACTACAACCTGCAATAGAGATATAACCACATGAGGCAAGATAAATAGGACTCAAATAAGGTGATATATATTTACACTTGATAATATCAACCATTTAGAGATTTATCACTAAAAGTAGTCATATAATGAGTTAAAACATCAGCTATTTTATTAATCATAGGTATAAAAAATGAGTAGGGCTTTTCCATACCTAGGTGGAGGATACATTTCAAAACCAAAGTGGCTCAATATATAACACAAGTGTGAGAAAAGAGAAGAGTGTAGGGGAGAGAGAGTAGACAAGTGTCATGAAATTTGAAACAAGAAGAGGATTTAGGGAATATATTAAATATGTCTAGCATTCCATGTGTTTCTCCTCTTCAGATGGTCTAGCTCTCCAAGTGGCGTGGGAGTTGAAAACCTTGTTTGACACCTTGACCAGTTTCTTGAAACTTCTCTTCCTGACATGTTGAAGGATGTCCTTCTTGGTGGTTAGATACACTTCTCCTATATGATGTATATACTCTTTTCACCTCTCAACTGACCCCAGTAGGTTCTTTTTGACACATCATCTCTTTCTCTTACAAGGTTTTTCGAGGGGTCTTCATCTCCTAAGGCCTATTTTTCACACAAGTGTCAAAACTTGTATTTGTCTTCTCTAGCTTACCCAAAATTCATGTATGGTATATTTACATCATATTTTACCTGAAACCATTCATTTTGATTCCTCAAACTATCCCCAACAAGTTGTTCCCTACTAAAACCCTTAATTAGGCCTCATTCCTTGTAGCTTTTTTTCATGTAAATCTCCTTGTGTTGGAGTTATAAGGATTATATTGACAAACCAAATGAATATTATATGACACTCTATGGCCTTACATTTCCATACCAAATTTCATGAGCTTAATCCAAGTATAAGTCTACTTTTTTCGCCTATCTCTTCGGTCAATTAGGCCTAATTAGGCCTCTAGGCTTAGAAAGTGGATTTTTTCTCTAAAATCCTTTTATAATTATGAAATATTTGTGAAGTGTTTTATTCACTTTACCTATACAAATACCAACTTCCATGTCAAGTTTGGGCTTCTATAACATTGTACTTATAACTAAACCATGAAATGGCAAAAAATAAACCCTTCACAAGCCTGTTTAGACTGCCTTGCAAAATGGAGTTTGTTTGATCACATATAGAACCTCTTGTGAAATTTTTTGGATTTTAATATATAGGAAAAGTCATAAATGACCTCATCCCATTATTTTTAATCTTTCCCATTCTCAAGACACCTGTAAAACACAAAAAAACATAGAAAAATAGGGTGTTTATGGCAATCTATACAACAGTTCGTACAAATCAAGTACATGTGAAGAACATATTTAGAGTCCTCAATAACATAAAATATTTTTCAAGACAATTTGTATAATTTTATGTGCTTCCATCTCTACAAACTAGTCATTATAGCCCTCTTAGGCAGCTTAAAAGTACTTTGAACTCTTAGCGATGATTCAAAAAGTTAGACACATGAATCATCAAACCAATTTCACAAAATTGAAGTAAAATAAGGTGGAAAAATTAATTTATGAGATTAGGGTCCCATGAAAATCCTCCTGATCATACCAAGCAAAAGAAGCTAGCCTCTCAGGTGGAAACAAGGCATTCTGAGGGGTCAGAGCAAGTTTGCAATCTTTAGGTGGTGTTCCTGAGTTTTGTTTGAGATCAAATTATCTCAATAGGGTCTGATAAACCTCTTTAAATTATTCCAATGTTTATCTTGTCACATTTTTCACCACTCTCTAACCATCTCATTATTCTAGGATTAGGGTTTACAATCCTTACAGACTATGTGACCCTAACTTCTTATTTTCATCTTATTTTATCACTGTCAGATATATGGACCATAATGGAGTATTTTTATATGTTTTTAATTATCATATCAGGGCCTCTACAGTATTATCTCACTCCACTAAATTTCTTTCAGACATAACTATATAGTGAGCCTATGTATGCACTTAGCATATATATGAGTGTGTAGGGTCTACCAACTATCTTTTTACTCAAGATATGTTTGAGGTTCATGAAAAAATGTTCACACATTGTACCATTTTATTCAACTCCACTACTCTCCCTCATACCTTCCTGCAATCTCCCTTCAAATAAGCTTCTCAAAAAAGTATGTAGGGTTGTGTGATAACAATTATCTTATGAACCCTATTGGTCTTTTACTCTGTTACTCTCTGCTTAGGCTTAGGACCTCAATAATCTCAAATGGATTGATAAACTTGATGTATTTTCTACCTTTCAATCATCCACACAAACCAATATCTCAAGGTAGATATGGTCCTTAGTTTTAAGGCATACCTATAAGTGTTTGTAGGTGACTGTGTTTATTAGGATTGTGTGTGTCCTTATCTTCAAACTCTGATTGGAGTCTCTTAATCTCAATGATTTAAGTACACTGAGTCTCATATAATCCTCAAACAATCACACACCACTATTCAATATGTTGAAAGACCTTAAGTCACTCAAATAGGCCTAGAGGTGACTGTGTTCTGCCTTCATGTGTGTATTTAGAACTAGTCTATAGTTAGGGGTTTTATAGGAGTCTTGTTTAAAACATTGAAGCCACTAAAATTATTGATGATATTGATGGACTCATTAACTCATTCAGATCCTCTAAAAACCTTTGTGTTTTTCTCCATATTCACTATCAAGGTAGAAACTAAAAATTGGTTATAAGTACAATAAGGGCAAACTGAGTGTGTATATAGCTTGAATTAGGATTTTCCTCCAATTGTCAAACCTCACCATTATATTTTATCATTTTTTGAAACATTATATACTGTTTAATCCCTTGTAAACTAATCTCCATTATCACTATGACTATCAAGACCCATTTCTCAAACTGATTGTAGGTGTCAATTTCAAGGTAGCTTTGACTGTGTTTTACCTTGAATTGACCTCCAAAACTAGTCTTTTGTATTTATTAATAGCTCAATAATGTTGTATAAAGTCTTTGAAATATTATCTATGTTGACTCTAAAATCCATCTCACCTTAATTCATTATTCAAATCTAAATCCTACAACTGACTCTAGGTGTATGTTGGATTTTTTACTGTGCATGGAGCTTTTGTGATTCATTTTTACCATCATATGAATCTTAAAGTGTCAAAATCATTGAGAGTGTTCTTTATTGATACCTTAAATTTTATTAACCTCTCATTACTTCTTCAAACACCACTGTATCCACTATTAAGACATACAAACAGTCTTGTAGATGCATATATAAGAGCAGTCTTGTCAACTCATCAACCTTTTTTGATTTAGGTGCTTAGAGACATTCATGCAGACCATGCCTTTTCATGGAAACATCACAATGTGATTTCATACTTGGTAAATTCAACCTTGAATGTTGATAACATTAATTCTCTTGGATGATAGACCTATAGGCTTGTAGAAGATGGTATGCAACTATGGAGAAGCATTTGGAAAATATGCAAGCCATGACTATGGAAGTTTAAATATAATTGATTATATTACACCAACACATATTAGCACGTAAAATAAAACTCCAAAATTATTTTAAACACATTCCAAATCACTCAAATCACTCTATATGTATAAACACATAGAATACAATCCAAGATGGTGAATGGAGATGTAACCAAATTGAGACATGTACAAAATACTTAGGTGATCAAGGAGACTATGAATGGATGTGGAGATATTTAAAAACCTTTAAGAGTCATTAAAATTCATTTTAACACCTAAAAAACTCATAAACACATAAAAATGACTAGTCACTTACAAACTACTCACAAGAGAGACTTTTCATCCCACAAGGACATCCACTCATGCCACCATGAATTATTAATGTTTTTGAGGAATCAAAAAACAAATTATAACTCACTCCAATTTATTTAATGTGTCCATAAATTCATATTTTTCTCTGGAGTTTCTTTAAACTCATCCTATGGGGTTTTGAGTTCTCTAAAAGAAGTCTAGGCTCTTAGTGATTGTTCATATATATATATATATAAAATCACCAATCCAATTAAAAATACAAAAAATTGGAATAACATATGGGTCCTAGACTTTGGACAAAATTTCAACCCCCAAATCTACTTGTACTGCCTATACCATCTACTTGAAGTTGGCCTTCACTAGCTTGTTAAGGAGATGATGAGAGACAAAAAGATATGTCTAAAACTATTAAACTCCAAAATTTATTCCAATGTTTGTTCCTAACATTTATTATATGAAAGGACACTCTTCAATTATTTTTACTTGCCCATGACTTCTAAAAGTTTGTACAACTCCTAACTCCTCAAACTAGCATTGAAGTGCAAGATTATGACTTTGATCTGACAAGTTGATAAGTTTTGAAGTTGAGTAACTGATCCAGGATTATTTTAATGTGTGTGGTCATAATTTGGATCTTTGGGTACTTGTACATATATCAATGTTAGCCAAAAATCACATTTAATGAATTTTCAACACCTTATAGTTAGCAAATGGTCTTCAAACTTTACAAAACTTCATGAAACATTGTGAAAAAGTGTTTGACACATAAAATAACATTAATGAACACCTAATAACCCATGACACAACTTTACTATGAATTATTTACTCATGACACCCCTAGATCATTATATGACCTTAGCTTAATCTTTACAAATTTACCTTAATAAATGCTAATAAGATATTTTGAACTCAACTAATCTCCTAATCACCTAAGGTTCATTTTTTTACTATGGGGATCTTATTTTGACCTAGGGGTCAAAATTAGATAATAAATTGGTGACTCATAGGGGTATCATGTCTGTTATACTGACTAGACTAGTAGCCTTGTCCTTCTATTGGGCTATGGAGTCAATTACACTCTGAAACAATAAGATAAGACCTTGACACTTGACCAACAAGACAACTTGATTACCTCAAAAACACACAAAAGGAAGACACATACAAAAGAAAATAAATGAAGGCACACACATGTGCCAAAAAACACTTTGGGAACACAATAAGAACATAAGCAAAATAGACTTTATACAAACTAACCTGAAGCAAATTTTTTCCTCTTGAATCAAATGGGAAATCTGCACCATCCTTTGCTATATGATATGAATGAGTACATGAAGCAAGTTTCCTTTTGAGCTTTGGTTTTGATGTTCTCGACTCCTTCATGCTTTCCACTCTCTTTGGCATGATATTTAATGCAATAACAATAGATACAAACATATCACTTATGAAGGTGAATTTTTCTTGTGACTCAACCATATTTTCAAGGTACTCTTTAGCTACAAATTGACCCAATGATGCTTAATATAGGCATGATTCATTTTCATTCATGGAATTTTGAATGAGATCAGACTTATTATCAGCTTCAAGCTCCTCAAGGATATTTTCATACTCATCCCCATTTTCATCATTATATTTTTCTTGAATAGTAAGAAGTGTGTGCTTTTAAAAGGCCTCAAATTTTCCATGTATCTCATTTAATCTTCTCCATAATTCCTATTTTTCCATGGAAGTAGCAGTAGATCCATCTTATATTTTATTTTCAGATTCAACCTCTTGATCATGCTTATGAGGTTCAAATAACTTAACTGATGTGATGTTCTTTTCAAACTCCTTCACTTCCATTTCTTGATCAAGCTCTTTGTGAACAGTAGCAACATGGTCTAGATTTTATCTTTCTTCACTCAAGAAGGTTGACTTGTGCTTGTATTCACCAAGGGGAGTCCCTATAGTGAAATATTCATCATAGACACTTGAGTCACCTTATTTATCAATTGTAAATTTAGCTTGATCTTCTTTGTTTATCTCCCATAGTATGGGTTCTCCTTCAAGAAGGGATGAGGTGGGAGAGTGGTGAACAAGTTCATGGGTTGGAGAGGGAGTGTGAGGTTTGGTGGATGTTTCATGAATGGTCATGTGGATAGAAGGAGTACTCTTCAAATTGGGGTTCTTGAAAATGGGAGACTCTTGAACTAATTCTTAGAGAGAGAGAAATTTTAGTTTTACCATAAGTGTTACATTCTCTTCATCAATCACTTCATCATTCTCATAGCCTTCTTAAGGCTCTTCAACAACTACAAATTTATCTTCCAGCTTCTCAACTAAGGCTTTTTTTTACATTGAAAACCTTATTAGATAGACTTCCATGAGGTAATATCTATAGGTTCTTGGGGAGAGGGTAATGAGGCTTGAAAAAACATAAAGTATTCTTTCTTGAAATCAAATTCTTGGTCCTCACTCTCTTCATGTTTATTTTCCCAAGACTTTTCTACTTGGTTCCAAGTTAGAACGTTGAAGCTAGTGAGCTCTTTTGATGATTGGATTAGCTCTCTTTGAGGCTCCTATTAAGGATAGTTAATGATTTCATAAGGAGTATAATAAAACTGATATGGAACACAAAAGGACTCTTGAGAAGGGATAGGTATAACTTGAGGAAGAATACCCCAAAGAAGCTACCTCTTAAGAGCTTGGATTTATTCTTTAAGATTATTAATCACATATTATTCTTCATGACAAAATTATTCATAGGCTTATTCATAAGGCTTCTCAACAACATCATGATCATATGGAGAAGGAAAAGGTTGGCATGGCTCATAGGGCTGATAACAATCTTGATAGGGTTGTTAAGTAACATAGTATGGGTCATGACAAGGTTGGTAGGGAGGTGTATAGTAGGTAATCTCATCATGTCTAGCCATATCAAATTCATTAGTCAAATGAAACACAATAGTTTTATCAAATTCTTTTACAATAGGTACCTGGGCTACTTATAATGAATTAATTGCATTTGAAGTCATCATTGATGTTTAATGAATGCCTCTAAAGGTTGATAGGAGGAAGAACACACCCAAATATTTCTTCCACTCTTTTGGACTTCAATTCTCACCAGGTGTGCCAAAACTATTATAACCAACTTTTTCACCCTAAGAGAAGGTTGTTCAGACCTCTCCAAAAAATTTTAAACATTGGATTACCACTAGACCTGTGGGTTGTCTATAATAGGGGTAAACATATAGGTTGAAGGGATAGCTCCCTTTGATAAAATCACTTAGGATCACTTTCACTAATATATCACTTGATTGTTTGGAAAAGGGAAGAAAGAAATAAAATAAACATAACTATAGTGGTGATGCATCAAAGTTTGTTGACCACTGCCACACATTGCATAATACACTAAGACCTACAAGATAACATGAACATAAACACATCCTAGAATGAACCTATTGCATAAATGTTTTTTAGAAGGGTAATACATTTTAAGGCTAAGAGGGAAGAATAGTTCCACTTTATAATACATAAGAGACCCCTAATGACACCAACTACAACTTAAAATAGAGAAATAACCACATGAATTAAGATAAATAGGACACAAACAAGATGATATACATCTACACTTGATAAGATCAAATATTTAGATATTTATCACTACATGTGTCATATAATGAGGTAAAATATTAGTTGTTTTATTGATCATATGTAGAAAAAATTATTAGGACTTCACCATACCTAGGTGAAGGATGCATTTCAAAGCCAAAGTGGATCAATATATAACACAAGTGTGAGAGAAGAGAAGAAGAGTGTAGAAGAGAGAGATTAGACAAGTGTCATGTAAGTTAAAAAAATAAGGTGATTTAGATAAAATCTTAAATAGATCTAGGATGTCATGTTTTTATCCTATTCTTATGCTCTAGCTCTCCAAATGCCATGGGAGTTAAAAAGCTTGTTTGACACCTTGACTAGTTTCTTGAAACTTCTCTTATTCTTGACATGATGAAGGACAAGTGGAATTCTTGGTGGTCAGATAAATTTATATTATATTTTTTATTTTCTCTTAAAACCTCTCATCTGACCCCAATAGGTTCTCTTTGACACATCACCTCTTTCTCTTGCAAGATGTCTAGAGGATTTTTCATCTCCTTAGGCCTATTTTGCACACAAGTGTCAAAACTTGGATTTATCTTTTATAGATCACCAAAAATTCATGGATGGTGTATTTAAATTATATTGGACCTCAAAACATTCATTTTTAGGCCTCAAACTAGCCCCAACAAAGCATTCTCTACCAAAAGCCTCAATTAGGCCTCATTCCTTGTAGCCTTTTTTATTATAAATATCCTTGTGTGGGATTTGTATGGATTATATTGACAAACCAAAGGAATATTATATGACCCTATATGTCTTTATAGTTATATACCAAAGTTAATTAGCTGAAGCCAAGTAGAAGTCTACTTTTTTTGCCTATCCCTTTTGTCAATTAAGCCTAATTAGGCCTCTAGGCCTAGAAAGTGGATTTTGGTTCTAAACTCCTTATGTACTTGTGAAACATATAGAAAGTGTGTGATTAAATATAACCATGAAAATACCAATATCCATGTCAATTTTTGGATTATATAACATTGTGCTTATAGCCAAACCATAAAATGGCCAAAAACAAGCCCTTCACAACCCTGTTTGGACTACCTTGGAAAATGGAGTTTGTTTGATAAAATACCAAATATCATATGAAAATTTTTAGATTATAATAGATATTAAAAGTCCCAAATGATCTCATCCCATGATTTGGAAACTTTACCCTTCTCAAGACACTTGTAAAACATAAAAAACATGTAAAAATAGGGTATTTTTGGCAATCCATACAGTAGTATGTTTAACTCAAGTACATGTTAAGAACAAAATTAGAGTAATAAAAAACAACCAAGATTTTTTAGGTTCAATTTATGGTATTTTATGTTATTTTGAAGTCCATATATATAAACTGGTCATTATAGCCCTCCTAGGCAACCTGAAAGTACTTTGAACTCTTAGCGATGATTCATAAAGTTGGATGTATGAATCCTAAAAAAAATTCACAAAATTGAATTAAATTAAGTTTTATAAATTTCCTTAGGATCTTAGGGTCCCATGAAATCCTCCTGATCATACCAAACAAAATAAACTAGCTTCTCAATTGGAAACAAGGCATTTTAGGGGGTCTAAGCAAGTTTTCAGTCTATAGATAGTGTTCTTGAGTTTTATTTGAGCTCAAATTATCTCAATGGGGGTATGATAAACCTCCATTTACCTCTTTTAATTTTTATATTTTCAAATTCTTCACCAAACTCTCTAACCACCTCATTGTTCTAGGCTTAAGGTTTGTAATCCTAACTAATTATGTGACCCTAGCTGCATGTTTTCATCTTATTTATTCACTATCATAAATGTATACCATCATGGATTATTTTTATATGTTTTTTTATTATCCTCTTAGGTCATCCAAATTCTTATCTCACCCCACTAACTTTCTTTTACACCTAATTGTCTAGTGAGCTTGTGTATGCACTCAACATATGTATGACTATGTAGGGTCTATCGAATATGTTTTCACTCAATATGTGTATTAGGTTCATGAAAAAATGTTAAAAAATTTTACCATTCTCTTATATTCCACTACTCTCCCTCAGACCTTCTTACAATCTCCCTTCAAACAAGCTTCTCAAAAAATTATGCAGGGTTGTGTGATAACTATTATCTTATGAACCATGTTGGTCCTTTAATCTGCTACTCTCTGCTTAGGATTAGGACCTAAATAATTTAAAATTTATTTATTACCTTGATGTATTTTTTACCTTTAAATAATGCACATAAACCAATATCTCAAGGCAAAAATGGTCTTTATTTTTTAGTCATACCTACAGGTGATTGTAGGTGACTATGTTTATTAGGATTGTGTGTGCCCTTGTCTTCAAACTCTAATTAGAGTCTATTGACATCAATGATTTGAGTAAATTTAGTATCATCTAATCCTATAACAATCACACACCATTATTCAATATGTTAAGAGACCTTAAGTCATTCAAACAGGCCCAGAGGTGACTGTGTTTTGCTTGCACGTGTGTATTTGGAACTAGTCTATAATTAGGGGTGTTATAGGAGTCTTGTTTGAAAAATTGAATCCCCTAAACTTATTGATGCTGTTGATGGAATCATTAACTCATTTAGATCCTCTGAAAACCTTTTTGATTTTCTCCATATCCACTATCAAGGTAAAAATTGAAAATGGTTGTAGGTGTAATAAAGGCAGACTGAGTGTGTATATGGCCTTGAATTAGGCTTTTCCTCCAATCCTTAAACCTCACCATTATCTTTGATCAATGGTTGAAACATTATATACTTATTAAAACCTTGTAAACTAAGCTCCATTATCACTGTCACTGTCAAAACCCATTTCTCAAACTGACTAGAGGTGTCAATTTTAGGGTAGCTTTGACTATGTTTAACCTTGAATTTACCTCCAAAACCAATATTAATTATTTATTAATAGCTCAGTCATGTTGTATGATTTATTAATAATATTATAAATTTCTTCAAGACTCTGAGCTCCATCTCACCTTCATTCACTATTCAAATTCAAATCCTACAACTAACTATAATTGTATGTTGGAGTTCTGATTATGCATAGAGATTTTGTGATTCATTTTTACCATCCTATGAATCTTACATTTTCAAATTCATTGAAAGTGGTCTTTAATTATACCTTCAAGTTTATTAACCTATCATTAATTCTTTAAACACCACTATATCCACTGTTAATACATACAGATGGTCCTGTAGATGCATACATGACATCAATCTTGTTAGCTCATCAACCTCTATTGTTTTAGTTGCTTAGATACCTTCATTCAGTCCATACCTTCATTCAGTCCATACTTGCTTTTGAAGGGGATGATGAGAGAAAGAAGGATATGTCTTCAACTATTGAACTCCAAAATTCTTCCAATTTTTTTTTTGAATTTTATTAGATTAAATGACACTTTGAAACTATTTTCACTTGTTCATGACATCCTAAAGTCCATACAACTCCTTTTAACTCCTCAAACTAGCATTGACTTGCAAGATTCTAAATTTGATTTGACATTTTGATAGGTTTGGCAATTGATTAATTTATCCAAGATTATTGTAAGGTGTGTGGTATGAATTTAGATCTTTGTAGACTTGGACGTATATCAATGTTATCCAAAAATCATATTTTAATGCATTTTCAACACCTTAGAGTTAGTAAATGTTCTTCAAACTTTACAAAACTTCATGATTTTTTTTGAAAAGGTGTTTGACACATAAAATAATATTAATTAACCCCTAATCACCTATGACACAACTTTACCATGATCGATTTCCTCATGACACCCCTAGATCACTATATGATCAAAATATGATCTTACCTTAATCTTTCCAAATTTACTTTAATAAATGCTAATAAGGTATTTTAAACTCAACTAGGATATCCTAAATCATGTAAGGTTCGTTTTTTTGACTATAGGGATCTAATTTTGACCTAGGGGTCAAAATTAGATAATAGTATTATTCAACAAGTTGAAAGATAAGTTTTATTTCACACATGGTTTTATGATAAAACTACTCGATATTTGGAATCAAATATTAGAGGGAGTAGCAGGGGTGATTTCTATGCAAATGAAGATGGAAGATAAAGAAATTACATATGATTATAGAAAAAAGATTGAAATATCATCCCAAATTTACTACATCAAGTCTTATATTCATGAAATGGACCACGATAAAATTATCAAGGAAAGGGAAATCTTTTCTCATGCTTCTCTTCACTTTTCATTTTTTTGGTACAAGTCCTAGAAATCAACAGAACTATTGCACCAAAAATTTAAAGTTAAGAAAGAAAAATTGAAGTCTCAAACAAAGGAGTCATGATGTCCAATATCTAAATCATAAGAAGTATTAGATTTGGTCATTCAACATTGGATAAGCAAATGGTGGTAATGTTTTGATGTCAATTATAGAGGGAACAATGGTTATAGCAGAGCAAAAAAGAAAAGAGCTATAGAGGCAATTTATTTCTCGATATCAGTACTCAACATATTATCATTCTTGCATAAATATTGGTATTATGGACCAGATGATTTTTTCTTGAGAAGGTTCAATAAATTTGACAACCACACAACCAGCTAGGAAGTTTGATAAATGTGAAGAAGAGTCTAAGTTCCCACTACTACTTAGCAAAACTATAAATTGGCAAATGTATTTTTGTAATTTTTAAGTTCATGTCAATTTTACAAGTTATGTGATTTTTTCAATGAATTTTTACATTTTTAAGTCATGAAAATATACTTACACACTTATGCAAGTTGTAAGTTGTGAAAATTTGTCAATACAGTTTTTTAACTTTTAAGATGCACTATTTTACCAAAGTGCTTTTGTAGGTGGTCTAAAATTAAAAAAGGTGGTTATGCACCATAAACACCAATTTTAAGCTATAAATAAAAGTTTTGAGATCATTAGAAGGGATTTTTTATATTAGGAGAACTTTTAGTAATATGGAAGGAAGGAGTCTGGATATACATGCCTATGAAGGATCAGTACATAATTGATTTAGAGGACTTTGTGTCAATTTTTTTTGGATGAATAATACGCATGAGTATGTTAATAAATTTTAATTCTTCTTCTTTAAAATTATTAAAATATTATCATTATATAGTCAATGAATGCAAATATTTTAGTAAAGAAGTTATTTTGACTCTACATTATTAACTTTTGTCATTATGAAATCTTGGTGAGATTGGAAAAAACCATATAAGTTCTTTTGGCTCAAATAAGAGATTTCCAATGTTTTTTTGGATAAAATTGTTAAGATCCAAATAACCATATTCATGCTTTCATAATTTCCTATAGCATCTTGGAAGTTAGACATGAAGATGTTATTTTGAGTCTTTTTTTAAAACTCTCACTAAACCTATTGTTGAGTGGTTATTGCATCTAGAAGATGGATGCAGTGTGTATTGGAACTCCTTGTTGAATAAGTTACTGAATAGATTCACACCATTTGTTGATGTATGTGCATTTTTGTTAGATTTATTCCAAATTGAAAATTAAGAATATGAGAAAATGAGAGAGTTTGTAGCACGCTTCAATAAATTGTTGAGACTAGCTCTTCAGTCAGATCAACCAAGTCCTAACAATCAAATTTGTATCTTCATTTGCTCTCTACATCTGGAGATCAAATTCATATTGATGAAAAACAAGGTAAACAACATAGAAGATGCATAACAAGAAGCCATTGACATTAAACATGATATGGGTTTGTCTATAATGTTTAATAAAGAAGATTCAAAATGTGCTACAACTGTCATAAGTGGTGATGAAGTAGTGGAAGCTGATATAATGAAAAGTCATCAACATTTAGAACAAAGTTTCAGTGAGCATATTTTTGATCAAGCATGTTGAAATGCCAATAAAGAAAAATAAAAAGTGTTTCCTATCATATATGATTGTTTTGGTTTCAAAATTATGGAAGAAGGTAAACACTTGGAATAATAAGTCATTGATTAGGAAACAAATGAAGAATTCAACTGCCCCCTCAACAAAGAAGAGAAAGTTCCACCTATTCCAAAAGATTTCTCAAAACTCACAGTCATAAGAAAAAATGATTTATCTGAATAACAACTGATTAAATAAAAAATGGAAAAAAACAATAATGCATAATGTGAAGTTTTGCTTTCTAAATGAGAAAATAACATAGAACCATTTTTTTTGTAAAAAAGATCTTAATTTTATTAGATTAGAAGACTCAATAGTCAAAAGGGAAGGTTTTTATAGCACTTTCTTTTCATATTCTAATGTAGAAGAGTTATCCACAAGATCTAAATCTAATGCAATAAAACGTACGCATATTGAAGATCATAACCATGCCAAGGTTGAAATCAAAGAAGATGTGAAGGTAGAACAAAGTAAATGGTGCTCGATTTTCATTTCAAGTGAAATAGAAACTATCAAGATGGAAAGATTTGATGAAGATGATGATGTTGATTCGTTCAATGATGAATTTATTTCTACCATGGAATTAATTTGTCAAATAATATCTACACTCAATTCATTCCAAAAGATATTCCTATTGTTGTTCCAACTCAGAAAGAAACATGCAATAAAATTTTCTTTGACTTGGATCCTATATCTAGTATGAATGAATCTAAAGTCATTCAATAAGATATTGAATATGTTCAATATTGCTCACAGAAGATTGTATAACTTTTAATCATTTTATTTCAAAACCTAGAGACACTGTTGATAGGTCTATTCATGACTATCTCAATATGCACAATAATTGTAAGTTTATTCTCTTCCCATCTGCTTGGTCACTATTGTTGAATGTGTTCAGGTCTTGTAAGTCAAATTCATTGTTATAAAAATATAAACACTTTTCCTAGACATTTAAAAAAATTTATAGTCTTTTCATTTTCCTTTGTTCCCTATAAATAGTTTTACTTCCACTATTGTGGCTTGTTTTCTTTTCTTGTCTCTGTTTTGGTGTGCATGCGTTATTTTTAAATAAATGCAACAGTTTATTTGTTGTTCCTTCCTCTCCATGTGTCATTAATTTTACTTGAACATGTTTGTATTTTTTTCTCTACTTATAACATCTTAGTGGAAAATCACATCATTTACAAAGATGTCAAAATAATTGTTGTCTATAATGGATGAACGAATCACATTTACAGGGGATGTATTCATTGTTTGATGGTTCAATTCTTTCATATATATTTATTTGAATACCTAATTTGAATCTAAATGAATTGGATATCTCTAACATATCTCATTTCTATAGTGTGAACTTCTTCAATTTTTGAAATAACATGCAAAAAGGGGCCTTGAATCATTTCAACCAAGTGGGTCTCCAAGCTAGACATTTGAGAGTGTATTCAAAAGATGGATTTTAAAATTATGAAAATGAATTTACAAAGCAAGTGATTTGGATTGGAATCACGTGTTCATTTATCGTATGATTGATAATGGTAAAGTGGATGTTAGTTAGTTGGATCGGGATATACATATTTTTCAGAATAAGATATCGGGCCTGATAATGTGTGTTCATTCCTCATATGATTGAGATAGATGAATTGGCTTTCAGTGGTTAGATCATGATGTGAAAATGTGTACTACACAAAAAAAATTCAATAATATGTAGAAATAAGTCACAAGTCTTTATATATTATGGAGTTCTACATTCTATTAAGGAATGTAGTCCCACAGTCAGAGCCAACTATTATCGTAAAATTTTACATTTCATGATAACACCCCTAATCATACTCCTATAGGTGATTCAAGGTGTTTTATTGATAGGGATAGTAAAAAAAATTACAGAAAGGACACCGACTCCATAGCCCAATGGACAAGTTTTAGTTCACAAGTAGAAATATACTCCAATGATTGCCAATGACAGTGGCTTAGAAAAGAATGTTTCACCTTTGTTTACTGAAATCAAGTATTATGGTCAGGGTTGTAAGAAATAGTTGCGATAACATGAAACAAGGTTTTATCCCAAATATATGTGCAATGTATTGAGGATTTTAAGTAGTTAATTGAAACGAGGAAAAATAGTAATAGAGGTGGACATGAAGCCCATGCCATCATTGACTTGACCCATAAAAAAATTATCCTTGGATTTATTATCAGGTGGTGATGTGAGTAATGATCATAGATTCATTCTTATTAATGAACAATGAATAATTCTCATCTCAGGAAGTATTCATCAGCTTCAAATCACTCCACATATGTGGCCTAAAAGTCCAAATATGGTGGTTTGGATTTTAGTGACCCCTATGTATTATGAGGCATTCATAAAGCAATACAAGGGAAAATAAGTATAATAGTTAATGTTGAACTTACAATTGATTTGAAAGCACCGGATGGATAAATCATAGGAAATGTTGATAACAAAAATCTTGACATAAGATGTGCTTCTAAAGTGGGAGAATCCCAAAGAAGTTGACGAAATGACTATGAAATATCGGTTAGATCGGATAATAAGACTATCATCTCTAAATTGGTGAAGGGTGTGGAGTTTCATGTGAAGGATGGTTATTTTTGTCTTGCTTTTACTAGAGTTTTTTTAAAAATGAAAAAGAGTAATAAAAAGTTAGATTAGCAATCAAGCCTTAGTATGATTTTGTAAATGAAATGCATGAAGCAATTGGAGATAATTATGATGTCGTACCAAATGCATCATTGATCATTGATCTTGAACTCGTGTCATAGAAAGTGATTGAAGAATAAATTAATGATAAAAAAATATTGAAGAAAATTCTTAAACAAAAAAAATGACTATGAATGACCTAATAATTAAATAAGGTTTTAAGATCAATTATATATGAGAAATTGAAAGATAAAATCTATTTGATAAAAATCAAATAGAGGTATGTGAATATCCCTTTGAGATTATGATAGGAGACAAATATTTGAGAGTTCTAATATTCATTTTAGATATTGAAGAACTTTTAAGGCCATTTTGCAATGTGAACACCCTTCCAAGCCCATCAAGTTATTTCATCACCTCCAATCTTCTCCAACTTCCACGTAACGAGTCTCATGTCATCCTTTCATCCATGTAATTTTGGGTTTCATGAGATTCTATTTGTCTTTTTTGGGTTTTAACAATGTCATTTTGTGAATTGTGGCTTCCCGAGACAGGATTTACATGTTCATCGTGTTTTCAATCCCATTTCATAAGTTTGTCTTGAATAAATAAATAAATAAAATGCTTTATAGTACCATTTTCTAAACATTTATACGTGTAAAATCCCTTTCAAACACACGCATTTTTTTCTATCATATGAAAATTACATCTCCTCAAACCTGCCAAAACCTCTCCTTCCACCAAATGGCAATCTCAAAAACTTTTCACTGACTAGTTTTCATGCCAAGTTCGTGGTTTTTGCCATTTAAAAGGGTGGTTTTATGGATTAAATTCGTGGTTTTGGCATTTAAATGGATGTTTCCCCAACAAATTCGTGGTATTGACCATTATGACTCTTTTGAAAAGTAGTTTCAACTCAAACACATGGTACTGATTGTATAAAAGGTGGTTTTATTGAGCAATTCGTGGTATTTGCCTTTGTGAAGTGGTTTCAAGTGGTTTTGAAGTGTAAACCCATGATATTTGTCTTTAAGAGGTTATTTCAAGATTTTTTTAAATATTTAAGGTGGTTTTAGTGAAAAATCCACATTTTTTTGGCGGTTTCGTAAACAATATTGAAGAATAAACATAATTATCATTCCATGGAGGCAAAATATCCTTCACAAGCTCGTCATATTCATACAGGGCATTTCAACTTTCTTAAAGTAGTTTCAACAAAAATAGAAAGAGGTTTTAAAGGTAGTTCTAGCAAATAAAATGTAGTATCAGTTGCATGTTTTTCAGTAGAACTTTTGAGCTTTATTTAAAATTCCCACCAAAATTCGTCGAAACTTGAGTTTTTCCCAGACACATATCATGATCCCGACCCCTATTTGACACATCGCCAATTTATGCCTTCTACTAGACATACACCAGAAATATGCCATTTGTAAAACACACTCGCAGATCCCATCCCCTGTGCAGACATCCTCTCATTTCTGCCAACTTGTCAAATACTTCTACAAATCCTGCAAGCCTTTCAAAATTCATCACCAACCTTCCACATTGTGTTTTGAACTAAAAGTATAAAATTAAAATTGATTTGGGGTAGATTCATGGTATTTTTTATTTAGATAAGACAATATTACTTGTACACATGTGGTTTTGATAAGCGTGAGCGAATAGAAGATGCACGTTAAGTGTTTATCAAAATGACTGAGCGAAATGTGGTCTTTGAGAATGCTATGATAATCATGATTTTAAGGAGATTTTGTTTGCTTAAACAAGTCTTAATTGTACGTGTAAACTAGTTCATCCATATGCTACAACTTGTCTTATTGGTTGCGACATTCAAATGACCACATTTAAAGAGAAGATTGCTTCTTGTTAGCATGATAAAGTTTCCAATACCAACGGGGTAGAACTTGGATTTTCTTGTTCTGATGAGGGAGCAAACAAAAAGATTGAGTGCCAATTTTTATTGAGTATTCTTTTTTAACATGTTGAAATAGAAGTTCCATTTCACACATAATTGTATGAAAAAATTGCTCAGTATTTGGAATCAAATGCTATAGGGAATAGTTGGGTGCTTTTTGTGAGAGAGGAATCCAAAGATGGTTAGTTTGACTATTAGTGAATTCACATCAAAATGATTGAATGAAAATTACATCCTAAGCCTAGTCATTATTTATGAGTAAGACTAAACAAAAGACAAATCAAATAGAAAATAAAACACATAAAAATTATATCTTCTTTGAAATAATTCTTTTGCTTGTCGGTTTAAAGAGGTATGTATTTGGATTATAAAACTAGAGGTCTTTGGCGATGTTGAAATTGCATGTAAGCAGCATCTTCCCTTGTATACACTTGATTTGGCTTAAGAATTAGCTTGAGAATTTTGAAGCTCCTTAGGTATTTTGGCAAAGTAAGTTTAGGTTCAAGAAGCTCGTCTATAATGGAGGAGGAAGCCTTAATTTATAGACTTTGAGAATCAATGAGAACCGTCCATCTTAATCTCAAGATGGCTGGTTGAAAATGGGTCAAAGTTGGATGGTTGAGGAAGGGATGGACTAAAATTAATGAGGCATAGGCCTTAGATAAGGCAATATTGGTTGTACACACGTGGTTTTGATAAGTGTGAGTGAATAGAATATGCACATGAAGTGTTTGTCAAAATGACTGAGTGAAATGTGTTATCTTATAATGATATGATAATCAAGATTTTAAAGAGAATTTAATTTCTTCAATAAGTCTTAATTGTGCACGTAAACCAATTCATCCATATGTTATAGCCTACCTTATTGGACATGACCACATCTAAAGATAAAACTTTTTCTAGTCAACATGGTAAAGATTCCAATACTAATGGGGAAGAATATAGACTTTCTTATTCTGCCAGGGAGTAAATGCAAAAGGTTGAGTGCTAGTTTTTATTGAGTAATCTTGTTCAATAGGTTGAAATATAAATTCCATTTCACACCCATTTATATGAGAAAACTTCTTGTTATTTAGAATAAAATGTTACATAAAATAGTAGGGTGCTTTCTGTGAGAGAGGAATCCAAGGAGGGTTAGTTCGACTGTTAGTGAATACACATCAAAATGATTGAATGAAAATAACACCCTAAGTCTATTCACTATGTTTTATCAAGACTAAACAAAAGATGAATCAAATAGAAGATAAAACACAAACATTTTATACCTTCCTGGAAATACTTCCTTTACTTATCGGTTTGAAGAGGTATGTGCTTATATTATAGAACTAGAAGTCTTTGGTGATGTTGAATCTACATGTGGGGTAGAATCTCCCCTTGTCTACACTTTATTTGTCTTAAGAATCAGCTTGAGAATTTTAAACCTCCTTAGGTATATTGGCATAGTAAGTTTAGGTTAAAGAATCTTATGTATAATGGAGGAAGAGGGCTTAATTTATAGACTTTGGGAATCAATGAGGACCACCCATCTTGATCTCAAGATGGACAATTGAAAATGGGTCAAATTTGGATGGTTGAGGAAGGGATGGGATAAAATTAATGAAGGCCTAGTGATTATGATGCAATCCCAAATTAACACTAAGATATGATCATGTACTTGAATGTTGTTTGCTTGGATGTTGTGTCAAAACCCATTGTATGTCAAAAACCAAGTCTAAGAATCATAGTCTAAAACATAGTTCATATACATTTTTTATGAGATGAGGTGTTACCTTGCCTAATTTTTAGGCCATGTTTATCCCATCTTAGCATTATGCAGGTTGATTGCACCATTAGATTGTTTTCTTGGTACCGTTATACTATCTAATTTTAAATCAATCAAATCAGGTCCATTTGGACCCAAACCCCTATTTGAAATCAATTTTTTATATAGGGTCTCTTTTGACCCCATTTATGTTGTGAGCTAATCAAATCCAAATCAAGTTCACCTTGAACCACATTCTAATCTAATTAAGTTCATCTTGAACCACATTCTAATTTTAATTTCAAATCAGGTCAACTTTGACTAAGTCAACTTTAAAGCCAAACAATTGGAACAACACTAAATCAAGTCTACTTCGACCAAATCCAATTATTCTGAATCAATCACACTCCAATTCAAAATTAATTCTTGTATTTTATTTCAAACTCCTACACCTATCATTTGGGAATAATGAAGTCATGTCATCCATCCTTTCTTTCATTTGAATCATATCAAGTCATTTATTTCTCTTTAGGGCCAAGCCAATTACATTGAGTCATTCCACCCTCTTTGGGACCATTCTAATTAATACAATTTTCCCTCTTTGGGGCTGATTTATTCAAATCCATTCCCTTTGCATGTATCTTTGCTTGGGGTCATTTGTCTAAGGTTACACCAATTCATGGCATCTCATAATCCTAAACTTATTCTAGCATGGCCACTCATATGTCAAAATGTGATAGATCAACTCACCCAATTTAGCCAACAATTAACCCACTTTGTATCTTCTTTAAACATTTCATCCATTAGTATACAAGCTAATATAGTCTTAGAGCCATAACAAAGCCAATCATTTCCCCTCTAAAGGCTATTATGTATTGAATACGCAAGAGTGTCCAAGTTTGATAACTACTCGATTGGGATATGTCATGATCCCCTTCCCAAGCATGATCAAATACATCCACTTCCAATTCAAGGTCAATATAGTCAACCCATTGTCAATGTTTTTTTGAATCAACCATAGTTGACTAGACCCAAACCATTGTTGGCCCACCTCTATTTGACCAAGGACCTCTATTCAATGAAGGACATGTATTTTATGAGCCCATGAAGAACCCATTATTATTGAGAAACAACCCATTATTGGTCCATTATCAAATATTCCCCACTTAAAAAAACTCCTTCATCCTAGATCCTTCATTTTCAAGTAAAAAGTGAACAATGTACTTGTGGATAATTCAATTAAATAGGCCCTCTTTGTGGCTACATTTAAAACATAAACATGTTCCATTTTAGAACCAACATTATTTCTAGCATCAATATCAGAATTAGGTTCTATTTTAGAACTAATACTAAAATTAAGTTTCATTCTAGAACCAATATCAAATTTAGCATTAGAGGCAGAATCAATGTAAGTCTCAACATTGAATTCAGATCTTCTTGAATCAAAATTAGCTTTAGAATTAGAATATATTAGTGGATATTATAACATTGGATATACACTTCTACCAGATCTAATTGAGTCTAAATCATCTTCAAAATCATCATACATTAATAGTTATTCTAACATTGGTTACACACTCATTGCAGATCCACTTGAAAGCATTTATGATCCTTTTACAGTTGTTAAGGAAGTTTTATTTAGCATTAACACAAGTCATTCTAGTATATTCCACAAGGATTATGTTGAATTTTACCCTTCTATTACAATCATACATCCCTTTAATGTTAACTAAACTAGCCATTATATTGATGTTTCACCTCCCACAAATGTCAATTGGGACCAATAGAATCACACATTATTGAACTTTTTCCATGGTGGCATCTCAGTGGCATAATTTATGGGGATCAAATATAACATTTAGGTAAAATAAAAATCTCTTAGTGAAACCTTGTTTGAGGTGCTAGGGGATAATCAAAGTCTAAAGTCAACATCTTCTAGTGAACCCTTATTTTAGGTGCTCGACAATAATCAAAATCAAAAGTCAACATTCCTTAATGAAACCTTGTCTAAGGTGCTATGGGATAATACAAATCAATAAGAATTTAGTTGGTGAGATTCTCTATGAGGTGCCAATAACTAATCCAATTATTTACTCATTACTTGATTATGATATTATTGAAGTCAATATCGACACAACTAATAATTCACAACATATTCAAACTACAACATCTCTCAGGCCTAAATAATAAAAAAATGTTGTGGCCTTATTGAGATTATTTATAGAAGTCTTTGGCCCTACCACAACCAAAATCATGCCAAATCTAGAATAAAAAATAATATGTGTGACTAAAAATCCAATCTCTATTTGTCCCCCAATAATTATATAATTCATTATGATCCTATTATTCATTCAAATCCTATATTACATTACCAAATCAAATATTTTATTCAATGCCTATCCTCATTTAATCTTCCTAGAAACACTCTTTTTAAAAGAGACTATGAAGAGATCTTGTCTATGGGTTTGAAGGAAACAAAATCAACAACCAATAAATATCACAACAATAATAGTGTAATTCACATCCTTATCAACATCTTAACAAAGTAGCTATTCTAAGTAGGTATTAGATAGATAACAAAAGGTTTGCATTATGCATCTTATAATCCTTCATTGAGTTGAGATGCTATAAATAAAAAAACCAATTAATAATACAAAACAATCAAAATAGAAAGAGAAATAATTTGTCCAATGGTGCCTTGGACAAGTAACATGATGAAAACTAGGTTTCTAGCATCATGCGTAAATGATTTATTATTTACAAGTACCTTGGCACTTGGGGTCAACCTATTTTGCATTACATACCATCACATCCATTTTGAACATTCAAATCCTCATCCTATTTATCATATCAATGCCTATCTTTCTTCCTATATTGACCTTGGTAACAAAGTAAAATAAATCTTGAGCCTTGTTTTGGGAAATATATTGTCATATCCTCTTAGCAGTGTTTTAAAGACTAGACACATTTAGTTCTCATGTGACATGGTCCTTGGAGACTCTTAGTCCTTTCCTAAGTTGTCATCCATTATTATCCAACATTATCCATTTGTCCTTTATTAATTATTATGTCTCATTTTGGTTGGACTATAATGGCTTGAGGTCCATTTTGGACTGTGTAAGTACCACTCAGCTCTCCCACCCCCATTCTAATATCTCACCATTTTTCAAGAAATTTAAGCCACACTCTCACCATTTTTCTAGAATTTTAAGCCACACTCTTTCTATTTTGTGAGCAATCTAAGCCATGTTCTCACCATTTTATGAGTTAGCAATTTGAACCCCTACCCAAGGTTTATTTTTCCTTCACTATATGGTTCCCTTGTACATATCCCATTTTTATATCCTACTTGCCAATTATTATTTGTAATGTCCCCAACTTGGGACAAATCGAGAAAAAGGGGTTTTCCAACAAACCCCAATGACAACACAACAAACCCTAACACCATATGTGCAAATTCTAATTCAAATATCAAACACTAATAAAAAATAACGATTTTTTTAATTTTTCCACTTCAAACCCTAAATAGAAATTACATAATGTTGGAAATACAATTTTCCAAGTGCAAAGCAATAATTAACCCTCAAATATTCACCAATAAATTATGAATATTAAAACCAAAATAGATACCTTGTTTTCTAAATTTTCCTAATGAATAGTATCTAGAAAATACCAATAAAAATAATTAAAATGAAACAAACCTTAAAACCCTCATATTTGACCTCAAAAGAGGTTTTTTAGTTGTCATAGGTAGTTCGATACCCTAGGGTACCAAGTACAACCCTCTAAAATCAGCCAATGACCCTTAAAACCCTATGATGTCCCTCCAAACCAGTCATTGCCCTAATTTTTTGGTTATTTCCCTAATTTCTAGGCTCTAAACCGTAGTCACTAGCCCTAAAATTGGAGATGAAATTATTTCCAAAAATATGACGGAGATTTTTTAAAAATTAGACCAATAAATCTCAATACAACCCCTAAATGAGGATGCCCTCATTGAATGTAAGGGTTTTCATCCTTACTCTAGCTAATATTGAAGGGTTTCATCCTCAATGGATAAGATAAGTGTTTTTATGCTTAGACTCAAAGAATTCATTTATCAAATCATGCATAACCCCAAATGAGCTCCTCCATCTCCTTTTATATCCCTCCCACTCAAAACCCGACTTTTATTTTTTTTATAATAAAACATAAATTGCTGACATTTTTGGCCACTTAGTAATATTATTAATTTTACTTTTAAGTATTTAAAAAAACTTTTTATTTTAATTAGATTATTATTTTAATTTAGAAAAGGGGACATTACAGTCTACCCTTCCCAAATTTTCTTGCCCTTAAGCAAATGCAAGCTCTCATGCCCAGGTACCATCATACCAAAGTGAATAAATATGTTGTAATGATCTAATAATATATATTATGTACCTATCAAATGATAAAGTTATTACCAAAACAAGCTCATATATTTTTTTTCCTTCTTCATAATGATGTTCTTTGGTAGTATGTGAAGTTTAAAAAATTCCTTGAAGCAGAGATCAATTATTACCTTAGACCTACCATCTTCGATTTCCCCTTAAAAAAAAACATCAACAAATTTATTATTTGTATATTTAGTTGCACCAAAAACCCTCTAAGATACTTTAAATTCATCCCTAGAGCAAGTAATTGATGAATAATAAAAAACTTGGCAAGTTAAAACATATTCCAAAGTGGCATTATGAGGGCTAAAGATGTTTGCCACAACAAGGTACTTGCTATAAATTCAGATATGGGTGTCCCCATTATACTTTTTACACAAGAAGCAAACATGTTAGTTAAGACCAAGGCTCTCCACCTCCCTCTTTTACTCATTCTTCCAAGCCATATAGGAGTGTGGTTCAAATCTCCTTCCTTGTTTGCACTCTTAACCACTATCCCTTCCCAATTGGCAACTGGAAACATGTTTATGATTTCCCAAGAAGTCATTAATGGGTTGTCTATGTTGTACCAAATAGCACCCAACATAGAATAACTACCATCATGCTCAAAAATTTCCCCAAAACTCATAATTACACCTATTACATGGGCTGGAAACACTCCCAAAATGACTTAAATCAATTCCTCATTCCCCATCAACATGCGATCTTTTAATTTGGCAAAAGAAATTACATACACAATCATGTATCCGATGGTTAGTAGACTCTAATAATGTATAATAACCTTCTAATAATCCATATTAATGAGATTTTTTGATAAAAACTCATTCTTTGGAAGTTTTCATTCACAACATACCTTTAACATGGGCTTGATAACCCTCAAGCTCATACCAAATGAGCTGGTACTATTGTGGGCAACATGTAAAAAAAATTATAGTTGTTACCTTTTATGGTCTCCTTCACCATTCTTAACCATACATGCAACTTAGAGATGTTCCATCCTCCTCTTTTGGTGGAATCCTCCATTCTTACTTTCTAAAAACTCCATTTCTAGCCAAGACTCCCCCACATTTTTAAGAATTTCTCCTTTAGGGTAGTAAAAAATCACCCATTATGACCTCCAATGGTCCTTAAGGCTCTCATTTTAATCCTATGATAGGGTTCACAATTTTTTTTGAAATAAGTAAACTTGAAAATAATTAAAACCATATTATTTTTATAATTCTCTTGAGTGTCTATCTTCCAAATTTTCATGTGGATATCTTCAAAGCCCAGAATCAAGGAGTCCCAACCAATTTTGTCACTTCAAGTGACTTTATTTGCATCTCCATATTCATGTGGTTGCCACAAAATAAGGCAACCTTGCCATGATCCACAAAAAATACCAATTTGGCCAAGTGTTCCCTTCCATACATATCCAACCCCTTATAATCTTATACCCTATATGGCATGTGAGTGCACAAAAATTTAGGGACACTTTCAAACCTTGGGTTTCCCTCAACTTGCCCATCCTTCCTTTCACTATGGAGTGGTTTTGTGACCTCTTCATCATATTTTACCATGCTTAGAGTGAGCTGAGTTTTCACCCTTTGAAGTGGCTACTTCCACCTAAAATTTACAAATTTAATGGCACTCAAAATGGGTTGAGATCCCACACATTTTAGTGGCTTCTCCCACTCAAAATTTTTAGAGTTTTTGGTATTTTAAGTGGGATAATTTCCCACATATTGGAGTGGCTATCCCCACTCATAATTTTAAAAAAATTAACTCTTGGAATGGGCTGAGTTTCCATAAAATGGAGGGACTATCCCAACAAAAAAAATTAGAATTTTTGATAATTACCAAATATGGAGTGGGGTGAATTCCCACATGCTTTAGTGGCTGCTCCAACTCAGAATTTTCAGCCTCTTTTCATGGTTTGAAATTTTTTGTGCAACCCTCAAGTTCTAGCCCCTTACCAAATAGAGGGAACAATTTAGACTAGCAAGCATAACTCTCAACCCTATCAACAAAGATGTCTATTAGTAGTTTAAAAAATATCAATAATCAATTTTGTACCTACCTTTGTGAGATGATATTTATTTATCATCTTGTACGCCATTCCTTCCAATGAAGGACACCAATCAATTTGTATGCAAGCTAGAAATAACTTAAGGAAGCCATGAATTACTTGATTATCCACCCCATTCTGAACTATGTTAGCTAAGGGATTCATTTTATTTAGTTAGAACCATTAACAAATGTTTCCAAATGATTCAATGTCATTAAAATAATCAAGTTTGCAGTTATTCAAGTCTGAAAATGGCAATTTATAATCTGATTTTTCTAATGTTAGCAACCTAAAAATAGAATAACAGCTACATGGTTGAACCATTTATGTAAAAACAAGATTTGGAATAATTGTAGTTACTAAAAACACTTCACAGAAGGTTGAAAATCCTCTCCCAATAGTCACCAACTAGAAATTTCTCATTCCCATGACTGAAAGGGATCGCCAACCCACTTTTATAGGTGCAAGTGAACTCATAATTTGTATGATAGCAATACTAATCTTGTAATTTTCACCTAGATCCCACATCAATATTGAAATTTATGACTCCATATCCTTGAGTCTTATTGGAGAAATTCCTTCCTCCATTTAGTGCCCTTAATCTTACCCTCATTGTTAGAATGATCATCATGATGATTAAAATTCTGTAAATACATAGTATGATGGTGATACAACAAATCCTTGCTATGAAGATGATTAAATTGCTTACCTTTATATGTTGGTATAAAAATTATAGTAAGTGGAAGATCATAATACAAAGCTTGTGAGTCCCATCCCTCATGTGCATACTTCCCAACAAGACCTTCCTAGGATTCCTCTTCTTTAGGGAATGCATTCTTGGGTTCTTTCTCCTTGATCTACTCCTTACAAATATTTTGATATTTTGGTTTCAGGTGCTCTTATTCCTTCTTTAATTTTCTAATTCTACCTTCTTTGAGCATTTCGAAAAACTATTCAAATGTAAAGTCAAATTATTCGACATATGTGGGTAGTTTTATCACATGATTTTGTATGATATGTATTGTTCTTCTTCTTGTATTATATATCTTCCTTAAATCACAAAAATATTAGAGTGTTAACATGGCTTGAGTTTTTAGATGAATCTTTTAATAATCTTCACAGTAGGCCTTATTAAGTTTGATTTGTATCTACCTTTATTTTTCCTCTATAAGCCCCATGATATTTTCTCAGATTCACAAGTTGGAAATAACAAATATTTTGACTCTTACCCTTGCAGGCTAGTAAGATCTAGAATACACTTCACAAGCTACCAACATCTTAGCTATGATACCACTGTAATGTCCCTAACTTGAGACAAATAAAAAAAGAGGTTTTCTAACAAACCCTACTAATAACACAATAAGACCTAACACCACATGTGTAAAATTCTAATTCAAATATCAAATCCTAATAAAAAATTATGATTTTCCTAATTTTTCACTTCATATCCTATATAAATTTTAAAAATGCTAGAAATGTAATTTTTCAAGTGCAAAACAATAATTAACTCTCAAATATTCACCAATAAATTTTGAATATTATTACCAAAATAAATGCCTTGTTTTCTAAATTTTCCTAATGAATAATAGCTAAAAATACCAATAAAAATAGTATAAAATGATTAAATATTCAAAACTATAGTTTTGACTTGAAACAACCCTTGAAACCCTTCGAGTTGACCTCAAAAGAGGTCACCCAAGTGTCACAGGCAGTTTGCTTCCCTAGGGTACCAAGTACAACCCTCTAAACCCTACTATGTCCCTCAAAATTGGTTGATGCCCTAATTTTTTGGTTGCTACCCTAATTTATGGGTTCCAAACCCTAGTCATCAGCCCTAAAATTGGAGTTGAAGTTACTACCCAAAATATGATGAAGATTTTATAAAAAATAGACTAATGAAGCTCAATACAACCCCTGAATGAGAATGCCCTAGTTGAATGTAAGGTTTTTCATCCTTACTCTAACTACCATTGAAGGGTTTCATCCTCAATGGATAATTTAAGCATTTTTGTGCTTAGACTCAAATAACTCAATTATAAAATCATGTATAACCCTAAATGAGCTCCTCCATCTCCTTTTATATCCTTTCCACTCAAAACCCTACTTTAGTTTTTTAAAATAAAATATAAGTTGTTGATATTTTTGGCCACTTAATAATATTATTAATTTTAATTTTAAGTATTTAAAATTACTTTTTATTTTAATTAGATTATTATTTTAATTTAGAAAAAGGGACATTACATTCTTATAACTATCTTATTCCAAACAACCTAAAACCTTGGACCTTCAAAAAATCCTTAAAAATCAAAAATTTGGAAAAATGCTTAAAATCTCCAATAGAAATTTTATGAGTCCCTCCCTATTTCTTCTATCAATTTCACATTATCTACTATCATTACCTTTCTTTTTATCCTATTTCATGGGAGAAATAAATTTGGCCTAAATTATGTATGAAATATGTAGATAACGTTTAGATGTATGGGGCATCTAAGGTTAGCTTAGCCATACCTTCCTTATTCTTCCATTCCTCCCATATTTAAATTATCAGGAGACCATATCTAACATGTCTCTTTAATTTGGAACAACATCGCTGAGTAACACCTTATTTCCACACATGCAAAATGGTCAATTACCTACTTACTTTTCTTTTCAGTTTGTGTTTGTTTACTTGTTTGCTTATTTATTTCTTTCATTTTTTGTTGTTGTCTTAACTCAATCCATTGTGCTAACAAGGTCATCATCATGGTGATCCTTATCATGCACTTATACTCGAGTCCATCCATTGACATATGTCAACATTATCATCATGGTTTATCATATCATTGGTGCGTTATTTTCATTCATCTATATGATTGGGGGTCAATCCTTATGCACATTGCATCCAGGTCATCATGGTGTTTTATATTATGGTGTATACCATCATGTGATACATAACAAATCAAGTACTAGGAGATTATATGATAATGTCATAGTGGAAATTTATCCCCTTGTAAAATCATCTATTTTATAAATCTCATCATCTAAGTCATATTTGATTTCATCACATCATCACATTTTATATGGTATAATAAATAATTGAACATTCTATCTACATATATGCTAATCAATACATGCATCTCAAACTAAGCATATTAAAGAGAGTCATACATATTGGTCCATCATTATTCATATACTATTCTTCCATTTTATTCTTCATTCTTCATCGTATTTTCTCCCATCTAGGGAGAATTGCATTGGCCTAAGGTCCATTTAGAATATGAGGTGGCACTCAATTATGTTCAATTTATAAGGTTATATTGACCATTATTATCTCATTATTCTTCAACCATTATTGTGTTTTTCCAATCATTTATTTCATTGCCTTTGTGACTAGTTTTTTTAGGCTTCTTCATTATTTAAAAATTCATTATACCACACACATATGTTTGTGTCATTCATCTCATCTTTAATCTGTGTAACATGTTAAATCCTTGATTAATGATTTCCAATCAACCAATTACTTTGATCAATGATTCAATCTACCTACTGGGGAAAATCATTACTTAATCAATCCCCCTCATTGGGGTAATTCCATCATTCAATCTTTCTTATATTTCCAAGTTCAAAAATTTCATCCTATTTGGGTAAAACCAAAGTGTTCATCTTGTTTCAAGATTTATTATTCCCTAAGTTTGTAGCTTTTACCCTATTGGAGCAAGTCAAAGTGTGCCACTTATCTTGGGATAAATCCTTCCCAATTATATCTTCTTTGAGTTAAATTATTTTTCTATTCTATCATCATTGGATATACACACATGAAAGAATTAGTTCATATTGATTAATCTCATCCATGAGTTAATATATCATGTTCTATCTTCTTCCTCTCTTTTTGAGAGCCCATCCACGTAATACATACCCTTTCAAGGGGACATCATGGGTCACTAATTATTTCTTTGTCTAATTTTTCATCAATATTTTTTGACTTTTTAATTATTTGAAAAACTATTGCTTTGTCCAGTGTCTCACAATGCCTTCTCAAAGAGGGGGAAAATATAGACACTTAAAATCAAAAACTTTGTATCAATTCTAACTTTCCTTCACTATTCACTATTCACTATCACTATTTATTTTTTAATATTCAATATCACTATTCATTGTCCCCTATGCACAATGGATGATTCCCTCCATTATCACTATTCATATTTCATTATTCACTATCACTATTCATCATCACCATTCATTTTTCACTATTTATTGTCCCTTATGCCCATTAGATGATTTCCTCCGTTATAATTATTCATTATTCACTATACACTATTTATGTCCTCTTTCATTAAGTTAATTAATTTATATTAATTAACTAATTCTTCCTTAATAAAAAATTCCATGGATTTTGAATATCCATAATTTCTAAAAATTCATAAATCATATTTATCCTCACATCAACCTATCTCAAGTCAAAAGTCAAAATCAAGAAATCACAAGGCATGGAGGGGGACAAACTCTAACTAGACCCATACCTATTCCATCACTCAATCAAAACTTAAGGTAATTCAATCCCATGTTTGACCCATGCCTCATTGGTACAACCCATGCCTCTTGTATCACATTATGTTAGTTAAATAACCATTGTAAATTAGTTAATCCATCACTAATATAATTTTCTATAGTTTTTTTAAATTTCATATTTATTTAAATAAAATAAATATATTTATCCTCACATCAGCTCATATTTCTTACATTAATAAACTAAAACCCAAGTCAAGTTAAGCTCATGCTTAGCCATGCCTCATTAATTTCATCCCATCCCTTCCTCAACCATCCAACTTTGACCCATTTTCAACCGTCTATCTTGAGATCAAGATGGATGGTCTTCATTGATTCCCAATGTCTATAAATTTAAGCCTCCTCATCCATTATATATAAGCTTCTTTAACCTAAACTGGCTCTACCAAAATACATAATGAGCTTCACAACTCATGCCAATTCCCAAGCTAAACCAAGTGTATATAAGGGGAGATGTTTCCCACATATGGAGTCAACATTGCCAAAGACTTCTAGTTTTATAAACCAAACACATAACTCTTCAGACTAGAAAGTAAATGGAGTCTTCAAAGAAGGTATAAGTGTTTATTTTTTATCTTTTATTAGATTAATTATTCTCTTAGTATTTATCAATCATAGGGATTAGGCTTATGGTGTTATGGTCTCTCAATTTTTTTTGATGTGTATTCATTAGTAATGATTTAACCCTCTTTAGATTATTAATATACATAATGGCATACCCAATGGGACATGTAGATTATTCTAGAACCCCATATATATTATTAACCTAAAATAATTTACATGTCCCATTGGGTGTGTCATTATGTAGATTAAGAATCCAAATAAATTTAGATTATTGTTAGGGAATAGACATCAAAAATAATTGAGAGACCATAAAACCCTAATCCTAATCCCTATTATTAATCAAGACTAAGAAATTGATGAATCAAATAAAAGATAAAACATAAACATTTATACCTTCTTTGAAAATCTCACTTTGCTTACTAGTCCAAAGAGGTATGTGCATGTCTTGTATAACTATATGTCTTTGGTAATGTTGAATCCACATGTGATCAAAATATCCCCTTGTCTAAACTTGGTTTGGATTATTAATTGGTATGAGATTGGTGAAGCTCCTTATATATTTTGGTAGAGTAAGTTTAGGTCTAATAATATTGTCAATAATAGAGGAGGAGGCCTCAATTTGTAGACTTTGGTAAACAATGAGGACCATTCATCTTGATCTCAAGATGGGTAGTTGAAAATGGGTCAAAATTGGATGGTTTAGGAAGGGATGGGTTAAAATTAATAAATCTTGGGGAAAGCATGGGCTTGACTTGCCTTGGGTTTTGGTTGAGTTATGTAATAGGTATGGGATAATGTGAGGATAAATAAATTTATTTGATTTAAATAAATATGTAATTATAAAAAGCTATGTAAAATTCCATTAGTGATGGATTATCTAATTATTAATGGTTAATTAACTAATATAATGTGATACAAGAGGTATGGGTTGTACTAATGAGGCATGGGTCAAGCATAGGCTTAACTTGCATTGGGTTTTGGTTGAGTTATGGAAGAGGCATGGTTATGGTTAGAGTTTGTCCCCCTCCATGCCTTATGATGTCATAATTTATAATTTTAACTTACAATAATTTGATGTGAGGATAAATATGATTTATGAATTTTTATAAATTATGGATATTCAAAATCCATGTAATTTTTTATTAAAGAAGCGTCAGTTAATTAATTTGGATAAATTAACTTAATGAAAGAGGACATGAATAGTGAATAGTGAACAATGAATAATGATGATGAATAATGAATAATGAATAATGAATAGTTATTATGAATAGTGACAATGAAAGAAATCAACCATTATGCATTTGGGACAATGAATAGTGATAGTGAATAATGAACAATAAATAGTGATGATGAATAGTTAATAGTGAAGGAAAGTTAGAATCAATATGAATTGTATGATTTTAAGTGTCTACACTTACTATGCAAACAAGTATAGAAACTAAATATATTACATATGATAATGGAAAAGGGATTGAAAGACCATCCCAAATTAACTATACCAAGTCTTACATTCACTAAAAGGACCCTGATAAAATTATTAAGGGGAGGGAAATCCTTGATCATGATTCTCTTCACCTTTATTTTTCTCATACAATTCCTAGAAATCAACAAATTTGTTGCACCCAAACTTTAAAGTCAAGAAATAAAAACTAAAGTCTCAAACAAAGAGTCATGATATCCAACATCAAAAGAACAAGAAGTATTAGATTTGGTCATTCAACATTGGATAAGTAAAGGGTGGTAATTTTTTGATGTCAATTACATAGGGAACATTGGTTATGGTAGAGCATAAAAGAAAATAACTACAAAGGTAGTTTATTTCTCAGCAGCAGTCCTCAATATCTTGTCATTCTTGTAGAAAATCTTGGTATTATAGATAGATTATTGCTAATTGAAAAGGTTTAGGAAATCTAACAGCTATAAAACTAGCGAGGGAGCCTGGTAAGTGGGATGAATAGTCTAAGTTACCACTACTACTCAAAAAAACTATAAATTAGCAATACATTTTCATAGTTTTAAAGTTCAATTCACTTCTATAAGTCATGCAAATTTGTAAATGCACTTTCAAAAGTTTTAATTCATTCAAATATGCTAATGCAATTTTTTAAAGTTATAAGTCATGCAAATTCATCAATGCACTTTGGCAAATTTTAAGTTGCACTATTTTTCCAATGTGCTTTTATAGGTGGTCTAAACCTCAAACAAGCTAGTTATACACCATAACCACCCATTTTAAGATATAAATAGGAGATTTGATCTCATTAGAAGGGATTTTTTGATAGTAGGATAACTATTGGTAAGATGGAAGGAAGTATCTTATATGTACAACCCCACAGAGGATCAATATAGAATTGATTTACATGACTTTGTGTCATAAATTATTTTGGATGAATGATGTGCATGAGTAAGTTATGCAATTTTAATTCTTATTCTTTAAATTTTCTAAAATACTATCATTAAATAGTCAATGAATGCAAATATTTTAGTGTATAATTTCTTTATACTCTACATTAAAAACTTTTACCATTGTGAAACACTGGTGAGATTAAAAAAAATAATTTATGTATATTTTTATTAGGAAATACAAGGTTGTTGTATATCTTTCTTTGTAATGTTATCCAATCTCCTTGATGTATATATCATGTTCATACGTTCATAATATGCCTTTCTCATCTCATTTTTATGATAAAAGTTTCCTATGTTACAATATCAATTCTTGGATTATTCTAGTGAGTTTTTGTGTTTAGCTACTTAGAGTTATCCTTTTTATTTCCCATGATTATTATAGTAGATCTCTATGTTTAATCATCTAGGAATTATCCCATTCGCCTGTCTTTATTTCTTTTCTCATTTTCATCCTTTTTTATATTTCCTTCATTTCTATTTTCTATCACATTTCCGTACTTTTTGGTTTAAAGTAGAGCCACCCATAGAATACATTTTTTATATTAATAATTGTAAATAGGTTTATTTCTTGCATCTATTTTGATTTCAATAAAGGTAGCTCCACATGATAATATGAGTGGGACTCTATCCCCATGATGTTGACTGAAACTCTACATTTTTTCCCCCTAATATTTTTTTCAACCATCATTATTTGTAAGCAGATCTAGGTTGGACACATGTAGAAGTGTGTAGGATGAAGATTTTGAAAAAATCACCAAATTATATAAATACTATTTCTATAGACATAAACACTTCCATCGACATTGAGAGACTACCATCAATGTTATTGTTTGTGTTGCAATGCTACTTTCATGTATGACATATCCAATGGATATCGATGCAACCAACTTCATCATTATCAATTTTATATCACATTTATAATTATTTATTTAGAATTTTAATATAGTTTGTTTCTCTCTTATTATTAATAAAACCCTATCTCTTCACCCTTATTCACCCTTAGAATGAGTTTTACCAAAAATGGGTTAGTGGGCTCATGGTGTTGATCTAACCTCAAATACTGCTCTATCAGTGAGTGATCTTTACATAACAAATACTTCAAGGAGGGCCTTAAAAGTATTTAGTTATCCCCTATGTGTAGGATTGTGTGAGAACAATGGTTTAATACAATATATGTATATGTATGCATTGATCTAGCTTGTAACTTGATAAATACCACCCATGGGTTCTTCTTTGGATGCTTTAGACATTTTTTATGACTTCTCCTATGACTGATAAATAAATAGAGAAGAATAACTTAGTTGTGAAATTGATTGAATGAGCTTTGGTAGGTGTTTGCTTGGTATTTTTTAGATGATCAATGAGAAAGCTTATATTTGTATTTATACCCCACCTTTTGAAAATATATCACACTAGGTGCAATAAGAAAAATAAGATGACCCATAGGTTTTGAATGGTTTGTAATTTGGATGAATTTTGAGTATTGAACACTAAATAAGGATTTGGACACTAACATCGATGTTAGTGTTCCTATGTTGGTGGTAGTATCTAAAAGGATAGAAAATAGGTATGTATCAGTAACTAATAATGAATAGTGTATATCATTTTTTTATTTTTCTGTAGTGTAAAGTTTTCTTAGCTCATTAAAATGATATGTGTTAGACTATAAGATAATCATTTAGGTAGAATGAGATGGTGAATACAACATTTTTGGTAGCATTAAGGTCCATAACAAAAGGATAGATCCTTGATTGGTATTTTAAAAATTTACAAGACTGAGATGCTATAAATATTCAATTTTATTATTTACATTTATTAGAATTAGCTACAGGATCTAATGAATCTAATAGAAAGCATAAATAAGATATAAAATAGTAATAGTAATAAATAATAACTATATATCTGAGACAATAATATAAATGAATAAATACTCAAATATGATGAATTACTCTGATAATTCAATATTAATATGATATAGAATACATAAATATCCATTTCTTATATAAAGTAAGGTGTGTAAGATAAAGATCAAGGAACTCACACAACACATGTAGTTCAACTGATATTTAACTGCAAGAATAGTGGAGTACAATTCCACACTAATAAGATAGTTGCCCAACTTATGTAAATTATCAACACAAGTTGACTACTAGTTAAGCAATCTTATCTTATTTTACCCTAAATAGTGGAGTGGAACTCCACTGTAATAAGATAAATGTCCAAGTTAACTACTAGCTAAGCAAGCTTATCCTATCTAGTGAAAATTATTAATAAACATAATAAACTAATTATAATAAATAATTAGTGCACCAATGTAAATAATAAATACAAATAAATGCAATAAAGCAAATAAATGCACCAACACCCCCCTAAATAAAGCTTAGGTAGGGCTATGCAATTAAGAGCCCTGGAAATGTGTAGCCATATTAGGTACTTTGTACAAATAGATGAGGAAAGGAGAAAACTCAAAGGAAAAAAATACTCAAAATGAAGGTCTAGGAAAACCCCATAAAGAATTGATGCCCCACACCCCCAAAAGAGATCACAAGTGAAGATACTTGATTTTAGCAAAAGGTTTGGTGAAAATATCTAAAATCTATTCCTCTATAGGACAATATTGAAGATCAATGATTTCCACCTAAATCAACTCCCTGATAAAGTGCATATGGATCTCTATTTGTTTGGTTCTTTGATGATGAACCAGATTCTTCAAGATCTAGATAGTGCTCTAGTTGTCACAATAGATGACTGATGTCTTCTAAAATAGAACACCAAGCTCAGTGAGAATATTCTAAAGCCAAATAACCTTAGTAGTGGCATTAACAACACCATGATACTTAGCCTCTATAGATGAAAGAGAAATATCATGTTGATTCTTGCTTTGCCAACAAATGGGGATAGATCCAAAGTGAAATCTATAACTAGAAGTGGACTTACAATCATCATAATCACCATCCCAGTCAGAATCTATGTATCCCACCAGGTCTAAACCTATACCTACTATATAGTGAATCCCATATCTAATAGTTCCCTAAATGTAGCTTAAAATGAACTTGGTGACTCTCCAATGAAGCTCATGTGGTGTATATATAAAGCATGAAACCATGACAACTACATATGAAATGTCAAGCCATGTATGAGTTAGGTAGATGAGGTTACCTACAAGCTAGAAATATAATGTGGCATCAATCAAGGGAGTGGAAGAATGAACCTCAAGTTTAACTCTAGATAATAAAGGAGTCAATGTAGGCTTACAATCAACCATGTGAAACTTAGATAACAAGTCTATTGCATACTTGGACTGTGAAAGAGTAATCATGGAAGAAGACTATGTTATCTGAATCCCAAGAAAATAGTGCAATAAGCCCATGACTATCATAGAAAACCTATCATGAAGTGAAGTCTTAACACTACTAATGATGGATGTTGTACTCCTTGTAATAGAGCACTAAGTACAATAGTGAATCCTCCTACTATAAAATATAGACATTTGGATCTAAGTGACATCTCGAGAACCCAACTGAGAGAAGAAATGTGTCCATCTTGGAATACCAAGCCCTAGGGGATTATTTTAGACCATAGAGAGACTTCTACAAGATGCACACTAATGAAGAATCTTGAATAAACCCCTGTGGCTGCTCCATATATATCTCCTCATGAAGATCCCCATGAAAAAATGCACTCTTCACATCCATCTAATGTACAACCCAACCATGAGCTACACCAATATCTACTATCAATCGAATAGAATTCATCTTATTAATAGGCACAAAGGTATTTTTATAGCTAATGCCTTCCACTTGGGAAAAACCTTTGGCCACTAAGTGTGATTTATACTTATCAATATTGCCATCTACTACAAACTTAGTCTGATATATCAACTTACATCATACTAATTTTCTTCCCTTAGGAAGAGGAACAAGATCCCAAGTGTCATTCCTAATCAATGAGTCATACTCTTCTTCCATCACTAAATCCCACTCAACTATCCCTATGGATTCCTAAAAATACTATGGATCAAAAGTTATGGCAATGTAGGAATGTGGAAGATCATGTTATGATAGTGTTTTCCTTCTATCTAATGGATTCCTAACAAGAGGGTTTGCATCCACCAAAGTCTATTTATTCCATAAAGGCATCAATAGGCAAGGATATAGAGGAGGAAGAGGAGGAACATGACCTGCTAAACCTTGATGGGGAGCTATTACCTCATCATCCCTATGAGTAGATG
The DNA here is from genome assembly GCA_037957365.1 of Torreya grandis. Taxonomy (NCBI): domain Eukaryota; kingdom Viridiplantae; phylum Streptophyta; class Pinopsida; order Cupressales; family Taxaceae; genus Torreya; species Torreya grandis. The sequence continues at coordinate 2,136,454 of JARHVA010002561.1, read as the reverse complement.
AGTAGGAGTATCATCGTCACTACTATCTGATTCTTCTAAGGAAGGAGAATGAGAAATGTTAGAAGACAAGTCTGAAGGAATTTATTAAAAGTAAATACTTATCACTATAATAAACTCATGTGAATCTAGATAAATGAGCTGATATCCATTAACACCATCAAGATATCCCACAAATATGCAAGTCTATATTTGTTATTCTAAATCATGACGCTTGTTGTAAGGTATGTAAGCCCATACTAGACTGTCGAAGACTCTAAAATGATCTACTACTGGATTCTTATTGCACCAAGATTCAAGAGGTATTATCACCTTTAAATATTTGTGAGGAACCCTATTTTTTATATATGTAGCATAATTAATTGCTTATACCCAGTACTTAGGTACTAATGATTTAGCATGAATCATACAACGTGTCATCTCTTTTAAGACTCTGTTCTTCCTCTCTGCTACATCATTCTATTAAGGTGTGTATGAAACTCAATACTAAAGATCAATTCCTTCAAGAGCAAAGAATTATTCAAACTTATTTTTCATATATTCCCTCCCATTATCTATGTAGAGGATCTTGACATACTTCCTAGATTGTTTCTCTGCTAGAGCTTTAAACTCTATAAATCTATCAAATACTTCACTCTTGATTTTCAAAAAATAAACCCAAGTATATCTGGAATAGTCATCAATAAATGTGACAACATAGAAAGTTTTACTAAAAGACAAAGTAGGTAATGGATCCACTAAATCACTATGAAAAAGGTCTAGGACTTGTGTAGCTCTCTAAGCCTTCCCTTTATCAAACTTATCCTCTAGATGTTTGCTTAAGGCACAAACATGACATACACCCTCTAAAAATTGAATCTATGGAAGCCCTATAACCATCTCCTACTAACTAAGTTTTTGTAAATAATGGTAGTTCAGATGACCAAACCATTCATGCCATAACTTGCTCATTGAATCAGTGTGTGAGAGCAAATTTGTATAGGAAGACTGAGGCATAAAGTGGGAGAATGAATAAATTTGAGTATTTTTGTCAACTTTTCCCATTGTAACTAAGGCTTTATCCTCCAATTTTCTAATTGAAACAAAATTAGGTGTGAATTCAACTTTGTTATCAGTATTAAAGTGGGTGATTTGGTAGACAAAGAGAAGGTTAGTTGATAATTATGGCACATAGAGGACATCCTCAAATACACCACTATCAACATCAACTGTACCTTTTCTTATGACATCTACCTTAGAATAATCACCTATGAGAATATGAGGCAAATAACTTGGTTCTAATCCAAAAAACTATTCTTGATTAGAACCCTTTTAGTGCAAATCACCTGAGTCAAGTACCCATGACTTGAGAGAATTTGCTATTGCAACTAGTGCCATAGCTTTCCCTTTCCCTGAATTTGAAGGAGTGGAAGAATCCTTTGAAGAGGATTGATTGCTGTTATTTTTCTTGAGAAGACCCTTAAATTCATCAATATCTTTCTTCCAGTAATCTTGTTCACTATGAAAACCTCTTTTTGCAATAAGGGCAATGAGTGTTAGTCCTTTTTTTTTAGTGGATTTATAATCTCCTTAAGAGGAAGATTGTTTCCCTTTATTCTTATCTTTTTATGACTTATTTTTATTATTCTACTTCTTTTTACTTGAACATGTATTTGATGTTGATGTTAATGTTGAAACTTGTTTATACTGAGGTTGACTTGCAACTAGAGCTTGAGATTTGGATGACTTGATTAGACCCATAGCTATTAACTTTTCTTCTTTAGCCATTAGAATATCAGAGAATACCTCAAAGGTGGGCATTTGGTAAGATGTGCCCAATGTGAGCATATGAGTCTGAATTCTAGAGACAAAGGATGAATATTCAAAACCTAATTTGTGTAAGGCACTGAAAATCAACTGAATATCTTTTTTATCGATTTTACATTTAGAAAGTTGTGCTCTAAGATTTATGAATTTAGTGATGTAGTCTTGTATTGTAGCATAATTTGTAAGATCCAAACTAATGATTTCATTGTCAATTTGGTAACCACAAACCTCGTCTATTTTATCAAAATATGATACTAATTTATCCCAAGCCTCTTTTGGAGTTGTACATTTATCAAGGTGTAAATTCAAATCTAAAGACATGTAAGACTGGATGCATCCAATTACCTTAGTAGTTTTAAAGAGAAAGTGTTGTAACTCTTTTGCATCAATAGGTGAAGTAAGAAGAGTTCTTATGTAAGGTGTGTTGTCCCCCCAAAATATCACTCATTTTTGGGACAACATTTGAACTATTTTGGTCCTACAGACCAAAATTGTCTCTTCCCTTTTCTAAATTTGTCATGGGCATTCAAATTCCTCATTTTTCAAGCTTCTCAAAAATCTATGGACTCTACAGGCTTGAATCTATGGCCTCTGCAAGCTTGAATCTACAGACTCTATAGGAAGAGAAATATATGGACTCTGCAGGAAAAGAAAATATACGGACTCTACAGGCCAAGTTCAATGGGCTTCACAAGTTGATTTCTACAGACTCTGTAGGAAAGAAGCAAGCTTTCAACACTTGGGTGATCTCAAAGTTGGTTCAATGACCAGGTTCAATCAAAAGAGTTCAATGAAAAGCTTTTATGAAAGGATTGAACTATTGAACCTTGAACCATTTTGGTTCAACGAGCTCAACAATTTCAAAGGTTTAACATCAGCAGCAAGAGTTCAATAGTCATGTTCAAAGGTTCAACATCAGGTTCAATCAAAAGAACAAGTTTTTGAGGCTTGAACCATTGAACCGTTGATCCATTGAACCACTTTGGTTCAAAGGTTTAATGGGTTCAAGGTTTAATAGGTTCAACGCATTTGGTTCAATGAGAATCAAAAGGACTTAGCCAAATCAAAGAGAATGAACTGATTGAATCGATGAACCATTGAACCACTTTGGTTCAAAGGCTTGGTTTAATTTAGTTGGTTCAATGCTTTGGTTCACTTAGTCAGTTCATCAAATAGTTCAACAGCTTGGTTCAAAGCTTGGTTCAATAGTTGGTTCAAAGGACCGATTCAATGCAAAATTTCAAGAGAGCCTCCTGAAGGACAAGTGCCCTTACGGAGGGCACCTGGTTGACAAAAGTACCCTTCAAAAGGGTCATTTTCAAGGAAGTTGCAAAGGTAAGTTCTTTCAAAATTTTGTTTAAGGTAGTCGAAAGACCAAGGCAAGAAATGAATTCTTTCAGACTTTTGTCTAAAATAATTCCTTCAGACAAAAAGTCTAAAGAAATTTGGAAAAGTCTGTAGGAGAAAAGCCTAAAAGAATTTTTGAAGGCCAAAGACAAAGCTAGCCGAAACAATTATTGCAGACTTTTTATCCATGGGAAAATGTCTACGGGAAAATGTCCATGGGAAAGCTCTGAAGGAATTCGAAGACAAAAGGCTGTCGAAGGACCCTGAAGGGCATGTGCCCTTGCGAGGGACTCTTGATTGCCAAATTAAAGGACACTTCCCCAAAGCTGAAGGGTCACCTTCCCTTCGAGAGGATGCAAAATAAGAAATCCAAAGGAAGCAAGTAGCAAAAAATGCTGAATCAAGAGAAAGCCGAAGAAAGCCCAAGGGGTGATGCACCTGAAGATGTCAAAGTCAAGAACGGTGAACTAGCCATTGGAAATTCAAACATAGTGATGGGTGCGCAAACGTCAATTTCAAGGTTCATAAAATAGTCATTGATTTTGAAAAGACTTAAAGAACAACCAAAGAACTTAACGACCCATTGGAAGAAAGAAGCTCGAAGGCCATCTGAAGACCGCTCGAAGGGCAGATACCCTTGTGGGGGGCTCTTCTTGACCCAAAGTGGATTATTTCTCAAGGCCCAAAGGGCAAGTCCCCTCTGAGAAAGCTCAAATGACAAATTTGAAAGAATTGTCGAGGAAAGTGACATGCTCGCAGACGTCAAAGTCACAAAAATGAAATAGCCATTGATCCTTGGAAGTTTAAGCACAAGACCAGTAGGAAATGACTAAGGAATAGAGCATCAAATTAAATCAAGGACCTAATTTAATTAACCAGAAAAGGAGGAATGATGAGGGAGGATCAAAAACATTTGCACATCAGATATGTTTCTAGAAGTAGACCGCCCGATGGATATTAAAAGATGTAAACTTTCAATAGCATGACCCATTTCTCTGCATTGAGAAAATAAAATGGGTAAATGCCCCTAAATTCCAACCTATCTTCTTAAAAAAATTCAATGCAACATGATGTGTTACTATTCCCAAGTCTTTCTTGAAGAGGCTATATAAGGGACTCTCTTGTTAGTGTAAAAGGATCTCTCTCTAAAAATCAGAAACAAAACTCTACCCAAATTGAAAGGTATTACTAAGACTTTGAGCTTTGATTGTTGATCATATTTTGTTATTGGACTAAGAAAGCAAGTGACTTTTCAAAATTTGTGCTGTGATATCTTTGTTTTTGGGGAAACTATTATTATGTCTTTTTCCTTAATATATTTTCTACTCCTTTAATTCAACAAGCATAATTAGTGAAAGTAGTCAGGAAGGTGTCCTGAAGTCAACTATGGAGAGACTTTGTGCCCCCATAATTTCCTTTAGTGTGTTTTCTTTTTGTTTTTGTGTAAAGTACCTTGGGATGAATTTGTGCCCTCATTGTCCTTCGTATCTCACTCTTGGGCAATTCAAGTGGAGACTTTGTGCTACATCTCAATTTGCTAGTTACTATGTCCTTGATTACATTTGGTAATTACTACCAGGAATATTCTTGTGGTTTGTTGAATAGTACTTCTAAAATAAGAGTACTTTCTGTCAGTTCCCTTGAGATTTTTCCTTTAATTTATACGCATCATCTTTGAAGAAAGAGAGATGGATGGTTTGTCCTACCCTTGAGTATTATTTTATATATATATATATAGGGAACTTCCCCTTGATGAGAGGAGAGATTAGTCCCCTTTTGATGTGGTAAACCTACACATTTGGATGACCAATCTTCCTACTTTGGCTGATCAGACCTATTTTGTTTATCAGTATGCTGATCGACAAAATATTCAACCAACAGTTTTGGCAACTCCGTTGGGGATATACATAATTTTGTGCAATTTAGAACCTCAAGTTTCAGATTGAAACATCACTTGTGTCTTACCCATTATCATTATAAACCTTATCCATTAAACAAACTCTGGCGACTCCATTATGTGTCCTACCCATTATCATTATAGCATTACCATCTTCCTCCACCTTTGTTATTTTATCTGGTCTACAAAACTAGAGCTGCTAGGAAAGAGTGCACAGTTTTAAGCCTCAAGCCTCAAGCTGAAGCTAAGCCATCCCTTTTCCATTTTTGTTTTGTAATCTAGCCACTATATCTAGATTTGTTATCTCTATTTTTATTAATTAAATCATGGTAGTTTGAGGCCCCTAGGGTAGCTCTTTTGGCCCACTCAACTTGACTCCACCTCTGCATGAACTCCCACATAGTTCAAGAAAGAATTTCCTCAAATTCTTTGGTGATGGGATAGTTCACCCTGATGAACACATTATAGCCTTTATCATAGCCTATGGTGTTATATGGGTGGAATTTGAAGACATGGCAGTCAGGCTTTTTGTGGAGACACTACAAGGTACTGTTGCAGACTGGTTCTACCATCTGCAAGCTGGATCAGTGACTAACTGGGATACACTCAAAGCCAATTTCAAAGTAAGGTTCAAGACTGTAGAAGATGCACATGCCTTGCTAGCCCAGCTCACTTAGATGAAAAAAGAGCCTCATGAGCCTATGAGGGATTTTATTTCCAAGTTTAACAAGTTGAGGCACAAGATCCCCACGATCACCCAACTGACACCTCAGAACCTCAAATGCTTCTTCATCAACTCACAACTGCCTAAAGTGAGTTTTATACTAAGATGAGTTGGTCACATAGACCTTGTTACTGCTCAAGAATTGGCTACTGAGGTAGAAGATGACCTTATCTTGGTAGGAAAGATAAGGAGAGACCCAAACAGAGGCAAACCCTCTTCATCTTCTAAATACTGACCCATAGTCACCACTGACCCAATGTTACAAAAGCTAGAAAATGAATTTCTAGCCTTGAAAAGAAAAATGGCACAAGGTATGTCTTCTGCTCCTCTATATAAAGATATACCAAGGAGGACATTCCCTAATCAGCCATATCAAGGTAGCACTGCTAGAAGTCAAGGGCAACAAAATCATCTTCCTCCCCCACAGAGGAACCTTGCCCTTGAAGCACCTCCAACCAACTCAGTAGTTGGATATCTAGAAATAGAACATGTTTCTTATTTCCAACCTGAGTTCAAGAAAGAAAATGGTGTTGATATCTTTAGGGAGGATCTAGAAGAATCAGCTAGCGACTCCCACATTAGTTTTCTAAATTTCTAGGATGAACCTAGAAGTGAAGGTGAAATAGTCAAAGGATCATATGTTGTGTTCACCAGGGCCTAGAATCAGTCAGCCTAGTAGGCTGACAAAGAGAAGATAGAGGAGTGACCCCAACCAACAATTTCAATTACAGAGTAGAGAACCCCTCTTCCTTTCTAGTCAAAGGACCTGGTGATTGCCAAAGAAGTAAGTACATCAAACATCTCTACACTTTTTACTTCAAATTCACAGATCAGTCCTCCCCCTCCCAAAAACCAAAAGGATGAACTCCCATCCTCTCTTCCAAGTCCATCTCAGTTGTTTACCATGATTGATCATGTCAAGAAATCCAAAATTTAGATGACTGAGTTTGAATCCCTACAAGCTGATCCTGAGCAATTAAACATTGGTGGAAAACTAGGTGTGGACCTATCTGAGGAAAAAATTATGGTCACCCAAACGTCAACCCCTACAGTTCAAATTCTATTTAAGACTTCGGGTAGGGGTAATTACTTCTTAACCATAGAGGATGCTCGTCTTAGCTGATGAAAGTCTCGTAGCTGGGAATCCAAGATTTCATCCAAACAAGGCATCAAAAAAATTGGTAGGGTGTAGTACAAATCAAGCAGGATCTTCCATCTCCTATGAAGAGAAATCTGATAAAAGATCAGTTTTTGATGATGCTTGGATCCTAGAATCTGATGGCAGCAATTCTTCTATAGCTAAATGTAGATCTCTATTGCTTAGATTGAAACTTGCTCAGGGTGAAGAGGTCAAACTCCTTCACACCAAAGGAGATGCTAAGCTAATAGTTTGTCAGGAGTTTGATGTGGATAATCCAATCATGTGTTGGACTAAACTAGAAGAACAACCAAATATGGTAATGGACCATGTTGTTGCAAATCAAAATTAGGCAAAGGAACCCTTAGCCAAGAAAGCAAGGAGTTATGGCTTTCAAATTGAAGACCACGTCCTACCATGGAGCAAGAAGAAGAAAAGGCCAAGAGGAAGATGCAGAAAATTGGTTTCCTGGTGGAGAGCTCCATTCGCCTGTCACCATTTCTGGGGGCAAAATGGTTTCCTACTAGTTTACCAAGATGGCAGACTATTTTCACTACCTCTCAAAAAACAACATCTGAAACACTTCAACTCTTGAAGTATTAGATCATTTCATCTGTACATATGTATATTTATATAGTTTTCAATTCTATTTTGTTTTGTTTGTTTTCATTTTTGATGCCTTTCATTTTTGGGTAACATGACTCCATAACCCAATGGTACACATGAAGACACTGGAGATTCTAGATTCTACTCCCTTTAATTCTTTTTACAATTGATAGAAGTTCCCCAACTGGAGCCAGATGTTGTCCCCCAAAAATATCACTCATTTTTGGGACAAAATTTGAACTATTTTGGTCTTAAAGACCAAAATTGTCTCTTCCCTTTTCTAAATTTGTCCTAGGCATTCAAATTCCTCATTTTTCAAGCTTCTTAGAAATCTATGGACTCTATAGGCTTGAATCTATGGACTCTACAGGCTTGAATATACGGACTCTGCAGGCTTGAATCTATGGAATATGTAGGAAGAGAAATCTACGGACTCTGTAGGAAAAGAAAATCTATAAACTTTGCAGGCCAAGTTCAATGGGGTTTCATAGGTTGATTTCTATAGACTCTGTAGTAAAGAAGCAAGCTTTCGACACTTGGGTGATCTCAAAGTTGGTTTAATGACCAGGTTCAATCAAAAGAGTTCAGTGGTAAGCTTCTAAGCAAGGATTAAACCGTTGAACCTTGAACCATTTTGGTTCAATGGGCTCAACAGGTTCAAAGGTTCAACATCAGGAACAAGAGTTCAATAGTCAAGTTCAAAGGCTTCTACAGTTAGGTTCAAAGGTTTAACATCAGGTTCAATCAAAAGAACAAGTTTCTGAGGCTTAAACCATTGAACCGTTGAACCATTAAACCACTTTGGTTCAAAGGTTCAACGGGTTCAAGGTTCAATAGGTTCAATGTGTTTGGTTCAATGAGGATCAAAAGGACTTAGCCAAATCAAAGAGAATGAATTGATTGAACCAATGAACCATTGAACCACTTTTGTTCAAAGGCTTGGTTTAATTCAGTTGGTTCAATACTTCGGTTCACCTAGTAGGTTCATCAAATGGTTCAACGGCTTGGTTTAAAGCTTGGTTCAATGGTTGGTTCAAAGGAGTGGTTCAATGAAAAAGTTAAAGAGAGCCTCCCAAAGGACAAGTACCCTTGCGGAGGGCACTTGGTCGACAAAAGCACCCTTCGAAAGGGTCATTTTCAAGAAAGCCGCAAAGGTAAGTTCTTTCAGAATTTTGTTTAAGGCAGTCAAAAGACCAAGGTAAGAAACAAATTCTTTCAGACTTTTATCTGAAGGAATTCCTTGAGATAAAAAGTCTGAAGAAATTCAAGAAAGTCTATGGGAGAAAATCCTGAAATAATTTTTAAAGGCCAAAGACAAAGCCAGCCGAACAATTCTTGCAAACTTTTTGTCCATGGGAAAATGTGTGTGGGAAAGCTCTAAAGGACTCCGAAGATAAAAGGCCACCAAAAGACCCTGAAGGGCAGGTGCCCTTACAGGG